>CM077346.1:53516114-53984682 GCA_039655645.1 Ammopiptanthus mongolicus | reverse complement strand
GAAACTTTTTCTTTTCCCTTTCGGGATGGTGCAGGGCTTGATGATTGTGGTGGTGGTGGTGGTGGGCTCCATTCTGAACTGACATGGTCTGCCTCTTCTGAAATAGTCCTACTGTGAGTTGGGGCTTGCTGTTGGTGTGTGGTGTTGCTTTGAAAGGGGATCAGGAGTGCTTCAGGAAATACTGGGGCGCACATAACTTGCTTGGGATGATTTAGCTGGTAAACGCGCTTCTGCCACTTATATACCTCATGAGAGAAACTATAAAATAGAGTTTGTTACTACTGATGCTGCAACATTTGAGTAAGCTACAACATCCTTCCTTCAAGAACTAATTCCACATTAGGTGGTACAGTGGCTTGTGCATGGCTGGATGAAGCTTTTGTTGCTGGCATGACAAATCTCTTTATGGTGGCAGTACCAATGGCCCCAACATCTGGAAGTATTTCCTCCCCTTCAACACTATCCACTCCATTGCGGGTACACAAATCAGTTATCAAAGAAGAGAAGAAATTCTCCCCTTGGGCTTAAATGCACATGCTACAATCTCTCTTTCCAGCAACTTGCCTGCATTAATCTTTATTTTCGCCAAAATGCAGCTTAGCAACACCAATCTCTCCTTTTCCACTGTCTCCATATGGGTTGTGGGCAGCAACTTGTGCCTGACGAAATGATACCAAGCTTTGGGAAAAGGTTTCAGGGCATGCCTCGTAAACTTGCCGACCTTCTCACCTTTTTCCTGTACCCAATCAGTTCCATCCACCGTGAGCTTTTTCATCATGATCTCCAAGTCTTGATCTTTAATGTTATCCAAATCTCAAAATACTCGTCTTCATATTCACCCAAACCCCAACACATGTTGATAGAGGCAGCAGAAAAAGAAACTTTGGCTCCTCGCACCATTGAGCACTTTTGTTGAGGAGTGGTGATGTTGGCATAAAACTCTCAAACCAGGGGGACAATCAGGCTGCGAGGATGAGAGACAAACTTCCTCCAGCGGTGGTGGTTGATAAGCTCTGCATATTCAACGGGGAGACCATAATGGTGCTCTTCTTTTAAGAGAAATCCTTTTCTCAAGATGAAACGGATGCTCCTGATATCATATTTGAAGCGTTGTTGGGCCTCATCATCCACAAATTTGGGGTAGTCCTCAAGATCAGAGTCAGGAGCAGAGCCCTTGGGTTTTTTAACAGCTCTACTCTTAGTGCGAGGCATTTTTGGGGCTAAGGGTGGAGAGTTGGAGTTGCTTTGGTTTAGGGTTTGTAGGTAGAAGACGAACGAGTGGCAGGAAGGTGGAGAGAGAAAGAGAGAGGAAGGTGGGAGGCTTCGCGTGGGGGAGTGGGAGTGATGGGATGGACTTTAATAGTGCTCAGAGGGGTGGTCAGGAAAGTGGGTCGTGATTGGTCAAAAGAAGGAGTTGGGGAAAAGAAAAGAGGGAATTAGCGGGAATGGAAAATTTTCCTCTTTTGCCCCTATAGGAAGTGCCACCCGTGACCCGTTTTGTTCACTTGACTTCAGCAGCCCACTTCTTGTTTCATTTGGATTTAAGCCCAATATCCACACTTAGACATTTCAAACAAAATCAGCCCTGCACCCTGATTATTACATATATATATATATATATATATATATATATATATATATATATATATATATATTGTTTTTCTCTTCTTCTTTTTTTAATAAAGAAGCAACTAACTAAACGAAAAGGAACAAGTGTTTGTACACATTGGGTTGCCTCCCATCAACGCTTGGTTTTAAGTCCCCAGTCAAACTCTTGGTTCATGCTTCACAAAACAGATAAGGTGAGTGTAGCCTTCATTCTTGCCACCAACTTACCCCAATGATGCTTCACTCTCTGCCCAATTACTTTAAATTATCTACCACTAGCCTCATCTCTCAAATCCACATCCCCATGATCATAGGTCTTAACAATAATGAATGGACCTGACCACCTTGATTTAAGCTTTCTTGGGAATAGCTTGAGTCTAGAGTTGAATAACAAGACTTTCTCCTCCACCTTGAGCTGCCTTTGCTTGATTCTCTGATCATGCCATGCCTTGGTTTTAGCCTTGTATATTTATGCATTTTCATTGGCAAACAACCTCAACTCATCTAGCTCATTCAATTGTAGGCCCTTGTTTGCCCTGACTTGAGATAGATTCACGTTCAGTGCCTTAAGAGCCCAATGTGTAACGCCCCGATTTTCACGTTTTCTAATTCTTCAGTATTTTAATGTCTTTATTTTATTCGAGGTCTTAGGAATGGAAATAAAATATTCCGAGACCATAGTCATGCTCGACGATATCGTAGGAAGCTACGATTAAGTTTTGAGTCAAAAACTCAAACGGAGTCCGGTCTGCGTTTTTACACTGACAGTATGATTTTACTGCTCAGAAGACCTCAGATGGACCCGTGAACGAGACAGTAAGTCTTAGAATTTGATTCTTTACGTTTTGGTTAAATTTCGTAAAAATTTCAGAAAAATCATTTCCTGACCTTCGTTCGGGCGAAATTCTCAATCGGGTGACGAACGGAGCCACATATGGACTTACCGAGACTCGTCAACAGATAATCTTGATATCACAACATCCCAGGACACTTGGGAGAGTATGCCAGAGTCGTCATGATGATCGGGAAAATCTAGACGCAAAATGACCAAAATGCCCCTAACCTTAGTCTTTTGCACTTTTACCATTATACCCTTTTGGCAAATGACCATTTTGCCCTTAAGTGACTTGTTTTAAGGCTGAACTCAGCCCCTTCCAGCCCCTCATTCACGAAATTTCTGCCCAAAGAAGAACACCATTGTTGTTCTTGAAGAGAAACTCCATTTTTCTTCTTGAAAAGCTTGAATCACTTGTTGGAATCACTTGATTCCTTGAGCAATCTTCCATCATTTCAAGGTAAGATCACTTCTATGATCTCTTAGCTTCTTGAATATCTTTTTATTTCAAGATCAATCTTCATTTTCATGAAAATTATTTCTTAGATCCAAAACTTTGAAAATCCATAGGAAATTGTAGAAAAATCCTTTTGAGGTAAGACCAAGTTCTTTGAACTCACATCATCAATCTCTATCTAAACCCAAGAGCTTATGATTCAACTTTCATCATAGCTCAAAAAGCACATTAGGGCCGAACCCTTCTTGATGATGATGAATAGTGTTTTCATCAATTTTTGATTTTTAACACTTGATTTCATGCTTAGCTTTCCTAATGCCTTTGAATCCATGAAATGGAAAACCAAGATCAATTCCTAGCTTTATTCTCTTTAGGGTGGCCGAAACCCTCTTTGTGAGAATTTTTGAGTTTGGTTTGATTGTTGTTTAATTATTGATTGTTTGGTTGTTTGTAGTTGGTGACAACTATCAGGAGGTTCACAAACCGATCAACCGACTTTGATCTGGGAATCTGCTCTTCAACAGGTATGGGGAGAAGAACCTCATCACACCAAGATGGTGGTGGTGAAGATGGTTGTTTACTTTATGTGTGGGTGAAACCCTTTAGTTTGGGTTCACTTTTAATTGTTATGTTTTGTTAAGTTCTCTTCAAGAACAAGGTTGTCTTGATGAGTGTATGCTTTAGTATGTTGTAGTGTGCTTAGCATATGTTGATGATTGAATGAAAATCATTTTCATGTATGTTGGAAAACCTACTTTGATCACTAGATCAAGTATGGACTTTTTATTGTTGATTATGCGACCATAATGTGTGATGGACTTGGATGTTTGATTATGATGTAGTAATGTGTATTATGGTTATCATGATTGTGTAAGTATTGTGAGCCATACTTTGATTGGTGGATGAAGTAAAACTTCACATTGATTCCTAGTTGGCTATTAGCCATGACCTTGAGGAAAGGAAGGATATGAATAGTTCTTGGACAAGTCAAGTTTTGATGTAAAGAAAGTGTTTTCAATAACTTGTGTTTTTCAAAGAAAAACCCTAAGTGACTTTAAATGGAATTTAATCTCAAAGTGCTTTCACCAAAGTGAAACATGTTTTATACCTTATCCTTAGTTCATCTAGCTAATCAAGTGACTCAAAATGAGAAAAGAAGTGGTTTCATGAAGAGAATCAAAATGGTTCCATAAGGTTGATGTCTTGTTTTAAGGCAACATTTCGCTAAGCGAAATTACTTTCGCTACGCGAAAAACAGGGAGAGTCTTAGTTGGGCATCACTGCCTCACTTTTGCTAAGCGAATTCATATTCGCTAAGCGAATCCAATACATTTCGCTACGCGAATTACATCTCGCTGAGCAATCCAGAGAAGTCTCCAAAAAAAGGTATAACCGCCTCCATTTCGCTAAGCGAAATTATACTCGCTAAGCGAATAAAGTGAAATTTCGCTACACGAATTCTGTTTCACCGAGCGATCCAGAGGTGTTTCTAAAGAGGTGCAACCGTCTGAACTTGCGCTAAGCGAATTCATATTCGCTAAGCGAATACAATATATTTCGCTACGCGATTTATGTCTCGCCGAGCGAACCAGAGGAGTTCCAAAGGAGGCATTACTGCCTCATTTTCGCTAAGCGAATGAAATTCCGCTAAGCGAATTTTATGTTTCAGAAAATGCTAGAAATGAAGTAAGTAGTTCAAATGTTGTTTCAAAAATCAAATGAGTTTTTAATTGTAAAAGTTGTTTGGTTTACAAAAAGAGTTTTCTAACTCAATCGTAAAGTTTTACGCGTGAAAAACCTAAGTTAAGTAATTAACTTAGAGTTGAAGACAAGGGTTAATTAAGTATGGTATATGGTGGAACAAGACCATGTGCTATACCATTGATGACTTAGTACATCAATGACTTCATAAGACTTAAGTGAAATCAACACTTGTTTCCTTAATTGAAAGACAAGGGATTAATATCGTAGAAAGGCTTAAAGACTTATCTAAGAGGATTCTCAATCCTTATTCATAATGCTTAGGACTTGAGACATAATTCATAAGATGTAAACACAAACACGAAACGTTTTGGTTTTCGAAACAGTAGTTCGATGACGGACCGATGATTCGGATCCAGGTTAATCGTTCAATTGTTTCTGTCTTGTGATAACTGGAATGAGAGAGATCCTGAGGCTGTGCAGGTATGGGACTGTACAGTGGAAGGAATCCTAAGGCTATGTAGGTATGGGACTGTATAGTTAAGGGAAGGCATATAAGAATTGATTGGTACTACCCATACCAACAAGATTTATCTTCTTTTCGGGAGCTTAGAACATAAGAACTTTATAGTTAAGCGTGCTTGACTTAGAGTAATTATGGGATGGGTGACCTTCTGGGAAGTTTCCTAGAAAACGTGTGAGTGAGGACAAAACACGCTGAAAAGACTTGTGTTGGTTTGTGGGGACAGTCGGCGATTCTGAAAGCAGTCTAGATCATTCCAAAGGAATCACGAGATATTTATCCGATGGATAATTGTTTTATCCGATGGATAACTGTTTTATAAAACAAAGATGTGTGTAGTTCCTAGGGAAGAGAACCTTAGTGAACCTTGAGGTCTATCTAATGGATAAACATTGCTTTATCGCATCTGCTTTGTGTAAGCATTGGCATTTCGTGTGCATAGTTGTAAGGCCTTGAGCCTAGGAGTTGAGCTTACACCTTGATGCGGGTGCGAATCTTACGGTGACGATCTTCAATGGTCTTTTTGGAGGTATCAGGGTTGGAAGGGCTGACATGTGACCAGTTGGTGATTCTTCTGTGTCGTGGCGAATCCGTGCAATACACTGATATCCTCTACTAGATGCCGTACTTTTCATGTTTGGTCGAGAGTGTTACCGTAAAGCCAGATACGTGCACGTTACGAATGTTGTAGCATCTTGCTCATGGCTGGCAGAAACCGGAACATGTCCTCCCATTCACTCTCTCCGAATGTTTTGTTAGCTCCATGGAGTAGGGGTCAGAGTAGTACCCAGTGACATTGACATTGAGTCATATACATTGCATTGCATTGCATTGCATGGCTATTGATGTTTACATTTACTATTATATATCGCTGTATTGTTTAAGGATGCCTTAAATTATACTGTTAAATGTTTAGCATGCTATTATGTTGTTAACTGCTTAACATGATTTATACTGAGAACCTTTGTAAGCATGTTGGGTACGTTGTTACCCGGTGAGTCGTCCCGTTTTTGCTACTGCTGTTTTGTTGTGTTGATGAACGGGAATCTCACCCATATCTGTATGTTTTCTGCTGGTACTTGTTGTTGCTGTTTGAACAGATGGACGTGACGATGGTTCGGTTCCGCAGTCCCTTTGAGTTCGGAGGTGGACTCTTTTGCTGTTTTAGTTTTGTTGTCGGCCAGACTATGTCAGTTTTTGTAGTACCTTTTGGGAGCTATGACTCCTAGTACTTCTTGTATTTCTTATGTCAGTCATACATTAGACTTATGTCTGTATATAGTAATGTTGTTATTTCTGTTTCTGTTTTCTGTTTTTTGTATTATAATACTGTATGTATGTCCTAGTAATGCATGGTGAACCTAAGTTCACTTATTAGTATTATTTATTACCTTTACTAATCCCATTACATCTTTATGAAAAGAAAAGAAAAAGAAAAATCATATTTTTCTGCATTAATAAATATTTTCGGCCTTATAAACGTTCGGGAATGTGACACTCGGGAAAGGGTGTTGCATTATTTGGTATCAGAGCTGGCCGAGTCTTTTTGGGGTTTGTAGGTTATGGTCTGTCTTGTTTGTGTTGTGTTTTCTCTGATTGTTTTCTGTGTTACTATTTCTGAGAGAAAACAATGTTGGGGAGGATGATGACTTCGGTCTATCCTTTTGTGTTGTTTGTTCTTTGTGTTGTGTTTCTGTGAAGAAGACAACGATTGTTTGTTACTCTCTGCATTATTGTTTCTGAAGGGGAATGATATTGGACAGGGTAGTAATGTTTTTGCTTTCTTGTAAGTTGTCGCTAGCAGAGTTCTTCAGAACGAGTGTTTTCCGACGGGTACAAGACGAATTGAAAGACATGGAGTTCCTGCAGCTACGTCAAGGAGGAATGTCTGTCAAAGAATATGCTAATCGTTTTGAGTCCCTGCTGAAGTCTTCGAGGTATTTCCATCTTCATCCCGATGAGGAGTGGAAGTGCACAAAGTTCGAAGAAGGTTTAACGGACGAGATTCGAGGAGAGGTGCTACCTCTTAAGGTCAAAGAGTTCTCGGTGTTGGTAGATGAATGCTTCGTAATTGAAGATCTGATGAAGACTCGTGGAGGAAGGCAACGTCACTCTGGACCGACTAGGTTCCATAAAGGCACCAATGGTCGTGATGATAGGTCTCGATGGAAACCATATTCGAAACAGCAAGGTCAACAACAACGTTCTGTAGGAGGAAGCAGCGGGAGTATTAGTCAATCTGGAAGCGCCCCAAAGAAGTGCATGAAGTGTGGCAAGAACAATCATGTCACCAGAGGATGCTTAATCAAGGGGATCATATGCTTCAAGTGTGGGAAGCCAGGACATACTTCACGCGATTGTGTGCATTCAAAAGCTAGACATTCTGTCAATGATGTGCAAACAGTGAAGCCTAAGGCAATGAGTAGAGTTTATACTGGGGATGATGCTGAGACTTCTCAAAGGGAAGATTTGATTCACGGTCAGATCGTTGTGGAAGGTAGAACCTTATCTGTATCTTTTCTTACCCTTAGATTTGGTAATTTTTGCACTTTCTGCCAAGCCTGTTATAACTGTGAAAGTCTGTTTGAACTGTTCTATTTTCCGAAGTGGATAGAACATTTTTGATTGATTTGATCTGTTTGCCTCTTTCGCAAATGGATTTGATCATAAGGATGGATTGGTTATCTTGTAACTAGACGGTGTAAACAAAACCTTAGTTTTCCCTGGTTGTGAGAATTCTGGATTTGGATTGCCAACCAAGGAAACGTTTCTTTGAGAGGAGGAGCTCAACGAATACATGTTATTAACGAGTTTCCGGAAGTCTTTCTTGAAGACATACCAGGTGTACCGCCAGTTCGAGACATCGAGTTGTGATCGATCTTGTACCAGGAATAGGACCAGCGTCTATGGCACCTTATCATATGGCACCTGCTGAGTTGGAAACCTTGAAGGAACAGTTGGTGGACTTATTGGAAAAACAGTTCGTTAGACCCAGTGTGTCGTCGTAGGGAACGCCTGTGCTGTTGGTGAGAAAGAAAGACGAAACATCTCGCTTATGTGTAGATTAGCGCCAGTTGAACAAGGTTACCATTAAGAACAAGTATCATCTTCCGAGGATAAATGACTTGATGGATCAGTTGAGGGGAGCGGCAGTTTTCTCCGAGATTGATTTGCGATCGGGTTATCACCAGATTCGTGTGAAGGCAGAAGATGTACCAAGAACAGCGTTTCAAACACGCTATGGGCACTACGAGTATAGGATTACATGGATTACATGAATAGAATCTTTCGTTCATATCTAGATAAGTTTGTCGTTGTTTCATAGACGACATACTCATCTATTCGCGAAACCAAGAAGTACACGCTGAATACCTTAGTGTGATTCTTCAGGTTTCTGAAGGAGAAACAGCTGTATGCAAAGTTGTCCAAGTGTGAGATTTGGCTCGACGAAGTAAAGTTTTTGGGTCATGTGATTTCAAAGGAAGGATGAAGCGTTTGAATGGACTGAAGCCTGTGAGGAAAGTTTGCAAGGATTAGAGAGAAGGTTGACTACTTCACCTGTGTTAGTGCTACCTGATCTCAAGGGAACATTTGTGTTCACACTTCTACATATTCCTCAATGTATTAGACAATTGAGTGAATTGGTAATATGGTGTCCATTGGTCTGGACATTTTCGTATTATTTCACTGAAAGTTTTGTTATTACTATTTCTTGAGTTATAACATAACATAAACAACTTCTTGATACTGAAAGTTTCGTGATGAAACTTAGTCTAATCACTTTTACTTTTGGTGAAGGTGATCCAGTCTGATTTTTGCCAAACTGTTTATCTTTTGATTCCAAAGTTTATTGGAAGGTTCTTATGAAAGAAGGAACTTTATTAGAGTCATGGATGTAAACATGTATTAGCTATGCATTTTTACACTCACGAACCTACTGAAGAGTCTTTTTGCATACTGGGTATTTCTATATTCATTCCAGATTGGTAAAATTCTTTTGTTACTTTCTTCTGAGACCAAGACCAGGAAAAATTTCCTTTGTTGAATTTCTTTCCTTAATCTTCAGCGATCGAGTGGGTTTAGTTTTAAGTCACGGAATTTCGAGGACGAAATTCTTTTAAGAGGGGTGGGAATGTAACGCCCCGATTTTCACGTTTTCTAATTCTTCAGTATTTTAATGTCTTTATTTTATTCGAGGTCTTAGGAATGGAAATAAAATATTCCGAGACCATAGTCATGCTCGACGATATCGTAGGAAGCTACGATTAAGTTTTGAGTCAAAAACTCAAACGGAGTCCGGTCTGCGTTTTTACACTGACAGTATGATTTTACTGCTCAGAAGACCTCAGATGGACCCGTGAACGAGACAGTAAGTCTTAGAATTTGATTCTCTACGTTTTGGTTAAATTTCGTAAAAATTTCAGAAAAATCATTTCCTGACCTTCGTTCGGGCGAAATTCTCAATCGGGTGACGAACGGAGCCACATATGGACTTACCGAGACTCGTCAACAGATAATCTTGATATCACAGCATCCCAGGACACTTGGGAGAGTATGCCAGAGTCGTCATGATGATCGGGAAAATCTAGACGCAAAATGACCAAAATGCCCCTAACCTTAGTCTTTTGCACTTTTACCATTATACCCTTTTGGCAAATGACCATTTTGCCCTTAAGTGACTTGTTTTAAGGCTGAACTCAGCCCCTTCCAGCCCCTCATTCACGAAATTTCTGCCCAAAGAAGAACACCATTGTTGTTCTTGAAGAGAAACTCCATTTTTCTTCTTGAAAAGCTTGAATCACTTGTTGGAATCACTTGATTCCTTGAGCAATCTTCCATCATTTCAAGGTAAGATCACTTCTATGATCTCTTAGCTTCTTGAATATCTTTTTATTTCAAGATCAATCTTCATTTTCATGAAAATTATTTCTTAGATCCAAAACTTTGAAAATCCATAGGAAATTGTAGAAAAATCCTTTTGAGGTAAGACCAAGTTCTTTGAACTCACATCATCAATCTCTATCTAAACCCAAGAGCTTATGATTCAACTTTCATCATAGCTCAAAAAGCACATTAGGGCCGAACCCTTCTTGATGATGATGAATAGTGTTTTCATCAATTTTTGATTTTTAACACTTGATTTCATGCTTAGCTTTCCTAATGCCTTTGAATCCATGAAATGGAAAACCAAGATCAATTCCTAGCTTTATTCTCTTTAGGGTGGCCGAAACCCTCTTTGTGAGAATTTTTGAGTTTGGTTTGATTGTTGTTTAATTATTGATTGTTTGGTTGTTTGTAGTTGGTGACAACTATCAGGAGGTTCACAAACCGATCAACCGACTTTGATCTGGGAATCTGCTCTTCAACAGGTATGGGGAGAAGAACCTCATCACACCAAGATGGTGGTGGTGAAGATGGTTGTTTACTTTATGTGTGGGTGAAACCCTTTAGTTTGGGTTCACTTTTAATTGTTATGTTTTGTTAAGTTCTCTTCAAGAACAAGGTTGTCTTGATGAGTGTATGCTTTAGTATGTTGTAGTGTGCTTAGCATATGTTGATGATTGAATGAAAATCATTTTCATGTATGTTGGAAAACCTACTTTGATCACTAGATCAAGTATGGACTTTTTATTGTTGATTATGCGACCATAATGTGTGATGGACTTGGATGTTTGATTATGATGTAGTAATGTGTATTATGGTTATCATGATTGTGTAAGTATTGTGAGCCATACTTTGATTGGTGGATGAAGTAAAACTTCACATTGATTCCTAGTTGGCTATTAGCCATGACCTTGAGGAAAGGAAGGATATGAATAGTTCTTGGACAAGTCAAGTTTTGATGTAAAGAAAGTGTTTTCAATAACTTGTGTTTTTCAAAGAAAAACCCTAAGTGACTTTAAATGGAATTTAATCTCAAAGTGCTTTCACCAAAGTGAAACATGTTTTATACCTTATCCTTAGTTCATCTAGCTAATCAGGTGACTCAAAATGAGAAAAGAAGTGGTTTCATGAAGAGAATCAAAATGGTTCCATAAGGTTGATGTCTTGTTTTAAGGCAACATTTCGCTAAGCGAAATTACTTTCGCTACGCGAAAAACAGGGAGAGTCTTAGTTGGGCATCACTGCCTCACTTTTGCTAAGCGAATTCATATTCGCTAAGCGAATCCAATACATTTCGCTACGCGAATTACATCTCGCTGAGCAATCCAGAGAAGTCTCCAAAAAAAGGTATAACCGCCTCCATTTCGCTAAGCGAAATTATACTCGCTAAGCAAATAAAGTGAAATTTCGCTACACGAATTCTGTTTCGCCGAGCGATCCAGAGGTGTTTCTAAAGAGGTGCAACCGTCTAAACTTGCGCTAAGCGAATTCATATTCGCTAAGCGAATATAATATATTTCACTACGCGATTTATGTCTCGCCGAGCGAACCAGAGGAGTTCCAAAGGAGGCATTACTGCCTCATTTTCACTAAGCGAATGAAATTCCGCTAAGCGAATTTTATGTTTCAGAAAATGCTAGAAATGAAGTAAGTAGTTCAAATGTTGTTTCAAAAATCAAATGAGTTTTTAATTGTAAAAGTTGTTTGGTTTACAAAAAGAGTTTTCTAACTCAATCGTAAAGTTTTACGCGTGAAAAACCTAAGTTAAGTAATTAACTTAGAGTTGAAGACAAGGGTTAATTAAGTATGGTATATGGTGGAACAAGACCATGTGCTATACCATTGATGACTTAGTACATCAATGACTTCATAAGACTTAAGTGAAATCAACACTTGTTTCCTTAATTGAAAGACAAGGGATTAATATCGTAGAAAGGCTTAAAGACTTATCTAAGAGGATTCTCAATCCTTATTCATAATGCTTAGGACTTGAGACATAATTCATAAGATGTAAACACAAACACGAAACGTTTTGGTTTTCGAAACAGTAGTTCGATGACGGACCGATGATTCGGATCCAGGTTAATCGTTCAATTGTTTCTGTCTTGTGATAACTGGAATGAGAGAGATCCTGAGGCTGTGCAGGTATGGGACTGTACAGTGGAAGGAATCCTGAGGCTATGCAGGTATGGGACTGTATAGTTAAGGGAAGGCATATAAGAATTGATTGGTACTACCCATACCAACAAGATTTATCTTCTTTTCGGGAGCTTAGAACATAAGAACTTTATAGTTAAGCGTGCTTGACTTAGAGTAATTATGGGATGGGTGACCTTCTGGGAAGTTTCCTAGAAAACGTGTGAGTGAGGACAAAACACGCTGAAAAGACTTGTGTTGGTTTGTGGGGACAGTCGGCGATTCTGAAAGCAGTCTAGATCATTCCAAAGGAATCACGAGATATTTATCCGATGGATAATTGTTTTATCCGATGGATAACTGTTTTATAAAACAAAGATGTGTGTAGTTCCTAGGGAAGAGAACCTTAGTGAACCTTGAGGTCTATCTAATGGATAAACATTGCTTTATCGCATCTGCTTTGTGTAAGCATTGGCATTTCGTGTGCATAGTTGTAAGGCCTTGAGCCTAGGAGTTGAGCTTACACCTTGATGCGGGTGCGAATCTTACGGTGACGATCTTCAATGGTCTTTTTGGAGGTATCAGGGTTGGAAGGGCTGACATGTGACCAGTTGGTGATTCTTCTGTGTCGTGGCGAATCCGTGCAATACACTGATATCCTCTACTAGATGCCGTACTTTTCATGTTTGGTCGAGAGTGTTACCGTAAAGCCAGATACGTGCACGTTACGAATGTTGTAGCATCTTGCTCATGGCTGGCAGAAACCGGAACATGTCCTCCCATTCACTCTCTCCGAATGTTTTGTTAGCTCCATGGAGTAGGGGTCAGAGTAGTACCCAGTGACATTGACATTGAGTCATATACATTGCATTGCATTGCATTGCATGGCTATTGATGTTTACATTTACTATTATACATCGCTGTATTGTTTAAGGATGCCTTAAATTATGCTGTTAAATGTTTAGCATGCTATTATGTTGTTAACTGCTTAACATGATTTATACTGAGAACCTTTGTAAGCATGTTGGGTACGTTGTTACCCGGTGAGTCGTCCCGTTTTTGCTACTGCTGTTTTGTTGTGTTGATGAACGGGAATCTCACCCATATCTGTATGTTTTCTGCTGGTACTTGTTGTTGCTGTTTGAACAGATGGACGTGACGATGGTTCGGTTCCGCAGTCCCTTTGAGTTCGGAGGTGGACTCTTTTGCTGTTTTAGTTTTGTTGTCGGCCAGACTATGTCAGTTTTTGTAGTACCTTTTGGGAGCTATGACTCCTAGTACTTCTTGTATTTCTTATGTCAGTCATACATTAGACTTATGTCTGTATATAGTAATGTTGTTATTTCTGTTTCTATTTTCTGTTTTCTGTATTATAATACTGTATGTATGTCCTAGTAATGCATGGTGAACCTAAGTTCACTTATTAGTATTATTTATTACCTTTACTAATCCCATTACATCTTTATGAAAAGAAAAGAAAAAGAAAAATCATATTTTTCTGCATTAATAAATATTTTCGGCCTTATAAACGTTCGGGAATGTGACACTCGGGAAAGGGTGTTGCACAATGAGCCTTGTGATGCAGCTTAACAAGAAGGTGGCAAGCCTTGCCATACCCCAACCTATAAGGAGACATCCCCAAGGGAGTTTTGAATGCAATTCTATGAGCCCAGAGTGCATCATGAAAGTGTGTTGACCAGTCCCTCATAGAGAGGTTAACCACTTTTTCAAGTATCTTTTTAATTTCCCTGTTTGAAATCTCAGCCTGCCCATTAGATTGGGGATGGTAGGCAGTGGCTATTTTGTGTTTAATTCCATACTGGGCAAGCAAGTTAGTCATAAGCTTATTACAAAAATGGGTTCCCTCATCACTTATAAGAGCTCTAGGTGTTCCAAATCTTGTAAAGATGTTTCTATGTAAGAACTTGGTAACAACCTTAGAGTCATTAGTGGGGGTAGCCACTGCCTCCACCCATTTTGAGACATAATCAACAGCTACCAACACATAAACATTGCCAAAATAGGGGGGAAAAGGTCCCATAAAATCTATGCCCCATACATCAAAATGTTCAACCTCCAGAATATTAGTTAAGGGCATTTCATTTATACTGGACAAATTCCTTCCTCTTTGGCATCTATCACATTATAGTGCATATGTGTGTGCATCTTGAAATAAGGAGGGCCGGAAATAACCTGCTTGGAGGACTTTAGCAACTGTCCTCATGCCTCCATAATGGCCCTCGCATGGTAACGAATGGCAGTGTTGCATAATTTCCTTGCTCTCTTCTTCAGTTGCACATCTTCATAGAATATGATCTTGACACCTCTTTTATAGTATTGGTTTGTCCCACAAGTATTACTTTGCTATGTGCAAAAAATTTCTTCTCTGTTGGTAACTCAGATCAGTTGGCATCACATTACCGACTAAGAAATTTGCTATACTTGCATACCAAGGAGTTGCAGCCTCATTGACTGAGAGTATCTTTTCATCAGGAAAGGCATCTTGGATAGATATTTTCCCCTGATGAACTTCCTCACCCTGTAGCCGTGACAAATGATCACCCACTTGGTTTTCTACCCCCCTTTTGTCTCTAATTTGAAGATCAAACTCCTACAGTAACAGGACCCATCTTATCACCCTCGGCCTGGCATCCTTCTTGGCTATGAGGTATTTTATTGCTGAGTGATCAGTATAGACTATGACCTTAGTTCTCACCAAGTAGGCTCTGAACTTCTCAAAGGCAAAGACTACAGCTAGTAGCTCCTTTTCAGTTGTGGTATAGTTGAGTTGTGCATCAATCAAGGTTCTGCTAGCATAGTAGATAGAGTGAAACACCTTACCTTGCCTTTGACCAACCACAGCCCCTATTGCAAAATTGATTGCATCACACATGAGCTCAAAATGCTTTACCCAATCTGGTTCTATTATTAATGGTGCAGAGATTAAAGCTCTTTTTAGTGTTTCAAATGCTTTCTGTCAAATGTCATCAAACTCAAATGTTGTGTCATGTTGTAGTAGTTGATAAAGAGGTTTGGAAGTCCAGGAGAAATCTTTTATAAACCTCCTATAAAACCCTACATGGCCCAAGAAACTTCTCACATCCTTCAAATTTGCAGGGGGTTCGCCAAACCTAAGCAGACCATCATTACCTCTCTTGAATTCTGAAGCCTTGCCTTCTTCTATTAACCGTTTACTTCCTCGAGGTACTTATCCTCAGTTTGCTTCTTCCACAAAAGATTTAGGAAATCGCTAGTTACCTTAATCATCCTAAGGTTCAGCCTATCCTCGACGATTTCCACACCAAGATTCAAATCTCTAAATTGCTCTATCAACTCTAGCTCCTTTACCATCATTCCAGATACGTGTAGGGACTTCCTAATGAGCGCATCCGCCACTACATTCGTCTTACTTGGATGGTATTGCAGGTCGAATTCATAGTCCTTTATGAATTCCATCCACCTACGTTGCCTCATGTTCAACCCTCTCTAGTCAAACAGATACTTTAAGCTCTTATGGTTGCTAAATACACTGAATTTAGCACCATACAGATATTGTCTTCATATCTTCAATGCAAACACTATCGTAGCCAACTCCAGATCGTGCGTTGGGTAGTTCCGCTCAAGTGTTATCAACCGCCTGGAGGCATACGCCACCACTTTTCCCTCTTGCATGAGCACACAACCCAAACTTTGATAAGACGCATAACAGTATACATCAAATCGTCCCAAAGGATCTAGCAAAATCAACACTGGCAATGTGGTCAACCTTTTCTTCAGTTCTTGCCTTCCCAACGATAGCAGTACTCTTTCTCCCCACTACCTGAAAGCAAGCACGCGATCACAAATGCAACGATCACGCCACCACTGTAACACCCCCCTCGAGGTGTCACAGTTCTTAACCCAAATTTTCTTTTTCGGTTAATTAAAACCTTTTCGAAAATATTCGTTAGACTTATTGCGGAAAATCTGATACCAATTTAAAACTTTAACAACAACAGAGAAACAAATTAAAACTCGTCATTTATATATCTCATTCACCTTCGCCTCAAGGCATACATCATTTCAATTTCTTAATACATATCATACTGAGTCACGGTTAAAGGACTTGACTTTAAATATCAAAATCCTAAGAGCTGGTCTAACAAGACTGTAAGAATAATAAAGTATTCTACCTAGCCTGCATCGTCCCGATAAGACTGGGCCTCGTCATCAACAGTCCACCCGTCTTCGTCGTCCACATCAAGGTACTCAGCTACAGGGTCTCACAGTGACCCAGAGGACCGTTGGAAATATCTGTACATGTGTTCAAAAAAACACAACAGGATGTCCAACATGTTCAAGCAAGGGTGAGATACTCTTACACAAGTTTATCGTAATAGCCACATAAGTAAAGCAGCATATAAATAATGCATCAACACAGTCATGCGATCAAATATAAATATTCAATAGAATATTGCTTTCAAAATATCATACTCATTCATCAAGAAAAATTCAATGAATGCATGAGACTTCAATTCGACTCTCTAGTTCATGTACTCCGGAGATTCCAAGATTCCTAACTTCCCTTCCTCGAGCAATAGGCCGTGAATACTCCCATAACATAATTGTTCGCGTGAGTCAGCCTCTCTATTTAGGTCTGAGCTCCAATTGTTCCGGGGTACCATTTCATAACCATATCCTGAATAGTCCAGTCTCTGATTGATTTCATTCGTGTTGGGTAGCCGACTTACCACGGCATGGGGTCACGAGGCCTCCGGCCACTTGTGGAGTTTCAAACACAGAATGCCCCTATAGACCTACCAGTCGTAACTGGCTCAATTCTCAACCACTTGGGTTGTAGCTCGGTTCGTATGGCACGTCAACCGACTCATGCATGTATGCAAGAGGTTTTCTATTCTTTCTTTTCGTTCATTCTTTCTTTTTCTGCCAAGGCACAAGGCTCAAGACTCATTTTAAAGGACATATAGCCCATTCAATTCAAATTTCAGGACACGAGGTCCAAGTTCTTGGTTTGCGAAGTACTAGGCCGACGTCACGGACACTAGACTTGCATGGGACACTAAGTCCGTTCTTTTTCTTTTTCAAAACATAGGACACGTAGTCCAAGTACTCAATCCACGATGTATTAGGCCGACGTCGCGGACACTAGACTCGCATATAGGACACAAAGTCCGTTCACGTCACAGAACTCTAGCCCGACGTCTCGGTCACTAGGTTCATTTGCTTCACATGCCTGAAGGGGAAATCACCAATTTCATCAAATTCATTTTCGTAGTTCAAATCTCAAAAACAAAACGCAGGTTCTCTTTGGTATAAACTAAAACTCGTTTTAGCTCTAAGACTTATTTTCCACAAAACTTTTCTTTACAAAACATTTTCGAAGACTCAAGTTCTAAAGATTCATTTTCAAAGGATTTTGGCTTTAAAAGCCTTTTCTAAAGGTTCCCTCGTCTTAAAACATTTTTCTAAAGACTGTTACTGGAGCAACTTTCATGAAGAGACATTTTCGTTTTCGGAACATCAAATACTTTCAGAAGATACTTTCTTTGACAAACTAAATACTTTTCAAGTTTTTCCTTCTTTGTACAACATGTTCAAAAAATAATGATAAAGCAACTTTTTACTATTTTCCTCACCAACTCTCGACTTCCCAAGTGGCTTTTTTTGTAAAATTGGCCATTATAACCTTTAGCTTGGAAGCTTTTCATTCCTCAAATCAAAACATTTCAAAATTGTCGATTAAGATTTTTAGTTACTTAATCTTCATTCTTGAGCTATAGCCAGTGCTATGCTCTTAACCAGTCCAGGATATATATATATATACACACACACACATCAAATCTCATTCCAGGCATCCATGTCACAATTCATATTCAAATATTCAAGTATATACTTTATAAAATAAATCAAGTACATACACAACATATAGTATATCTTCAAAGCACCAATCAAGCATATATGTTACATAATGCATCAACCAGGAACAATCATCAACTTCACATCATGGTTACAATCATCCAACAAAGTCTCATGAGCCTATCAAACTTATTGGAGCTAATCTCCCCTTACCTTTAGAAGTCATCCTTCGAAGGTAAAGTCGTCCGAGCGCTCCTCGAATTCTCCCGATTCCTCGTCCGAGTACCCGACAACATCTACAAACGCACAACCAATCCATTCATCAACAATTAACAACATAATTAACAACATCAAAACATAGGTTCTCCTTCCCCAAAAATGGTCTAAGGTTCGGCCAAAAATGGTAAAATGGGCTAGGGATCTCATTTGGTTCCTATCTTTTGGATGGTTGATCCTTAAGCTTGATGAACACTAGTGTAAGTCCTAATACCCAAAAATTTGAAACAAAACTCATGGTTCCACATACTCATAGGTTTCGACCATGAAGAGGAAAAGAGGTTAAAAATTGATTTGCTTTTCCATCACTTGGATTCAAAGACAATGGGGAAGGTAAGGATGGAATCAAGAGTTAGAAATCAAAAATTGAACAAAATCACTATTCATCATCTTCCCCTAGGGTTCGGCCACTTTTGGAAGAATAGGCTAGGATGAGAGTTTGATCGTATGCTCTTGGTTTTAGGTAGAGGATGATGAAGCTAGCTCAAAGAAATTGGTTTCCCATTAAAAGGATTTTTCTACAATTTCCTATGAATTTTTGAAGTTTTGGATCATAAACTTGAAAACTATGAAATCAAGATTTCAAACTTGAAATAGGAAGAGATTCATGAAGATAAGAGATCATAGAAGTGATCTTACCTAAATAATGATGAATTTTGATCAAGTTGCAAGCTTTTCTTTCAAGGATTTCAAGCTTTCTCTCTAAGAAAAATGGAGTTTTCTCTCAAGGAAGAAGATGAAGTCTTGGAGCTTTCTCTTGGGGCTGTTCTTGTGTGAGAAATGGGGTTGGAATGTCCTTAAATTAACTCACTTAAGGGCATGTTGGTCTTTTCCTTCAAGGACCAAAATGTCATTAAAGAAAAGGTTAGTGATATTTTGGTCATTTCGCGTCCAGATATTTTCAAACGTCATGATGACTCTGGCACACTTTCCCATGTGATGTGACATGTTGTGACATCAAGATTATCCGTTAGCGGGTCCCGATAAGTCCATACACACCTCCGCTCGTCATCCGATTGAGGATTTCGCTCGAAAAAAGGTCAGCAAGAGATTTTTTGGAAATTTAACCAAAACTTAGAGAAATAAATTCTAAGACTTAATGTTTCGTTCTCAGGTCCATCTGAGGTCTCTAAAACATTAAAATCTTACTGACAGTGGAAAAACGCAGACCGGGATCCGTTTGAGTTTTCAGCTGAAAGTTTAATTGTAGCTTCGTACGATAGCGTTGAGGATGACTATGGTCTCGGAATATGTTATTTCCCTCTCTAGGCCGTTCAATAAAATACAAGCATATAACTACTGATTAATTAGCTCTAGAGAGCTTTACAAAATCAGGGTGTTAAAACCACCAACCTCAAGCTCACGGCCTAAACAGCCCCAAATAGCCACCAACAGTTGCGGTTTCTCCTCCACCAACACGCACAATCACGATTGCAAACTTTTAAATGTTGGGAATTTGGTCATTTCGTCCAATGTCTGACAATTTTTTCAATGATTAACATAGAGGAACCACTCCTCTAAGCGCACAGAACCTCTGGTTGAAGTTTTCCCTCATCTAGCACTCCAATTCAACATGATTCAATGATTCCTTTATTATATTTACTGATTTTATCTCCTTTTCGGGACCTTTTCTTTGGTTCCACCACAAATCCTTTACCACACAAGCTCAACCAAAGGTTCCATGCGATTAGCGCATTTTTTCCTCCCTGTTAATCATTGAAAAATTGATGGACATTGGATGGAAGGATTGAATTTGTAACATTGAAAAAATAAAGAGACCAAATGTGCACAAAAAAAAAAAAAAAAACTTTAGGGACCAAAATCGCACATGGTCAATAGTAGGAGGACTAAAAGTGCACGTGATCACGAACGCAACGATCACGCCACCACCAACCTCAAGCTCGCGACCTCAACAGCCACCAACAGCTGCGGTTTCTCCTCCACCAGCACTCACGATCATGATTGCGAACACGTATGCAACAATGTTATCCCTAGGACAAACTCAAAGTTAAAAGGGAAAAGGTAGAAAACTCGAAGAACACGAAAAACATGTATTAGGGATTCGAGTTTAACTTGGACGAATTGAGAAATCGTTCGGTCGAAGTTGTAGATTACGATGTTACGATCACAGCAATGTTGTCAGAATCTCGTTTCGACGTCTCGATTGCCTCTGAACCAAGCTCTCTCTCACTAGAACCTCTGTCTCTCTCTAACCACAGGAAAAGCTCTCTGGACTTAGACAAATTCGTGCCAAGAATGAGGAAGAAGAAAACTTACTTAACTTGTTCAGTTGTCCATGCTTTAACATGGGAAATCTGCACGCTAGAGCGTTCTCACACTTGAGCATGCCCACACTTTAGCTTGGGTTTCTTACACGCTTGAGCTTGGAGTCTCGTCCACTCGGCTTTCTCCATAGCCTGACACCTGTTCAACACGCGTCAAAACTCACACCAGCTGGCACACCACGTAGCACGCTTGAGCGTGCAGCATGCCAACGTTCAAGCGTTGGCTCGCTTGAGCATGGACTCTTCCCATGCGGCTTTTTGACCAAACTAGTATAGTTATTACTATTTACCAAATAATCTAGTTTCCAAACTATTTACCAAAATAGTCTTGTTTTAAATATTTTAATATTTTTTTACTTTGATCAAGTGGCGCCTGTTTACACGTGGTGCCCCCTGATTGGGCGCCAGAATTTATGGGAAAATAAATATTTGCATGGCGCCACGTGGCGCATTCTGCTGAGTGGCGCCACTCCAACTAGCGCCACTCACCAGAACGCGCTACGTGGCGCAACCCACCCATCCATTATTCCTACACCTTTAAAAAAAATTAAACTAATACTAAAAATCAAAACAATATTTAAAGAATATTAAAAAATAATAATAACACTAATAAAGAATATTTTAAAAAAATTAAAACAATAATTATAACATGACACTAGTAATTAATAGATTATTATTAAATTTTAAAAAAATAAAACAACATTAACAACACTAATAGTAGTAATAATAAAAAGACAAAAATAATTAAATTAAACCATGTCTAGATTAAAAAATTAGTAGTTGCATAAAAATTTAAGAGAGTAATATTTTACAGAAAAATTTATGATTAATAGTAACTAATAGTAATTAATATTAATTTGTAGTTTAAATTATTAGAATAAAAACTTGTAGTTTTAATGATTATTGTTATATTATAATAATTAATAACAGTTTTAATTAACCAATAGTAATGTGTGGTTTTAAGAGAGTATTTAATGAATGATGTTATATTATAATTATTGTTACAATTTTTTAAAAATATTCTTTATAAGTGCTACTATTATTTTCTAATATTCTTTAAATATTTTTTTAATTTTTTTAAGAATGTAAGAATAATGGATGGATGGGGCTGCGCCACGTGACGCATTCTGGTGAGTAGCGCTACTCACAAGAATGTGCCACATGGTGCCATGTAAAAAAAATTTAAATTTTTTCGTAAATTCTAGAGCCCAATCAGGGGGCTCCACGTGTAAAGGAGTGGGGACAATCAAACTGGCGCCACTTGGTCGAAGTCAAAAAAATATTAAAATATTCAAAACAAGACTATTTTGTAAATAGTTTGGAAACTAGATTATTGTGATAAATAGTTTAAAAAATTGTATTACTTTGATCAATGAGCCCTTCCCACCTTTGAGTGTTCTGCTTAGCTGGGAAGAGACTTTCAAACTTTTGACTTCCCCAATTTCTCGTATTACGTCTTAGACACTTCCAACAAGATTCAAGCATGTTCCTAAGCTTCCAACTAAGCCTTAAACTAACACATAACAAACCACACACTCAATCAAAGCCCTAATCGAGATTAACCAACTCGATTAGAGTTACAGAAATCAAGGATGTTAAATAAAACATATTAGTTCAAGGTATAATATATTTCACATTTCATTCCATGAGTAAAACTATGTATAATATTTCAATTCATAGAGATACATGTTAAGATGATATACCATTTAATATTTCTTATGTGTTTACTCATATATGATCAAATATATCAATGATAATATTCCTTTTTGTGCACTATGATCATCAGGGCATGTTTGGGGCAGCTTAATTTTTTAGATTTCAATTATTTTATCACCAAAAATTTAATTTCAAAATAATCGAACTTGTTTGGCACTTTGCTTAAATTTATAAAAAAGTTTTTTTGAGAAAAGAAAACCATTTTATGCCAGCTAAAAATCTAATTTGTTTTAGCTTAAGATTGTTGTGATTCGATTATTTTTTATTCTCAAATCTCTCTTCTCTATTTACCCCTAAAAAGCTAACTTCCAAACAAATATTATTAAATTATAAAAATAACTTCATACCTTTTTTCGTAATTTACTATGTAAAAGTGATTTTTTTTGTACCACCCAAAAGAAATAGATTATCCTAAAATCGTTTTTCAGCAAACATACCCAAACAACAACAGATTATGATTATAATAGATTATCAGGATAATCTGTTATACATATAATCGATTATCAGCATAATCTATTTTTTTCAGCTTTCCCAAACACATTTTAGTATAAACTTGCTTATTAAGATCTTTTTTTTTTTTGACAAAAGAAGATTACTGCCTTTCATTAACAATCAAATATGCAATACATGTTGAGATATCAAAGAAAAAATGAGGACTAGCAAAATCTATGGCTACCCTAACAAGGTTATAAACAACCATATTGGCAAGCTTCCTAGAGAACTCCACATGAGAGTTTGGACAAAAAAAACAGAAATCAAATCCTTACACGAGGAAATAAAAGAGCCAAAATCAGTTAAATCACTACAAGCCCGATTCATACTGTCTACTACCAACTTGGAATCTAACTCAAAAGTCACATAGTCCCCCTGCAAATCCTTCATCCAGTTGATAGCAAAGTAAAGACCAGCAGCCTCCCCCATATGAATATCCATGATAGGTTTAAACCAATGGGTCTTTGCTCCCAAAAATTACCAGCCTCATCTCTAAGGCACATGCCAATACCAACTTGATTATAATTTGGGAAGAAAGATACATCGATGTTACATTTAACAAAACCCAATGGGGGCTTCCTCCAAGTCACCTGCACAGCTCCAGTATCATTTCTAGCACTAGGATCAACTCTAATCTCATGAGCTTTCAACCAATCTTGTAACAAAGTGCTACCCCTATACCAAATTATGCTAGCCTCCTCCTCTACTCCCTCCCAAATCTTCAAATTACGGCTCCTCCAAATACTCCAAAGAGTCAACACCCAATTGTTGCAATCAGAAGAGGAAAGCGTCTCCAGCATATGAAAAAATAACTCATTGAAACTATTGGCATCCTTAAAACAACTAGAGATGACTTCCCAAAGATTCGTTTGCCTCCACACCGCTTCCACATTAGGGCAACAAAGAAAAATATGCCAACTATTCTCCAAGTTTGAGGTGCACCATGGACAAACTGACTCACAATGAACACCTCGAGAAATTAACTTGGTTCTAGTTGGAAGACAGTCACGAGCAGCCCTCCATTAAAAAATTTGACTTTCAGAGGCACACAGATTTCATAATTTTTTCCAATTGCCGGCCACCTTAAGATGATCCAAGTCTAGCAACTCCTTCATACATAAGCTATAGGCTGAGCGAATTGTATACATACCACAACGATCAGGCCACCACATTATGCCATCATCGTTCACGGCACCATACAAAGGCATTTGAAGAACAACGTGGGCAGCTTCTGGCGTCATCAAGTCCCTAACCAATTCTTCATTCCACCTCTTTTGGTTCTCCACCCATAAGTGAGATACTCGCAAGTCAACACTAGCAAGCTCTGGCCATACTGGAATGGGAATAGACCGGTCACAAGTCCAGGCATGGGTCCAAACTTTAATTTCATGACCCTAACCAATGCGCCACTTCAATCCTTCTTTCAATAATGTTTTGGCTTCACAAAGACTGCGCCACACATAGCTAGCATTATTACCAATTCTTGCTTCAAGAAAATCACAATGTGGAAAATATTTGGCTTTGGAAAGCTTTTGGCAACAAGAGTGTTTGGTTGTGACAAGAACCTCCACCCTTGTTTACCTAGAAGCGCCACATTGAAAGCATAAAGATTTCTAAAACCCATCCCACCATCAAGCTTATGCATAGCCAATTTATCCCAAGAGAGCCATTTTATGCTTTTATTTCTTGCATCTCCATTACCACACCAAAAAGAATTCATAATCTTCTCAATCTTATCCCCTAGAGACGAAGGAATAAGAAAAATACTCAAAAAATATGTTGGGATAGATTGTAAAACAGATTTTATCATAACCTCTTTCCCCGCCTTTGAAAGCGACCTTCCTCCCTAAGAATTCACCTTTTTCCACACCCGGTCCTTTATGAAGTTAAATATGGCTTTTTTGCTCCTACCAATCACTGAGGGAAGCCTCAAATATTTCCCCGTGCCCAAACACACTTGGACACCCATCAAAGTAGCAATAACATTACGCACATCCCCTTCAGTATTTCTGCTGTAAAAAATCTCTGATAATAATGTTAATTGGAATATCTATGTCATTGAGTCACAAACATATATCAAATATTAGCACATGTGCATTTAATTGATGTTCTTCAACATATAATATTCATATTCATTTAAATACAATATCATGATAAATATAATATTTATTTAAATATAGTGATATTGCATTCAACATCAAAAAGTATTTAACATATTGGTTCATGTTCTCCCCTTAATACTATATTTGTCAACATCAAAACCTATATGACATTATGGTTCACATCTCAGAAGATATCGTGCACCATTAATATTTGAAAGGCTTAATTGCACTTTTGGTCCCCCTATTATTGACCAATTGCAATTTTGGTCTCTATATTTTTTTTGTGAACATTTGGTCCCTTATTTTTTAAATGTTGTGAATTTGGTCCTTCCGTCCAATGTCTGACAATTTTTTCAATGATCAACACAGAGGAACCACTCCTCTAAGCGAACATAACATCTGGTTGAAGTTCTCCCTCATCTGGCACTCCAATTCAACATGATTCAATGATTCCTTTATGCTATTTAATGATTTTGTCTCCTTTTCGGGACCTTTTCTTTGGTTCCACCACAAATCCTTTACCAAAGAAGCTCAACCAGAGATTCTATGCGCTTAGAGCAGTTTTTCCTCCTGTTAATCATCGAAAAATTGATGGACATTGGATGGAAGGACTAAATTTGTAACATTGAAAAAATGAAGGGACCAAATGTGCACAAAAAGAAACTTTAGGGGCCAAAATCGCATATGATCAGTAGTTGGAGGACTAAAAGTGCAGTTAAGCCTATTTGAAAAATGAAGATTCATTCCAATTTTCCAATTTTCTTTTTCTGATTTTCCCTGGTCTCCAAATGTAACACCCCGATTTTCGAGTTTTCCTAATTATTCAGTAATTATGAACTTATATTTTATTCGAGGCCTTAGAAATGGCAATAAAATATTCTGACAAGATAGGAATGTCCTACACAACCATAGGAAGCCATGGTTAAGTTTCGGGCGAAAGCTCAAACGGAGCCCGGTCCGCTTTTTTCACGGATAGTAGTCTTTTTCTACTATCAAGAACTAATTTCGACTTGTGAACGAAACAGTTAAGTTTTATATTTTATTTCCAACAATAATGGTTATTTTGAAAATATTCAAAATAAAAGTCGTCATACGACTTTCTTGGGCGAAAACCTAAATCGGGTGAAGAACGGAGCTGAATACGAGATTTCAGTGAACCGCTACGGATAAGGTTGAAGTCACATGGTGTACTATGACTCATCAGTGACTCATCAGTGTAATGATTACGTTTAGAAAATATCTGGACGTGAAATGACTAAAATGCCCTTGACCCTTTTCATAATTACCATTTTCCCTTGAATGAAAAGACCGTTTTGCCCTTGAGAATTTATGGAATAACCATTCTGACCCTGTGACTCACCATGTCATCATTACCTTTCTAGAAATATCTAGATATTTATAAGGGAAATGACCAAAATGCCCCAAGTCTTTGAAGGAATTACCAAATTACCCTTTTGGTTATTTACAAGTTTGCCATGACATCAATATATATATTTCTCTCTTTCTCTCTCTCATGGCCATTTCGGCCAGCTCTCTTTCTCTCTCTTCTCTCTCTTGTTCTTCATGAGTTCTTGAGTGTTCTTGAGTGTTCATCAAAAGTTCTTCACAAAAACCCTAGTTTGATCTTCAAAAGTTGAAGTTTTTGAGTGAAAACTTGTTTCTTTTTCACTAATCTTTGATCCTAGGAGGTATGATCCTCATCTTAACTCTCTCAATCTCTCTATTTCATCTCTTGAATCACTTGATTCATGAAGATCCAAGTTTAGATCTAGAACTTTGAAAATCCATAGAAAATTATAGAAAAATCCTATGATCACGAAACCAATTTCTATGAAACCACCATGATGTGTACTTTGAGTGTCTAGAAGCATGAACCCAAAAGAAATTTTCTCCCTATTCTTCCATGGGAGGGCCGAATCCTAATCATGATGAAAGGATGGGTTTTGTTGTCATTTTTGGCTATACAACACTTGTTCTAGCTTACTTGATGTCTTTGAACCCTAAACCCAAGAGCAAAACATCAACCAAAGCTCCTAACCTATTTCTCCTCTTCATGGCCGAAACATATAGGGTGTAGAACCATGAGTTTTGTCTCAAATATTTGGGTCATGAGACTTCATTTAGTGTTAATCATGCTTAAGGACCAACCATCCAAAAGTTTGGAACCAAATGAGATCCCTAGCCTTTTTATCTTTTCATGGCCGAACCCTATACCTTCTTGGGGAAGAAAACTTATGTTATAGATTGATGTTGCTTTGTTGTTTGAATTGAATTGTGTTTGATTGTTTTAGGCAACGCAAACGGAACCGGAGCCAGAGCCGAGAACCGATCGAGTTTGCATTGAACTTCCTTTGTGAGGTAAAGGGAGGTAGTTCATTTTGAGTTTGGTAGCCTCATGGCATATGATTGATTAGTGTGTTATGATTGAATTAAGACTTGATTTATATGTTTACTTATATCCTGGATTGATTGGATGTTAAGTGTTGTGCATAGTTGGTTATTTGATATAACTGTGGCATGGATGCCTTGGATGATATCTTATTGTGATATTGAACTGTTGATATATATATCTGTACATATATTTATATCCTGGATGAGCATAGGACTGGCTATGTCTCGATAATTGTTAAAAGACTCGAAATCGAAAACAAAGTTTTGAAAAACGCATTTTGAAATTAAAAGTGGCTTTTGGAAAACATGTTGCTTTTCAAGAAAAGTTAAGTTCTCTTTTGAAAAGTATGTTCTTTTGAAATGTATGTCCTTTTGAAAAGTATGTTCTTTTGAAATGTATGTTCCTTTGAAAAGTATGTTCTTTGGAAATGTATGTTCTTCTGAAATGTATGTTATTTTGAAAAGTATGTTATTTTGAAAAGTATGTTCTTTTGAAAGGTATGTTCTTTTAAAAAGTGGTTTTGTGAAAAGTCGTGCAAAAAGGTGTTTTATTCTGTAAAGTGTTTAAAAAGGGCATGAAACCTTAGAAAACGGTTTTGTTTTCAAGAAAGGTGATTTTCCCGGAAAATGTGGAAATGTTTTATTTCAAGAAAACAAAAGTGTATTTTGTTTTCCAAAGTTGTTTTGAGAAAGTTTGACCGAAAAGAAAAATGATGAAACTTTGAGACGAACCCAAACCTAGTGGCCGAGACGTCGGGGCTAGTGTTTTGTGGATTGAGCACTCGGACTTCGTGTCCTGTGTTTTTTATTTGAGTGGGCTTAATGCCTTTTTGAAACAAGTCGTGGACTATATGTCTCGACATTTGAATGATTTGAGTGGGCTTAATGCCTTTTCGAAACAAGTTGTGGACTTTATGTCTCGACATTTGAATGATTTGAGTGGGCTTAATGCCTTTTTGAAACGAGTCGTGGACTTTATGTCTCGACATTTGAAAGAATGAAGCGAAGAAAACAGAAAACTTTCTGTGTACATGCATGAACCGGCAGACGTGCCATTTGAAACCGAGCTACAACTCTAGTAATTGAGAATAAAATCAGTCAAGACCACTAGGTCTATAGGGGCATTCTGTGTTCGAGATCCCGCAAGTGGCCGGTGGCGTAGCAACCCCGTGCCGTGGTAAATCGGCTGCCAAACACGAATGAACTCGATCTGAGACTGGCGTTTTCAGGATATGGTTATGACGTGGTACCCTGGAACAATTGGAGTTCGGACCTAAATCGAGAGGCTGACTCATGAGACCAATTGTGTTACAGGTGTTACTACGGCCTATCGCTCGATGTTGGGTAGTAGGAATCTCCGGAGTACATGAATTAGAAAGATGATATTGAAGTCTCATGCATTATTATAACTCATGATTGTGTTTGAGATATTATATTGTGTTGTATAAATAACTGTTCATATAACTGTATTTATGCTGTTTGTCGCCTGTGCGGCTATCATGATAAACTTATTATATGAGTATCTCACCTTTGCCTGTACATGTTGGACACCTTGTTGTGTTTTTGGAACACATGTACAGATGTTGTTCATAGGTCCCCGCGGAGACGTGAGGACTCGGATGACGGAGCGTTCTGATGAAGTTGACGTTGGGTTGTACCCCAATGGCTACTTTTAGTCGACCAGCTTAGGAGTCTTTTATTTTGAGTAGTCTTATATTACTGCACGCTTTTGAACTTATGTTTTCAAGTTTGTAATATGTTATACAATAGGTGAATACCGATGTCTTGTAAGGAGTTTAGTTCTTCATCTTGTGTTTGTATTGCCTATACATGCAGAAAATTTTTAGAACCACGTTTTCGAACGTAGCTATTTAATTAAAGTATTTTCCGAAAGCAACCAGCGTTTTATTTTCTTGATTTATTTCCGCATTAGAGTCCGAGTATGTAGCACCCGCGAGGGGGGTGTTACACCAAACGATCAGTAGCGTCTGCTGAGAGTCTTGCAAACGTGCCTCACCACTAGTCTATTTTTAATATAGGCTCGTGATTTAAATCATATAGAATGGCCACTAATTAAAATATAAAGTTTTGGACTTGCTATAAATAGATCTTTCTGGCTAAATTCTATCTTAGGGCTTGTTATAATTTTATTTTTTTTAATGCACATTTAAGTAGACTTGATGAACGGGAATTTTAAGCCATGCTGCAAATACATATTAATTTCTGGTTGAAATCATCATCATCAAGTTTCTTTTCCGGCAGATCCCTCTGTTTTGGAGTGGAAGATGTTATCAATGCCCATCTACTAAGGCCTTGCTGTTTAGACAAAATGTATGTCATTATTTGTTTATCTTGATCATATATGATAATTGCTTGTTGTTACATACTATGCTTACCTAGATCTTCTATGTTTAAGGTCTTCAGTTTACTTTTAGGAAAATGGAATATCAATGTATGCTTCTATTGTTTCTTACGGTCCTTCACAGTCATAGTTATATAGTTAAGTATCTGTTGAAATCACAGAAACTCTGTTTATTTCTGTATGTTATATGTGCACAATTACAATCAATATATATAGATGTATAAGGAATCAAAGCAAGAAAACTATTTTAGGAAGTAAATCATTTACAGCAAATAATCATCAATTAAGGAATCAATCAATTGATCCTAATATGATTCTGCAATCTGTCCCAATTAAGGCTTGCTGTGACAGCTCATGCCAACGACATGCAAGCCCAAATCAGCTCCATTATCTCCCAATACTCCCCCTCAAGTTGGATGGCGAGGGTCATGAGCGCCCAACTTGACCATTAATTCATGAAACGATTTTCCCCCAAGGCTTTGGTGAATATGTCAGCCTGCTGCTTCCTGGTTGGAATGTAGCTTGGAGATATGGTCCCCGCCTGCAAATGGTGATGAACGAAATGGCAATCCACCTCTATATGCTTTGTTCTCTCGTGGTATACTGGATTTGCGGCAATGTGGATTGCTGCCTGGTTGTCACAATGAAATACAGTAAGTGAATCATATTGCACTTGTAGACTTGACAATAGACTGCCAAGCCAGATAACTTCACTTGCAGCTTGGCTCATGGCCCTATATTCCGCCTCACTTGAAGACTTAGAAATCGTGGTCTGCTTCTTGGTTTTCCAGGAGATGGGAGCTGAACCAAGTTTCATCAAGTATCCGGTTGTAGACTTCCGAGTTAATGGACACGATGCCCAATCTGAGTCACAATAAGCAATTAGAGTGAGATCATTTTCTTTTAGCAAAACAATTCCCTGGCCTGGTGAGGATTTGAGGTATCTCAGAACACGCATAGCTGCATCCCAATGAGCTTGTTGTGGGGACTGCATAAACTGACTCAAGATGTGAACAGAATATGTAATCTCTGGACGTGTTATGGTGAGATAAATTAAGCGACCAATGAGTCTTCGGTAGCGTGGAGGATCTGGATATGGAGGACCCGAGTCAAGTGCAAGTTTCTGGTTTTCTTCCATGGGAAAGGCAGATGGTTTGCAATCTAGCAGCTTGCACTCACTTAAGATATCAAGAGTGTATTTTCTTTGACACATGAAAAGCCCAAACGGTCCTCGAGCAAGTTCAAGTCCTAAGAAATATTTGAGTGCTCCAAGTTCCTTCATATGGAAACATTTGCATAAGTACTGTTTAAAATCACTGCACACAGAAGTGTTATTCCCTGCAATCACGAGGTCATCAACATAAATCAACACTGCCAGGAAAACGTGTCCCCTTGAGTAAGTGAACAAACTGTGGTCTGCATGAGACTCTTGAAAGCCATATTTCACAAGTGCTTCTGATAGTTTTGAATACCAATTACGAGACGCATGCTTCAATCCATACAGTGATTTATTCAAACAACATACCATTCCAGCTTTAGGAACCTTGTAGCTTTCTGGAGCTCGCATATATACTTCTTCCTCTAGTTCCCTGTGCAAAAATCCATTGCTCACATCCATTTGATGGAGCTCCCAACCTTTTGCTACGGCAACTGATAGGAAACAGCGAACGGTGGTCATCTTGGCCACAGGGGCGAATGTTTCATTCAAGTCCTCTCCTTCAACTTGTGTGTATCCTTTCACCACTAAGCGGGCTTTGTACTTTTCAATCTCCCCAGAAGCTTTGTACTTAACTTTGTAGACCCACCTGCAACCCACAATTTTCTTTCCTTTGGGTGGCAAGGCTAGATCCCAAGTGCCATTTTCTTCTAGAGCTTTAAGTTCTTGTGCTATGGCTTCTTGCCATTCACGTTTCTGCACAGCTTCTGCATAATTCCATGGTTCCTCATTGCTAAGAACAGCTGCAAGATAAGCTTGATATTTTGGAGAAAAACAATCATAACTCACGAAATTAGTGATAGGATAGACTTTACCTGAAGAGTTTGAATGGCTCGGTTTTGTGCATGTGGGGTTTATGTTTGCTGTATAACAATGGTAGTCTTGGAGATAACCTGGTGGTTGCCTTGTGCGGGGTGCGAGTTCTGTGGCTTCAATTTCCCTGTGATCCTCCATTTCTGTGGCCTGAAACTCCCCCTCATTCTGAGTCTCCTGATTTACATCTCGGTTTGGTTCTGAATTAGTGTTTTTCTCTTCATTTGTGTTATCCTTCTCCTCTTGAAACACTGCCATATCATGGAATGTACTCCTTGGAAACTCAATTGCAGCATCTTTCTGTTGTGTCATGTATGGCAGCTCATGTTCATAGAAGACTACATCTCTAGAGACATAGAACTCGCGAGTTTTTGGATTGTACACTTTCCACCCTTTCTATCCTTGTGGGTAACCAACAAAGATACATCTATTTGCTCTTGAATCAAATTTGTCCCGCTGCTTGGTGCTTGTTCCTACATAGCAAAGATAACCAAACACCTTCAAATGATTGTATGTAGGTGGCTTTTCAAAAAGCATCTCATATGGAGTTACCCCTTGATTTGCCGCTGTAGGTGTCCTGTTAATGATATGAGTAGCAGCCAATATGCACTCTCCCCAGAAGCGGATTGGAAGATTGGCTTGAAACCTTAGTGCTCTAGCTACATTCAGTATATGTCTGTGTTTGCGCTCTACTCTACCATTTTGCTGCGGTGTTGCAACACAAGAGGACTCGTGCAGAATTCCGGTTTGCTGAAAGAAATTCTGAAAAGTTGAATTAACAAACTCGGTGCCATTGTCACTCCTTATCCTTGTGACACATGCATTGAATTGTGTCTTCACCATATTATAAAAATTAACTAACATTGCTACAGTTTGATCTTTGTGTCTCATAAGGTATACCCAAGTTCCTCGAGAATAATCATCCACAATTGTGAGAAAATAATGAGAGCCATCATGTGCAGTTGTGTTGTATTTGCCCCACAAGTCACAATGTATCAAATCAAAGGGCCTCTTGGCTTTATTAATGCTTTGAGAAAAAGAGGGTCTACATTGTTTCGATTTGTGACATATGTCACAGCAAGCAATCTTATTGAAATTGAAATTGCAATTGACTAGTTGTGAAATGTGCCTAAGTGCCTGATCTGATGGATGTCCCATTCTTGAGTGCCAAAGGGAAGTGTTGTCTCTCTATGTAGTAGCCAATGCATCTCTATGTGTTTCTCCTTTGAGCACATAAACCCCTTCATGCAAGTTACCCGAACCAATCATCCTCTTCGAAGCTTGGTCCTGTATCACACAAGAGTTAGATTGATAGGTCACCAAACAATTCAAATCGCATGTCAATTTATGTATGCTAATTAAATTGCAGCTAAAATCAGGTACATGCAACACATCAATTAATTTAATGTTTCCATCAAGACTTATGTCTCCCACTTTATCTACCAACACAGAATTCCCAGTGGGTACTATGATGTGGAATGGTTTTTCAAGCCTTCTGATGTTCCTCAAAATGTGAATTAGAGGAGTCATGTGGTGTGATGCACCACTATCCAAGACCCATTGGATCTCTACATTACCAGCCATGCTATTGTGAGGTGACCAAATGTGCATTCCATGCAAAGCAAGTCCCTTGGTTGCTGTTTCAGCATTCTCAGTTTTCTGTTCTTCATCACCAAGAGTCACATGTGCAGCAGCGCCAATTTGTCCTCCACCATGTTTGATATTTCCTCGCTGTGGGCGTCTAGTATCCCAGTGTGATGGGTACCCAACAATTTCAAAGCATCTTGCTTTGATATGTCCGATTTTTCCACAATGATCACACTTGGGCCTAGATCCCTATCTTCCTTTGTGCTTGCTTCCTGATGATGAATAAAAGGTCGTTCCTAATTCTGGTTTGTTGTTGCTTTTCTCCTTCTCTGCAGTAAATCGTGCCTCCTCCCTCAGGACATGATTAAAAGCACGCCTTAGTGGAGGCAAAGGATCAGGGTTAAGGATGGTTTCTTTGACATGATTGTATTGTTCACTGTCAAGGCTTCCAAGGAAGAGGTGGAGCCGCTGTTCTTCTTCTCTCTGCATCAATTCCTTTGATGCACCACATGTGCATGCTGGCAGTGGCTGAAGTTCATTCAGTTCATCGAAGAGACCCTTAAACTTAGTGTAAAATTCTGTTACACTTAGATCATCCTCCTTCTGCATCAAGCAAAGCATGCGCCATAGTTGGTGAATCCTGGGTGCGTTTTGGTTTGGGTGAAGCGTCTTCGAGATCGAGCCAGATATCTCTCGCGGTTGACGCGTGCGAAATACTTCTGTGTAATCTTCGATCAGTGGCGTTGATGATCCACGCCATTACCATTGAATCTGCCCTCTCCCAATTGATGTAATCTGTGGTTTTCTTCCCTGGTTTCTTGATCGTCCCATCAATGAAACCTAGCTTCATTTTTGCTCGAAGCGTCGTTTTCATCGATCGCGATCATGTTCTGTAGTTTTCTCCATTGAGGATAGCCGCCACCAATGGGGTTCCTGGATCGTCCGAGGAGCCAAGGTAGTATGGTGAACTTGGAGCAATGACATGAGGGTCTTTACCTTTATCGGAGGTAGGATCTTTCTTCTTCTCCCTCAGAATCGCTTGCTTCTGATACCATGTTGAAATCACAGAAACTCTGTTTATTTCTATATGTTATATGTGCACAATTACAATCAGTATATATAGATGTACAAGGAATCAAAGCAAGAAAACTATTTTAGGAAGTAAATCATTTACAGCAAATAATCATCAATTAAGGAATCAATCAATTGATCCTAATATGATTTTGCAATCTGTCCCAATTAAGGCTTGCTGTGACAGCTCATGCCAACGACATGCAAGCCCAAATCAGCTCCATTATCTCCCAATAGTATCTATAATCATTTTTACAGACCTGTCAAGCTGTTTTTCTTAAGAGTTATTTTACATGCTGATGCTGAACTAGTTTGAAAATGTAATACTACTGTTTTTGAATATCCATCCTTCAAGGTAAAGTAGCAGGAATTTTATTTTCATGGCTATTATAATTCAACATAGAATTAAACTATGTTAAATATGCAAGTATATGCTGAAGATCAGGAATCATTCTTTAAAGATTATGCTGTAGCCCATGCCAAACTTAACAACCTTGAAGCCAAATTTGATCCTCCAGAGGTCTGTTCATTTTGAGTTACTCTTACCTTCTTTTTGTTTTTAACTTATTAAGATGGGTGTACTTATGTTACCAGTGACCTGGAGATTTTTTTCTTGCTTACATAACTTTGTTACCTTTTAATTTTACTGCTATGCATCTGAGTCCAAATAACAAGACAACTGACCAAGTTACATAGTTAGAGTTTCCTTTGGCATCTGTTTGTCAGGGCATTATGATAGATGGTTCTCCAAATGCTCAAGCAGAAAACTTTGTAGCAGCCAAGTACTCCTCCGGAAAGGTTATAATTCTGAACGATTTATCAGTTCTTATTATTCATTAAGTTGATACTTGTACAAAGTTTATTAGTTGTCTTTCCAAGAAACTTGCATAGGGAATTATATATATTTGCATATTGTTCATTGTTTTACTTTTCCTGGTTTGGTGCAATTTCTTCTGCCAGTATCTTTTTTTTTTATCAAAATGGTTTGCAGAAGCATCACTATGACTACTGGCATCCCAACTAGGTTGGGCCTCCAGAAGCTATTAATCATTTGCAGCAAACCATAAATTTATTAAAAAAATAAAAGAATACAAAGAAAGCAAGGGGAGACATGGACCAAAACCCTTGCAACAAAATTATTTAAACCTGTAATTAAGGAGTCCAATCCTATTACGAAAAAAATCATCCCTAATAAAACTGGGAATAGTATTCCACCAAAAAGACCCCTGAATACTAACACCATGTGAGGCAAGCTTATCTGCATAGGTCTGCCAGTATCTTTTAGTAATACCACAAGAAGCTATTTTCATATCATGTGATATCACATGTAAAATATGGAATTCTAAATCAAGATGAAAGGAACAAAATTCAATAGTGTGCCTATTTGAATTGCATAGAGAGCTGTCAGATGTTATGAAGCAGAAGATTCGGGATGAATATGAGGCAACTGGTAAAAGCCCAGATAAGCCTCTGCAGTCAAACTATTTTCTAAATATCATGATTGTCATTGCTGTTTTGGCATTTTTGACACCAATGTTTGGAAACTAGTTGAATTTTGTGAACCAATTCTTATAGCAGAATAGATGATAGCCTTAATGCTTATTATAAAGAACAATGTCTCATTTCCTCTCATTGGTCATCATTATGAACTGTCAACTAGTGTCACTAGTGCACAATATGCATTCCACGTCAGGGATTTACAATGATTATTATTAATCCGTAGTAAAAAATAATGCGGTGGCAATTTTGTAATAAATTGCATTCTGATTAAGACTTTCTACTACGGTTCCCTATATAACCGTAGTAGAAAGTCTTGTTTCATGCGCGTGCTCACTTTCCACTACGATTGAATTTAGAATCATAGTAGAAAGTAGCGCGGTGGCAGTATTGTAATATTTTGGATTACTCAGGGAATGACTTTCCACTACGGTTTCATTTAGAACCGTAGTAGAAAGTGTAATTTTGAAATAACCTAAACAATTCTTTCCCTTATACGCCATTACAACGTTACTCTGCATGCCTTTCACACAGCAAACCCTCTTCTCCCTCACTCCCTCACTCCCTCACCTAGCAACCACCGCGAGTCTCTCTTCTCTCTGGTGAATTGTCTTCTCCCTTCTCTCTTCTTTCCCATTCTCTTGTTCAAAATCTCATTCTCTTCTCTCTTCATTCTCCTAGGTGCACGAACAGAGCTCTCCATGCCCTGTTCGTTCTCGTAGGTGCACGAACAGGCTTGTTCATACGTGTTGTCCTTCAACCCTGATTCTCCATTTGGTTCATACTTGGTGAGTGAAAAAATTCGTTTGATTTTTGAGTGGTTCATACGTTTTGTCTAGATTAATTTTTTGTTTTGTGTTCTGATTTCTTGAAGTGGTTTGTGATGTGTTCTGATTTCTTGAAGTGGTTCATGTATGAAATTTTGAGGTTCATATGATAGTGGGGATTTTGACTATATCAGTGGGAAAGTTCTACCATTTTTATGTAACATTGGAATTAATCCATTGGCATTAGCATTGCACACTTAGAATTAGTGTCAAGCTGCAACCTCCAAACAATTGTACCTACCAAACTGATTTTTGTTCTAGCTTTAGTTAAGGTGTACAAACTTGTTTAACTACCAATATGAATTAAAATAATGCCCACTAGAAGTAGAAGGATAGCTTGTATTTTAAATATTAATGGAGATAAACTCTTTTCATTTTTCCTTTTCTTGTGTTCTATTCTCAAAGTAAATTTGAGAAATTAAACTCTTGTGTTCTTGTGCTCTATTTATTTTTTCAGTTGGACTGAATTGTTCCTGCTGCTAGCTACCCCTTGCTGCTTGCTGCTTCTCATATTTTTTCATTTTTCAGCAATGTACAACCCTTTCTGCTTTTAATTTGTTTGTGTTTTTCCGTTTAAAACTCATAATGTTTTCCGTTTTTATTGTTAATAAATTAGCAAAGCCTTAGTTTCCCACTTGAGATTCAATATTAATGAGCATGTGTATTTTTTTAAGGTACCACTCATTATATTGAATCTTGTATTGTTCAAGTTGGGCAGTTTGGGGAAAAACTTTTTCTTTATTTAGTTAATAGTTATTCCTTAATTCTCATATGTTATACTTGATTAAAGTTCGATCTGATGCATTTCCTTTCGTTCTCCAGGTGCATACTTTATCGCGGTGGATGTCACCGCGTTCAAGTCATGTACGTCGGAGACCGATGGAAAATGCTGTCGAAATTTCGTTAAGTATGGGCATGAGAGTTAAGGACTAACTTTTAACTGAGTGTTGGAAAAGTTTCTTCTCGAATGGGATAGGGCCATACCCTGCGATAAGGAGGAGTTGAAGATCTTGGACTACGTGAAGTGGTTGTTGTAGTTATGGATCGCAGTTGGATGAATAGTAGATGCACTAGTGATGAGTATTTGAAGGGAGTGGAAGAGTTTCTAGAATTTTGTCAAAGAAATCTTTCTGATAGTAATGGAAGGTTTTGTTGTCCTTGTGTCAATTGTTTGAATCTGAGGAAATGTGATGTTGAGAAGATACGGGAGCATCTTATTTGTGATGGGATATGCAAGAGTTATACAAGTTGGATATGGCATAGTGATAAATTGTTAAACATGTCAAGTATGTCCCAAAGAGAGGAAGATGACGCAGCTATGGAGGACGATCGACTAGAGGACATGATCCGTGATATTGGACTAGAGTCTTTTCAGCGAGCACAAGTGTATGAAACATTATGCAGTGATGCGGATAAGCCTTTGTATCCGGGGTGCACTACTTATACATGGTTGTTGGCAGTGTTAAAATTGTTCAGTGTGAAGGCGAGAAATGGGTGGAGTGATAAAAGCTTCACCGAATTGCTTGAGTTGTTGAAAGACATGCTTCCAGAAGGCAACACATTACCAAACCGTAACTATGAGGCAAAGAAGGTATTGTGTCCGATGGTATAGAGTATAAGAAGATACACGCATACCTTAATAATTGCATATTGTAAAGGGATGTGTATGAAGGGATGCACGACTGCCCCAAGTGTGGGGTATCACGGTACAAAGTGAAGCATGGTGTTCTAGCTGTGATGTGATCACAAAGGGGTCTCCTGCGAAGGTGTTGTGGTATCTTCCAATAATTCCAAGGTTCAAGCGATTGTTCGCTAATGCAAATGATGCAAAGAACATTAGATGGCATGCAGATGAGAGGAAATGTGATGGACAGCTTCGCCATCCGGCTGATTCTTTGCAATGGAAGAAAATTGATAGTTTGTTTCCGGATTTCGCCAATGAGCCAAGAAACCTTAGGCTTGGACTTGCTACGGATGGAATGAATCTGTATGGTACCTTAAGTAGTATTCATAGTTCATGGCATGTTCTCCTGGTAATTTACAACTTGCCTCCTTGGTTGTGCATGATGCGCAAATACATTATGTTGTCTATGATGATTTCGGGTCCAAAACATCCAGGAAATGACCTAGATGTTTATCTAAGTCCTTTGATCGAAGACTTGAGAAAGCTATGGGTGGAAGGCGTTGATGTGTTAGATGGGTATTGAAAGGAGACTTTCAAGATGCGGGCCATGTTATTTTGCACCATCAATGACTTTCCAGCTTACGGGAACTTGTGCAGGTATAGTGTTAAGGGGCATAACGCATGCCCTATATGTGAAGAAGGCATGTGCTTCACTCAACTGAAACATGGAAAGAAGACAGTTTACCTTAGGCATCGGAGATTTCTCACACCTGATCACCCGTATCGTAGATTGAGAAAAGCTTTTAATGGATGCCAGGAGAATGAAATTGCTCCGACGGCCTTAACTGGAGATCAAGTTTATCAAAGGGTGAAGGACATGGATGTTATCTTTGGAAAGACCCAGAAGAAGGCTATTGAGAAAAACATATGGAAGAAGAGATCGATCTTCTTTGATCTTCCATACTGGTGCACACTTGATGTAAGACACTGTATTGATGTGATGCATGTTGAGAAGAATGTGTGTGATAGTGTAATCACAACGCTTCTCAACATTCAGGGCAAGACAAAGGATAGTATCAATGCTCGTCTAGATCTGCTTGCAATGGGTATACGAGAACAGTTAGGTCCACAGTCAAAGGATGGTAAGGGGACATATCTACCTCCAGCATGTCATACTTTGTCAAAAAATGAGATAAGTTTCTGTGTGTCTACGGGACGTCAAAGTGCCACAGGGTTACTGTTCAAATGTCAAGAGGCTTGTCTCAATAAGCAATCTCAAATTAGTTGGTTTGAAGTCTCATGATTGCCATGTCTTGATGCAACAACTACTACCAGTGGCTATTCATGGTATTGCTCCTAAAAATGTTAGACATGCCATAACTAGGTTGTGCTTATTCTTCAATGTTATATGTAGCAAAGTCATTGATCCCGAAAAGCTGGATGAGTTGGAAAAAGAGGATGCTATTATCTTGTTCCAGTTGGAGATGTATTTTCCTCCTTCATTTTTCGACATCATGGTTCACTTAATTGCTCATCTAGTGAGGGAGATTAGATTGTGTGGCCCTGCTTATTTAAGGTGGATGTACCCAGTTGAGCGATACCTGAAGATTCTGAAAGGGTATGCGAAGAATCCACACCGTCCTGAAGCATCTATTGTTCAAAGGTATGTTGCAGAAAAAGTTATTGAGTTTTGTCAAGACTACCTTTCAGAAGCAGATCCTATAGGGATTCCTAAGCCTTGTCATGAGGGAAGATGTGCTGGTAAGGGTACACAAGGTATAAAGGTTATTGGCATGACTCGGGAGGAAGTGTTTCAAGCCCATTTGCATATATTGAATAACACTGATGAGGTTGAACCTTACTTACGAGCTCACAAACAAGAGGTCAAGGAAGATAACCCTCGAAGGAACGAAAAATGGTTGTTAAACCATCATAACAAGACTTTCCTAAATTGGTTTAAAGAAAAAATTATGAATGATCATACTATTTCCGGTACATTACAATGGCTAGCACAAGGACCACGCCTTGATGTCATATGTTGGAGTGGATACGATATCAATAATTTTTCCTTCTATACAAAGAACCAAGATGACAAGAGTACCATGCAAAAAAGTGGGGTTATGATCGTGGCTAAGTCCATGCACTTCTCTAGTTCAAAAGATACAAACCCCGTTATGGCATCTATATCTTACTTTGGAGTTATTGAAGAGATTTGGGAGGTCGATTACACTAAATTTAAAGTGCTTGTTTTTAAGTGTAAGTGGGATGACAGTAACAATGGTGTCCAAACCGATGAATTAGGATTTACATTGGTGGACCTTAACAGGGTAGCTTATAGGGAAAAGCCTTTCATCATGGCATTCCAAGCAAAACAAGTGTTTTATATCAATGATCCTTCTAACAAAAGGTGGTCAGTGGTTCTCCAAGGAAAAAGCATGGATAATGGTAGTGATGAAAATCAAGATTCAGCTCTTGATATTTTAGAGACTCCTTCTCTCTCATCTCGAATGCCTACTTTCATTGAGGAAGATGAAGTGGACGATGTACATGCCACTCGTGATGATCATCATGAAGGGATATGGGAGAACATTCCTACACGACCATAGGTTATGTTTTTTTTTTTTTATCCATATTATAGTTATGTTTTTCATTTATTTATGGGAGATCATGCCTACTTTCATATTTTAGTTATGTTTTTTTATTTATCCATGTTTTACTAATGTATTATTTTTTGTCTAAACAGGCACATGGATGATACATTGGGCATCCATCCTTCGCATAGCGATCCGGACACTCGGCCGGGCATCCCTCCTTCACATAGCCGGTCGAAGACTCGGCCGCCGTAAAAAAAAAAGGGGTAGACGTGCCACAACACTTAAAAAGTTGACCCTCGCACGTACTGGTGATCAGAAGTTATGTATAGACTTTGATGAGCTTGGACAGCCGATAGGGCCAGAAGCTTCACGGTTCAAGACTTTTGTGGCCGTCCAAGGTAAAAGCAGAGCTAGCATTCTTTATAAGGATTGGGAAAGTGTGTCGGATATAGTGAAGAACCAGATTTGGGAAAGTATCACGGTATATCACTATTACTACCTATGTTTGTATTTATTATGTTTAGTCATATTCTTATCACTAACTAATTTCTCCATTTTGTTGTGTAATGTAGCTCACCTACGATGTGTCGAATACGGAGCAAATGAAGAATAGATGGATTTCTTATGCGTGTGTGCGCTGGAGGCATTTTAAGTCAGACCTCACTACCAGATTCATATATAAGCAGTCGAACAAAACTGCTTGTGAGATATACCGGTTCCTTGATGAGGATATGTGGCAGAGGTTTGTTGAGATCCGACGGACCCCTGCCTTTGAGGTTAGTTGCAGTTAATTATAGTTTTTTATTGTATCAGACAAATTTATTTATTTTTAGAGACTTCAGTTGTTCATGTGTTATGTATAACAAGAGAAAAGGAAAAAGGCTCAGACAATCCAAGAAAAGAATGTTCATCCTCACAGAATGTTTCATGGGGGCTATAAAAAACTTAGGGATCAACTGATGGAAAAACAACGTCAGAAGGAATTAGAAAGGCAATCCGATGCTTCGCATGATCCTCCGATTGTCGTTGATCCTCCAGGGCACCCCCACGCCATGTCACATGGATTAAAGCCCAACAAAAACCATCTAGGGAGTATACATCTGAGTCGACACGCGTTGTTGCTGACAAGATTGTTAACACATCGTCTTATACATTTTGTGAATTATATGTTTTAGGAGTCTTTGGTTGAACAGAGCTCCCAAGGATCATTTGTTCCTAGTAGCTCGCGTCGAGATATCTTGGCCACCGCCCCTTGGGAAGGAAGACCACCCTGGTCGTGTCCTTGGTGTTGGAGGGTTTGTAGGCGTGCGGACGTACCACAGAGGACGATCACGTCATTACGATCGCAGTGCCATTCAAGAGGAGGTCAGACGGGAGGTCCTTCCCGTACGTTATTGCGGATGTTAGACGGGAGGTTCTTCCGCAGATTATGGCGGACCTTAGACGGGAGGTTTATCCTGAGATGATGGCGGAGTTTAGACAACATATGTCATCTAAGGGTCATTCCCAACAAACACCGGGTGTCCAACCTTCTGCTAATGTGAGCACAAAGGGGAGCTGTGATGATACACGTGTTACCTGAGGAGCATGAGCATGAGGATAATATAGATGGGGAGGACAAGGATCTTCGTCAGCTACATGAGGATGAGGATGATGCACATGCACCAAAGGTATTAATTCATAATGTTTTATATCTTTCAATTCGAATAACTTAATTAACTAATGTTTGCTAATGTTTTATTGTTGTGTAGGATGTTGAGAAAGCTGGTCCACCTGAAATTTCTCCGTTATTACAACCGGCTGGAGTGGCGATGAAATATATGACGGAAGATTTATTTCTGCATTTGGAGCACGATGGCAGCGAGGGATTAAATGGGCTTTTTCTAATCGCTGGGAAAGATATGGCCGATTTATACATGGATAAATGGCTTTGCGTTAACGTTCTACAATTATGGTGCACGTAAGTACTTTTATTTGTAAATCAGTTTTATAACTAATAAGTATCAATCTTTTATAATTAACATTAATTTATTTCTTTATCTTATAGGACTATGTATCGCCTGAGTGTCTCAAATGACACCAGCCACTTGTATGGATACCTAGACCCTAGCAGGATTTTGGGTAAGGTTATGAATGCGGGAGTGAGGACATACATCATGCAAATGATTCGTAACAGCCACAAGGAGTGTTATCTAGCCCCATTCCTCGACAAGGATCATTGGCAGTTAACGATTCTTTGCCCTCACCGGAATGAAGTCGTCATCTTGTGTTCATTGCACTATACCCCCATCTATAGTTCTTAAGGAAGTAATTGATACGTAAGCAAGCTTCTTTCACTCTTAATTTGTAATATTACATTTGTTTATCTATATGTGTTAATATTTGATGTATCAATGTTTGTTTATTACAAAGCTATGCAGGCATGTAATAGCTTGGAAGGTAAAAGTAGGGTCACAAGTAAAAAGCCTCAATGGATTTGCCCATGTATAAGTAGTTAATCTGAGATTCAATTAGAGGTTACATATATAATAGTAGTTATATAAGCTTTATATTAATTTATTGTTTATCATTTGCAGCCTCATCAACAAAGTGACTGTTGGGAGTGTGGATATTATGTCATAAGACATATGTTTACTATTGTCTCCGCGAGTATTACTTCTCAATGGGGGGAGGTAATTAAGAATAGAATTTTTAAGTACAAGAGTACTTACTTAAATTATTATGTTTGTTTTATTACTTGATGAGCAAAATGTTTAATTTAATTTTCTTATGTTATGTGAACTTGCAGACTTTCAACAATCCGGCTCCGCTATCTAACGATGATATTCAGGACATCAAGGGAAAATGGGCAAGCTTCTTTGTTGGATATTGTAAAGATCATAATGTAGCTTAGATGTATTTAATTAGTTTGACATTCATATAGGTTTTGTAGGAATCATATATATAGCTTAATTAGATGTATTTAGTTTTGACACTTTGTTGCCATGTTTGTATATATATCTTTGTTAACACTGATATATATATATATATATATATATATATATATATATATATATGTTAACACTTGGTTTGGTATATCTATAATTGCTGTTGGATTGGATCTGGATGGTTGTATCAAATTGAATGAAAAAAATTAGGAAAGGGAAGAAAGGAAAACAGAAGAGATTATTAAAAAAAAAAAAAAATACACACACACACTTTCTACTACGGTTGTGACCTTAACCGTCGTAGCAAGTGACTTTCTACTACGGGTATGGTCACGACCGTAGTAGAATGTGACTTTCTGGAAGTCTTTCTTCATCCAGAATGTGACTTTCTACTACGGTTGGATGACACAACCGTAGTAGAAAGTTCACTTTCTAGATGACGTTCTTCGTCCAGAAAGTCACTTTCTACTATGGTGGTGACCATAACCGTAGTAGAAATGTAACTTTCCACTATGGTTCACCAACCGTAGTGAAAAGTTCCTACTTTCTACAACGCATCTTTCTATTACGCTTGTTCAACCGTAGTAGAAAGTCAAAACCAACTATAGTAGAAAGTGCTTTCTGCATTAGTGTATAATGAGCATAAATCTGTGTGTGAGTGTGTTATGGTACCAGTAGAAAAAGGAAATAAAATGATTCACATGAAACAAGCCAAGTCAACAAGGGGAAGCAACCAAGTCAGTTGTAACAGATGGACACGTGGAAGGAATGAGAGTGAGCATGAGAGATATATAAAAGAATGTAGAGAGCGGGAAAGGGGTGAAGAATTTGGACAAAGTCTCTAGACTTCCTTTCCTTCTACCTCTCTTAGCCTCCTCCTCTTCTTCTAGGCTTTATCTCTTCTTCTACTCTCTGAACTATGATGCTCTATTGTATTTCCTTCTTGCTTGTCAATTAATTGTTACTGATAATGATCGAAGAACCATTATAGGGCATTGTTACATAATTGGAAATATCTATACTAGTATTTACTATTATTAGAATTAGCCTCCTTACATTGGTGCTTTCATTGATCTCACACGGCTGATGTAACACCCCCGTTTCTATAACTGTTTATGACCAAAATTTAATTGTGATTGCTATCTTATGTTTGATATGACTTTATATATATATATATATATATATATATATATATATATATATATATATATATATATAAGTCAATGTTTATATGATGGTTTATATCCATGGTTATGTTGTGGTGAAGTTTCTTTTGTCGTCAAGAGACGAAAAAACGATAAAAGTTCTATTTTAATCGTTATCGGGTAATTTCTCGTTTTGCGTGTCGAAGGCCGGGAAACGGGGAATTAAGTGAGATGTAATATTGAATTACATTTTCCATTACCTTGTTGGTTATTCCTAATGAATAGGATTAGCTTTCTTAAAATCCAAAAACTTACCAAAAGTAGTAAAAATCAATTATCCATTTTTGGTAAAAACTCTAATTACCTAATTCCTAACTAAATGAGAATGTAACTATTCTTGTTACATCTAGTCAAGGCCATTCGGCCATGATGCATGGGGAAGAGCCCAAAATCCTCCTTTTATCATATCCAAGAAAGTTATGACACTAACCATTAATGGAAAAAGCATCTTAGCCATTTTTGGTTAATCTTGTCCTTAAGCCTTCCTTAACCAACAACACACTCATCAACTTGAATCTTGGCCCTCCATTCTCTATGACCAAAATTAAATGAGGATTTGGAGTCCACAAGGAGGGGAGAGCTCGCCCCTTTAGTGTTCAAGACACCAAAACACTATTCTATTCATTCTAACCTCTCATGTGAAAACACTAAAACTCTTAAGTTCTCTCTTCTCTCTCCTTTCTTCCTAACTTCGGCCAGCACTAGTAAGTGTTCATACTCATCCTATTTCATCATTCTAACTTCATATTCTTGTTTATCTCATTCATCTAAACAACTTTTCCCTTTGGAATTTCTTCATTTGAAGTTATTTGCTTCAAGTTATTCAAGAATCATTCAAGAAGGTTCAAGCTTCTTGAACTTGATTTTGAACCCTTGTTCAAGAGTAAGTTTCTAACTTAGTTTCTTCCCTTTATTACTCTTGAGAACATCTTTGTGTTATCATCCTTATGATGTTGAAAAATCATTGTGTTCTCATTGTTTATGAAGTTGAAAAAAAATCAAGTTTTGAACTTGTTTATTTTTCCTCTAGGTCACGGTTTTCCTAGTGGTTTTGGTGACCAAGTTTTCATCTTCTACTCTTCAAGGAAGCTTCACAAAGGTAATGGGGGAGTGAACCATATCACACCTTAAATGGTGGTGATAAAGGCCTCCTAATTTGTTGAAGGAAAGCCCTAGATCTAGGGTTTCCTTATAAAGTTCTTTACTTTGTTGTCATATTAAATTATGTTGTTGTGTTGATATGATGATTATGTTTGTATGTGCTAGGAGAAAAGTATTTTGGCATGGTGAAAAACTATTCTTAGGTCCAAAGATCTAAGGATAGGATTTTTGAATGGTTTGAACTTGTTTATGTTCTAAGTTGTCTTGATAACATGCTTATATATATGTTGATGTGATTATTCTATGCTACCTTGGATGTTGTTGAATGGCTGTATTTTGGTGGTATGTGACCATGAGTGGTTCGGCCTTGACATGTTTAGGAGGGAAGCCAAAGCTTCTATGTTTAAGTGATGGTATAATGAACTGAATATAGTTCTAACAATGCATATAAAACAAAGAAAACATATCCTATTTCTATGGGGCATTCGGCCTTGATATAGAAAGTAGGGTTAGGACCTCAAAATGTTGATGCTAAAGGGTTTTATATGTTCATACTAAAGTATAAGAGGTATATAATTGAAAAGGTTTCCAAAGAAACCAAGTTTTGGTTCCAAAGAACCATGTGTTGTGAAATGAGTGTTTTTGGATTTCATGAAGGAACTATTGTAAGAATAGGTTGGTTTGATGTTGATCAACCACTTAATTTAAATAAGTTGTTTTTGAAGAAAAGATTTTCAAGAACCAAGAGTTTCATAGTTAATCTAGATGGTTTTTAAAGGATTTTTGGTTAGTAAGTCTTCTTTGAGAAGATAGGATTCTTACAAAGCCTTTTTTAAAAACAAAAAGTTTTACACTATTGCCTTTTTGAGCTTTCCAAAACCTTATAAGTTATATTTCGTTTGAAAACAAATTGGTGATTTACAAATAAGAAGTATGTTTTCTTTTACACTAAGTAATAGAACTATGGATACTTGAATAGAGTTTTCAAACTATACTTAATAAAGGAGATTTCATCAACTACTTTAATATAAAGATAGTACTTTGAAGTTTTCCACTATAATAGTATAAACACGTTTTATCTCCTAAAGGAATCTATATGAACTCCTTAATGGACTCATAAGATTCTAGTAAAAGACATATGTTACCTAGTGGTCATGACAAAATCATGTCTCACATCCTTGATGATTTAGATCATCTAAGGACTCCATAATGCTTAATCACTAAGAGTTACTTATAAAAGTAATGTTCCTTATTAGAAAAGTGAGAATCTTGATGAAGGGGATCCTTGTGGATCCTAACCTCCATAATACATCTAGGTTATGGACTAATGTATCATAAGACATGAATGTTGTAACGCCCCGATTTTCACGTTTTCTAATTCTTCAGTATTTTAATGTCTTTATTTTATTCGAGGTCTTAGGAATAGAAATAAAATATTCCGAGACCATAGTCATGCTCGACGATATCGTAGGAAGCTACGATTAAGTTTTGAGTCAAAAACTCAAACGGAGTCCGGTCTGCGTTTTTACACTGACAGTATGATTTTACTGCTCAGAAGACCTCAGATGGACCCGTGAACGAGACAGTAAGTCTTAGAATTCGATTATCTACGTTTTCGTTAAATTTCGTAAAAATTTCAGAAAAATAACTTCCTGACCTTCGTTCGGGCGGAATTCTCAATCGGGTGACGAACGGAGCCACATATGGACTTACCGAGACTTGCCAATAGATAATCTTGATATCACAACATCCCAGGACACTTGGGAGAGTATGCCAGAGTCGTCATGATGATCGGGAAAATCTAGACGTGAAATGACCAAAATGCCCCTAACCTTAGTCTTTTGCACTTTTACCATTTTACCCTTTTGGCAAATGACCTTTTTGCCCTTAAGTGACTTGTTTTAAAGGCTGAACTCAGCCCATCCAGTCCCTCATTCACGAAATTTCTGGCCAAAGAAGAACACCATTGTTGTTCTTGAAGAGAAACTCCATTTTTCTTCTTGAAAAGCTTGAATCACTTGTTGGAATCACTTGATTCCTTGAGCAATCTTCCATCATTTTAAGGTAAGATCACTTCTATGATCTCTTAGCTTCTTGAATATCTCTTTATTTCAAGATTAATCTTCATTTTCATGAAAAGAATTTCTTAGATCCAAAACTTTGAAAATCCATAGGAAATTGTAGAAAAATCCTTTTGAGGTAAGACCAAGTTCTTTGAACTCACCTCATCATTCTCTATCTAAACCCAAGAGCTTATGATTCAACTCTCATCATAGCTCAAAAAGCACATTAGGGCCGAACCCTTCTTGATGATGATGAATAGTGTTTTCATCAAGTTTTGATTTTTAACACTTGATTTCATCCTTAGCTTTCCTAATGCTTTTGAATCCATGAAATGGAAAACTAAGATCAATTCCTAGATTTATTCTCTTTAGGGTGGCCGAAACCCTATTTGTGAGAATTGTTGAGTTTGGTTTGATTGTTATTTAATGTTTGATTGTTTGGTTGTTTGTAGTTGGTGACAATTATCAGGAGGTTCACAAACCGATCAACCGACTTTGATCTGGGAATCTGCTCTTCAACAGGTATGGGGAGAAGAACCTCATCACACTAAGATGGTGGTGGTGAAGATGGTTGTTTACTTTATGTGTGGGTGAAACCCTTTAGTTTGGGTTCACTTTTAGTTGTTATGTTTTGTTAAGTTCTCATGGAGAACAAGAATGTCATGATGAGTTTATGCTTTGGTATGTTGTGTTGTGTTTTAGCATATGTTGATGATGAGATGATTGAATGAAAAACCATTTTCATGTATGTTGGGAAAACCTACTTTGATCACTAGATCAAGTATGGACTTTTATTGTTGATTATGAGACCATAATGTGTGATGGACTTGGATGTTTGATTATGATGTAGTAATGTGTATTATGGTTATCATGATTGTGTAAGTGTTGTGAGCCATACTTTGATTGGTTGATGAAGTAAAACCTCACATTGATTCCTAGTTGGCTATTAGCCATGACCTTGAGGAAGGGAAGGATATGAATAGTTCTTGAACAAGTCAAGTTTTGATGTAAAGAAAGTGTGATCAATAACTTGTGTTTTTCAAAGAAAAACCCTAAGTGACTTTAAATGGAATTAAATCTAAAAGTGCTTTCACCAAAGTGAAACATGTTTTATACCTTATCCTTAGTTCATCTAACTAATCAAGTGACTCAAAATGAGAAAAGAAGTGGTTTCATGAAGAGAATCAAAATGGTTCCATAAAGTTGATGTCTTGTTTTAAGGCAACATTTTGCTAAGCGAAATTACTTTCGCTACGCGAAAAAAACAGGGAAAGTCTTAGTTGGCCATCACTGCCTCACTTTCGCTAAGCGAATTCATATTCGCTAAGCCAACCCAGCAAATTTCGCTACGCGAATTACATCTCGCTGAGCAATCCAGAGAAGTCTCCAAAAGAGGTGTAACCGTCTGAACTTTCGCTAAGCGAAATCATTCTCGCTAAGCGAATAAAGTGAAGTTTCGCTACGCGAATTCTGTCTCGCCGAGCGATCCAGAGGTGTTTCTAAAGAGGTGCAACCGTCTGAACTTGCGCTAAGCGAATTCATATTCGCTAAGCGAATCCAATATATTTCGCTACGCGATTTGTGTCTCGCCGAGCGAACCAGAGGAGTTCCAAAGGAGGCATTACTGCCTCATTTTCGCTAAGCGAATGAAATTCCGCTAAGCGAATTTCATGTTTCAGAAAATGCTAGTAATGAAGTAAGTAGTTCAAATGTTGTTTCAAATCAAATGAGTTTTCAATTGTAAAAGTTGTTTGGTTTACAAAAGGAGTTTTCTAACTCAATCTTAAAGTTTTACGCGTGAAAAACCTAAGTTAAGTAATTAACTTAGAGTTGAAAACAAGGGTTAATTAAGTATGGTATGTGGTGGAACAAGACCATGTGCTATACCATTGGTGACTTAGTACATCAATGACTTCATAAGACTTAAGTGAAATCAACACTTGTTTCCTTAATTGAAAAACAAGGGATTAATATCTTAGAAAGGCTTAAAGACTTATCTAAGAGGATTCTCAATCCTTATTCATAATGCTTAGAACTTGAGACATAATTCATAAGACGTAAACACAAACATGAAACGTTTTGGTTTTCGAAACAGTAGTTCGATGACGGATCGGTGATTCGGATCCAGGTTAATCGTTCAATTGTTTCTGTCTTGTGATAACTGGAATGAGAGAGATCCTGAGGCTGTGCAGGTATGGGACTGTACAGTGGAAGGAATCTTGAGGCTATGCAGGTATGGGACTGTATAGTTAAGGGAAGGCATATAAGAATTGATTGGTACTACCCATACCAACAAGATTTATCTTCTTTTCGGGAACTTAGAACATAAGTACTTTATAGTTAAGCGTGCTTGACTTAGAGTAATTATGGGATGGGTGACCTTCTGGGAAGTTTCCTAGAAAGCGTGTGAGTGAGGACAAAACACGCTGAAAAGACTTGTGTTGGTTTGTGGGGACAGTCGACGATTCTGAAAGCAGTCTGGATCATTCCAAAGGAATCACGAGATATTTATCCGATGGATAATTGTTTTATCCGATGGATAAATGTTTTATAAAACAAAGACGTGTGTGGTTTCTAAGGAAGAGAACCTTAGTGAACCTTGAGGTTTATCCAATGGATAAACATTGCTTTATCGCATCTGCTTTGTGTAAGCATTGGCATTTCATGTGCATAGTTGTAAGGCCTTGAGCCTAGGAGTTGAGCTTACACCTTGATGCGGGTGCGAATCTTACGGTGACGATCTTCAATGGTCTTTTTGGAGGTATCAGGGTTGGAAGGGCTGACATGTGACCAGTTGGTGATTCTTCTGTGTCGTGGCGAATCCGTGCAATACACTGATATCCTCTACTAGATGCCGTACTTTTCATGTTTGGTCGAGAGTGTTACCGTAAAGCCAGATACGTGCACGTTACGAATGTTGTAGCATCTTGCTCATGGCTGGCAGAAACCGGAACATGTCCTCCCATTCACTCTCTCCGAATGTTTTGTTAGCTCCATGGAGTAGGGGTCAGAGTAGTACCCAGTGACATTGACATTGAGTCATATACATTGCATTGCATTGCATGGCTATTGATGTTTATGGCTATTGATGTTTACATTTACTGTTATACATCGCTGTATTGTTTAAGGATGCCTTATATTATGCTGTTAAATGTTTAGCATGCTATTATGTTGTTAACTGCTTAACATGATTTATATTGAGAACCTTGTAAGCATGTTGGGTACGCTGTTACCCGGTGAGTCGTCCCGTTTTTACTACTGCTGTTTTGTTGTGTTGATGAACGGGAATCTCACCCATATCTATATGTTTTCTGCTGGTACTTGCTGTTGCTGCTTGAACAGATGGACGCGATGATGGTTCGGTTCAGCAGTTCTTTTGAGTTTGGAGGTGGACTCTTTTACTGTTTTAGTTTTGTTGTCGGCCAGACTATGTCAGTTTTTGTAGTACCTTTTGGGAGCTATGACTCCTAGTACTTATTGTATTTTCTTATGTTAGTCATACATTAGACTTATGTCTGTATACAGTAATGTTGATGTTTCTGTTTTCCGTTTTCTTTTTCTGTATTTATAATACTGTATGTATGTCCTAGTAATGCATGGTGAACCTAAGTTCACTTATTAGTAATATTTATTACCTTTACTAATCCCATTACATCTTTATGAAAAGAAAAGAAAAAGAAAAATCATATTTTCCGCATTAATAAATATTTTCGGCCTTATAAACGTTCGGGAATGTGACACTCGGGAAAGGGTGTTGCAAATGTCATGTTACGAACGATGAAGTGGTACGTGATTGCAAGGAACGGAACCAAGGATGAGCGACTGATGGCAAGTCGTGTGAAAGTGGGTCCCGTAAGGGTATCCTGTGGTTTATTAAGAGATAAACGTGATGCTACAGTGATGAGGTAGTACGTGGCTGTTTTGTGGCATTTCTTGACATGCATCTGCATCTGTGCATGAGTTGGGCGTGATGCCTAGGAGTTGAGATTATACCTTGGTGCAGGTGTGATTGTCTGAGGTGTCGATCATGAGGATCTTGGAGACATCAGGGGTTGGGGAAAACACATGTGGCCAGAGAGTAGCTCTATGTGTCGTGGATATCCATCGAAAAACACTGACGTCCGGACTGAAACACCGGGCAAATCATGATTTGGGTAAAGAACGTCTGGCGTGAGCCATTATGATGATTGCAATCATTTGGATGTGGCACTGTGGGCTGAGATAACGTAGATAATGTTCTCCCAATCACTCACTCTGATTATGTTTAGCTCCATGGAGTAGGGTTCTGAGTCATGTTGCATTGGTGTCATTGCATATTTGAGTTGACATTTGACCCATACTATTGTTGATTGATATATTAACTTGTGATGCCATGTAATTATTTGCTATGCTGTGAAAGCGCATGCACTATTATGCCGATTGGGTGCGTGTGTGCGTGACTTTTATCACTGCTATTCTGGTTGTGCGATATGCGGAATCTCACCTCATTACTTTTGATGTCACGCTGCTCGCGTGGTTTTCTTTCTACTATGGTGAGTAGATATGGCGAGCGATCCACCTTCTCGATTGACGTTGGACTTGACGCTTCACGACGGGGCGGATGCTTGGATGATCCATCCTGATGGACGTCGCACATACACGGGAGCAGTGAGTTTCATGAGCAGGAGAGAGTTGCCTTTCTCCATGACAAGCCTGTCTGAGAGAGTTTGTACTGTACGGTTTAGTGGTGAGGGTAGCACAGGAATCACCCAGCCACCACCACCACCACCACCTGCTGATCATCGGCGACAGCCCAGCACCTAGACTGCAGTTCATCAGGAGGAGCCCCGAGACATATATGTTGACCCTGCTTCTATGCCACCTCCACCCACTGCACTGTCTACTTCTATTGTACCTGCATCTGCGGCCAACCCTTCTGTCCCTGTTGTCCCACCCCAGGGCCTACTTATGAGCCTTCCGAGCTACACCCTCTGATTCCTCGCCATCGGACGACTTGGAGGATGACTGCTCGTAAGAGCACACCGGCTCCTACCAGGGTATCCTTTTCTGCTCCCCTCATTATCCTCTCGTCTGACGATGAGGAGATGGAGGAGGAGGAAGAGGAAGTGCCTGAGTATGTTCCGGAGGACGTTCCTAAGGTAGCCCCTGCCAGCCCGTGGTGGTTGAGGACTGACGAGGAGGCACTGCGGTACCCGGAGTAGATCATGAGCGGCTATGACATGCAGGCCTTAGAGGACGAGGACGAGGAGAAGGAGGTCATGGAGGAGGACGAGGAGGAGGAGGACCCTGAGGAGTATTACTCTGATGACTAGTGTAGTGTCAGTGTTTGGCCAATCTCTAGAGTCTTCCCAGTGTCTGTATATTTATTATGTACCCCCTTCCCCTTTATAGTATGGAGCTGCATCTCCTATAGTATAGGTTAGGCTTGTCTTTATGTCTTTTTGTTTCTCCTATAGTCAAGTGTTGAAACTACTATGTGTACCTATGTATTTTGAGAGATGTTCTATCTTCAGTATTGTTTATGTTTATGCAAATTATCCTTGTGGTGTAAGTATTTGTACATGGTTTTGGAACTTGAGTATAAAAGAAAAGAAAAAGAAAACCCATATTTTCGGTAAGCTCTATTTATATATTTCCGCTTTTAAATTTATGGTCTTGTGTTGAATAATCGTGACCCCTAAAGTGGGGTGTTACAGCTGACGAATTCACACCCGAGGATCTCAAGATTATCGAAGAGATGATTGCCGATCTAAAAGCCATGAACTGGCGCAGGAAAGAAGGCTTTCCCGTGACGATGAACAACTCGACAGCTTCGCATCAGTATGTGAGAAAAACTCAAGTGTGGAGGCTGAGCATGTGGTTTCATATCCATCCCTCACTTAAGCAATTCCACCAACTTCAGAAGTTGTGGATAACACTGAGAATAATGTTGATGCACGTTTGGTTCTAGTGGAACCACCGACGAAGGAGAATGTGACGACTACAAAACCTTTCTCCGGTAACCAAATTGTCAAAGACATCAATGATAAATTGTTGAACTCTTTAATTGCATAAGTAAACCCAACCACAAGACCTCTAGACCAGAATTATGGGACATTGGTTAGAACTCGAACGCCATTGAAGACGGAGAGAAATCGAACTCCAGCGAAGACGCAACCGTGGTCGACGATGGTATTAGCGGACACCTCTTCAATGATGACAACAATAAAGGAGAAAAAGATCCTCATGAACAGCGTGATTCAACGGCAAAGAAGCAAAGCAATTTTCATCGTCGCGTAGATTTGGGTTTCGAGCAGATCGTTCAACCCACAATCGATGCCCAAAACTTTTGACTCGTATCCGCCGAGGGAGAGACAGGGGTTTTCACCGGTGATAGAGCCATGGGTCTTCGACATTCCAACTTAGCTACCTCCACCAGAGCCACCAGACGAAGTTGTCGTTTCGACACCACCGCTAGCAACACCTAACTCGAGTACTTATGTTGAGAGGAACAGGCTTTGGCCTCTACTCATGTTGATCCTTCGGCCACCAGCAAAACCGCCAGATTACGGCTGTCGTGCAGAGAAAGATGCTAGGCTGGTCCAGGCAATGTTGATGGTCGCAGAAGTTACCAGGAAACAAGGGCAACGAGTCTGGTCACGACAATGGTCACGTCTGAAATGTGGGATGAGTCTGGTCATAAACCCACTGCTTGCTATCCATGACAGTGCCTATAGAGCTTTTCCAACTTTTCGAAACATGCTTGAGTCAGAGGGTGCTAGTGTTAGGAGTGTGACCACTATTAAGCTGACCAAGGTGTTAATCTTCTCAACATGGCAAGGGATACTTCTATCAGGCTTAATTTCTTTCTTGTATACATGTGCCTCTTATGTTGGACCCTACCTTATTGAGAACCTTGTTCAATACCTCAATGGGGAAAACAAGTCTAAAAAGGAAGGCAATATTTTGGCTACGGCATTTATTGCTGCAAAGCTTGTGGAGTGCCTTTCGATGAGACACTGGATGTTTAAGTTCCATCAGTTTGGAGGTTGGATGCAATCAATGGTTGGTGCAGTGATCTATGCTAAAGGCTTGACCCCTTCATGTCAATCAAAGGAGGGAAGCAGTAGTGGGGAACTCATCAACTTAATGATTGTTGATGCTGCAGAGATCGGTGAACTTTGTTGGTACATGCATGATCCATGGATGGTTGTTCTTCAAGTTGCTTTGGCCTTGTCAATTCTTCATAGAAGTGTGAAGTTGCTAAACCTTCCTGTGGCATCATTGCAAGAAAAATTCCAAGGTAAGTTAATGGAGTTCAAAGATAAAGAATGAAGGTGACATATGAGATTATAATGCATATGAGTATTCTAAAATTGTATGCATGGGAGATGAAGTTCTTATCAAAGATTATTCATCTTAGGAAGTCAGAGGAGATGTGGCTAAAGAAATTTTTTGTTGGTACAACAATTGTTAGATTTCTCTTCTTTAATGCCCCAACGTCTGTTGTTGTGTTACTTTTGGTGCTTATGTTCTTATAGGCATTCCAGTTGAATCAAGGAAGATATTATCTGCTCTGGTTATAGCCGGTCATATAACTGGATTTTGGTACTACAACATCCAACATTATCCTAACTTCAACCTTGAGGACAAGGTTGATTTTAAGAGGGGTGGTAACGTTATGGTACCTGTAGAGGAAAAAGGAAATAAATGTTTAGCAAAGCAAATGATTCACATGAGGCAAGCCAAGTCAGCAAGGTGAAGCAACCGAGTCAATTGTAACAGATGAACACATGGAAGGAATGAGAGTGAGCATGAGAGATATATAACAAAATGTTGAGTGGGAAAGGGTGAAGAATTTGGACAAGTCTCTAGACTCCCTCTCCTTCTACCTCTCTTGGCCGCCAAGTCAATTGTAACAGATAGACACATGGAAGGAATGATAGTGAGCATGAGAGATATATAACAAAATGTAGAGTGGGAAAGGGTGAAGAATTTGGACAAGTCTCTAGACTCCCCCCCTCCTCCTCCTCCTCCTCCTCGTCTTCTAGGCTTTATGTCTTCTTCTGCTCTCTGAACTATGATGCTCTATTGTATTTCCTTCTTGCTTGTCAATTAATTGTTACTGATACCGATTGAAGAACCATTATAGGGCCTTGTTACATAATTGGGAATCTCTATACTTGTATTTACTGTTATTAGAAATAGCCTCCTTACAGAGTGATAAAGAGAGAGAAAGAAAGAGAGATCATACATCAAAAAAAATTTCCTCCAACTCAAGTTAAAAATTCATATAACTGTTTAAAATGAATTGCAATTGCATTGCATGCCGTTTGTTAATGATACTATTTTCGTCCGTCAAAAATATTACAAACAGAGCCACAATAAGAGCATGGTCAATAGTTTTAGGAAAGATTGTTAGGCAAAATTTACCCCTACCACAATAACTGGAATGTAATGCACTTCCTATTTTTTTGTTTTTGTTAATATCTACTTGAGAGTGATGCATTTGAGTCAGTTGACTCACTACTTTAGAGTTTTTTATATTTTAGCTGGGAAAGACTTGGAAATGGAAACATGGGCAGTTGTATATAATTCCCTGATGGCTAGATCTTTTAAATCATCTATATCGAAGGAACCTTCTATTCAATATGTTTACATAGTGGACTGACTGAGCTATATATATACTCTTCAATTCAAAAAATCTCCATATCATTCGAGAGTTTCCTTACTCTTTATATATTACTTTTATTTCAATTATATTATATTTCAATTGTATCATATCACATACTAATTCTTCATGAGATGTTGTTTTAGAAGTCATATATGACACCATAATGTTAGAGAAGTATGGAGAAGACTCTTCAATGCATCTAATGGTTGATTCGAAAGTATGGGCAGGGGTGTCATGGCCTAAGAAGAAGAGACAACTTTTGGGGGGTGGGTGGGTTAGAACTTAGATATTGGCACTCATGGATCTATGAATACTTCATCTTTAGAGGTCATTGGTCCCTCCCGACTGTAGCGCCGACACAAGAAGACATCAAGGAAGCCATAAATATAGTGATGACTGAAATAGACAGGTACAAACACTAGAAGGGGGGTTGAATGGTATTTGTTAAATTTAAGCGGAATTATAAATTTTTTCGCAAACACAGACGGATAAGGCACAGACGAGTAAATTCAGACAGGTCAATCAAACTAATAACTCATCTGAAGGTTTTCACAGAAAACACACAATCATGCAAGATGAAAATAGGTTTGATAAACACAATTAAAAACCCCTTTAGTTAGATGATAGTTAACATAAATAATCAAACTAAAGAGTTAAGGGAAAGAGAGAGATCACTCAGCAGGTTTTATCCTGGGTCATCCCTTAACAATGAGGCTACGTCCAATCCTTGGCAACACCAAGTTTTCTCACTATAACTGATTAAGGTTACAGGACAGACAAGTATTATTTTCACACCTAGCCTCTTCAGGCTCTAGATGAGTATTGTTTGCACACCTAGCCTCTCCAGGCTCCAGACAAGTATTGTTTGCACACGTAGCCTCTTCAAGCTCAGACGAGTATTGTTTGCACACCTAGCCTCTCCAAGCTCAGACGGGTATTGTTTGAGAGAAGCTGTAAAGTAAATTACAATTTGCAAGTCTTTCACAAGCACTCAGACGAGTGTATTAAATGTGAAGTTCTAAAAGACTGCGTAATAACTTCAAATGATTGAAGAATAAATAATGAAAGAATGAAGAGATAAATGCTCAGAGTAATTGCTCTTTGATTGCTTTGTTCGTTCTCTTCTCTACTTGAATCTTCAAAGTCTTCTTCATTAAATAAGCTTCAAGATTTTAAAGCCGTTAGACATAATGTTTGAAGGCTTGGCTTTTTGCAGATCGTCAATAAATGCAAAGAGTCGTTCTGATCAGTCATTAAGGCCTTGAGAACTTCGCTTGTTCTCTCTCATCAGAAGGGTGAAGACTTCTGATACGCCTTTGGTCTTAGCAGGTCTTTATACTTGCTTTTTGCCATCAGAGGGAAGACTTTCCCTTTTGGTGTAAGATGCAGTTGTGTTCAGGCAAAGCACTTTGTTGAAGTTCCTTTTCAGAGACGAGACAGCTTTCATCCAATATATTCTTCAACGTTAGTCACCAGACGGGTGAGTAACTTCATTAGACGGGTTGACTCTTAATAAAGAGAATGACGTCAGTTGCGTAGTCTTTCAAACAGGTGAGTCTTCCTTTGATCAGACGGTTGATTTCTTTATTAGACGGGTTGAAGGGATTTCTTCAACGCTGGTCAATAGACTGGTGAAGACTTCATTAGACGGGTGAACTTTTAAAAGTTCAGACGGGTGAACTTTCCATTGTTCAAACGAATGAACTTTACATTGTTCAAACGAATGAACTTTTGCCTTAGGTCCAGACAGGTGATAACATGCTAGAACTCAGTTCATATAGACACTTAATGTTTTAATCTGCACACTAGGTAGACGAGTTAAACATCACAGACGAGTTCAATTAAATCATTGAATAACTGTTTTAATCTCAACAAAACTATGATAAATACACATCAGACATTTTGGAGACTCAACAATGACTTTTTTTGTCCAAACGCAATTGGTGCCTATGTTGAAGACCATCCTATCCATGATTATTGGCTCCCAAGTTAGAAATCTTATGCCGCAAGCACCATTTCTAGGTGAAGTACCCGAGGAAGATCATGAGGATGAATGATGATGATGATGATGATGGAGCAAATATTGATTGATTAGTTATGCTTTTGTTTCTCGTTTTATAGACTTGTTTTGAGCAAACATGGATTGACTAGTGACTTTATTTCTTTTGTAGAGTTGTTTTAAGCAATCATGGATTGATTAGTTACACTTTGTTTCTTGTTTTGTAAACTTGTTTTGAACTTTTTGTATAGATCTTTTGTTTGTTTGTATAATCTATTTGGTTGCTTGTTTTGATTAAATTATAATTAGCTGTGGATTATACTACTCATTGGGTAGGGGAGAATAAGAAACTAGCTACAAATAACCTACGGAATAGCTTCGGAATGCAACATTTAGATTAACCCTTAACTACAAATTAGCAACAAATTAGCGAGAATGCTAAGATATTAGGTATACATTGGCTATGAAATTGTTTTGACAGTATCCTAGCTATATAGCTAGGAAAAAGGAATATTGAATAACATATTGTTATAGATTAGCTTCAAAATAACTAAAAAAAATTTAGAATTAGCTATGGCTTAACTCGGAAGTAATTTTCCTAACTACTTTGCTACTCATCACATGCTATGACCATTTTTGTAATCATTCCACAATTAATTTGTAGCTAATTTTTTATGCTAGAAATTAGCTACAAATTAGCTACTGATTTGTTATAGCTAATTTCATATTTTCTTCTAATGTCGACGTGATTAGCAATGCAAAAACGAACACAACATCAACCCCAAATAAATGGAATCATTTTCCAATTAGTTATCTACATAATAATTAACTGCATGATAATTAGGAATGAGGATCTCCTGTCCTATTTTGATGTATCATACCACGTCCCAACCAATAATATCTTGTTATGTATTCTATTTTTTTAATATTAAATAAAATATTAACTTACATAATAAGATATTATTTATTGAAACATCATGTAACATATCAAAATGGGAGAGATGGGTCTAGAGTCTAGATCCTGGGAGAAATACGAGCCTGCAATGGATTTTTCATCACAACGGTGAACTCCTGTTTTTCTGACAAATCAACATGACCTCCTTTTGGAACCTTCCAATCAAAATTCCAAACCAAATTAGCCACAAAGTACTCCAAATGAAGCATTGCCAAATTATAGCCTGGACAAATCCTCCTCCCTGCTCCAAAAGGCATCATCCTTATCTCCTTACTCCCAGTAATATCAAAAGCTTCAACTCCACTACCATCCTCATTCAAGAACCTCTCAGGCTTGAAAGCCATGGGATTCTCCCATACCTGAGGGTCCCACCCCATCTCAGCCACCATGAAATTCACTGTCCCTTTCTTAGGCACCAAATAACCATTCAAAACAACATCCTCAGTCACAGCGTGAGGCAACACAAAGTGCCCCGGCGGGTGGCGCCTCAAGCCTTCCAAAACCACAGCCTTGAGATAAGGCAATTTTTCTAAGTCTTCTTCCTTTACCTCTCTATCATCACTATCACTCACCACGTTTCCAATTTCCTCCACAAGCCTCTGTTGCACGTGCGGATACTTCACCAAATTCGCCATGATCCATTGCAACGCGGTGGACGTGGTGTCGGTGCCGGCGTTGAGAAACTCCGAACACAGAGACACCATTTCGCCTTCATACAAATTGCGTTGCCCCTCATTAGGTAACTTCAAATCCAACAACGTATCCACATACGGAACGACGACAGTATTATTGTCATTGCACAATCCACTTTCCTTTGCTTCCTTCCTTGCTATTATCAGTGGAACCAAAACCTCTTCCTGATTCTTCCGAAGTTCCAATAATTCCTCCCAACGTTTACGGAACAAAACCCGGGTGATTTTCGGCCAGAAATTCAGCATGTTGAATCTGTTAAATCCGAGAAGCAAACTTCGCTGGACAAGTTCGATGTCTTTGACTTTCTTGTCGTCAACTCGTTGGCCGAAACACATGAAGACGAGTAATGAGAACATGGCGTGTTGAAGATGGTCGATGACCCTAACGGATTCGCTGGATTTTAAATCGGAGCGTAAACGGTTGATAAGGACGTCGAGGACCCACTTGCGGGTTTGGGCGAACGACTTGACCCGAGAAGGATGGAGCATCTCGGCGGCGAGGTTGCGGCGGAGGACGCGCCACGTGGAGCCGTAGGAGGCGGAGCTGATGTTGTGTTGGTCGCTCGACATGATTTTGCTGGTAGGGAGGGGTTTGGGGCGGTCGGAGAACAGAAAGCCATTTTGGATTAAGGCCTAATGCAGGTTTTGATTAATATTAGATAAAATAAAATTAAGAAATTTGAATGCAAAATAAGATAATTCAATAACTTACTTGGTGTGCGAGGGAGCGGTCCGCGATAAAGATGGCGGGGCGGGAGCCGATGCGGAGGGTGACCATGGGACCGTACTTTGCGTGGAGGGTTTGGAGGATTGGCTCGATCTGGGAGAAGGATTTGGTTAGCCATGTGAGGCTGGTGATGATGGGGATGTGGGGAGGGCCTGGAGGAATGGGCTTGGTGGATGATTGAAGTAAAGAAGAAAGGAGGGCTCGGATGAGAAAGCAGAGACAGAGAGAGACGAGGATGATGAACCAGGTCTCCATGTGTGAATGAATGGAAAATGGATAGTTTAGCAGAGTGAGAAGGAATACTTTGTAGCAACAGGGTACCCCAATACATTGAGAAAGCTGGTGAGTTTTAATAGGGAAAAGGCGTAATAATTAGCCATCAGGTGCGGGACATACTTATCTTTGTTTGTTTTACACTTAAATTAAGTAGGAGTATATAAGTAGGAAAATATTATTTTACACCCAAAATAAGTACATTATTAATTCAGTCAAAAAAAAAATATCTTATTAACGCTCAAGTACTTTATTAATTTAAGTTTAAGGATTTATTAGTGATTAATTAGTGATATAAAAAATTTGACACTAATAATGTATATTAATAAAATTTTAAGTTTAATGTATTATTAGTTTAAAAATTTCAACAATGTTTTTTAATAATATATTGTTATGTTATTAAAATTATTTTACGGTGATAATTGTTGCTTAAAAATCACCTATTTATCTATCTATATAATCAGTTTTTTTTTTTGACAGCATATATATAATCAGTAGGTAACATATAATTTTATATTAATAGTATGTTAAAGTTAAACTCATATTTATAAAAGGTCATGTAAATATGATATTCAAATGTTTAAATAATAAAAAGCATAATATAAATCACAGCTAAGCTATTTGGCTAAGTAGGTTTTGTCTTCGTAACAAAGTTTTTTTCATGCATGCGATAAGAATCGAACCCCTAATATCATATTTAAAGAAGTTAATTATTTATTAATTATGTTGAGTTTTGTTGGTTAATATGAAAACGGTTTATAAACTATAACTAGTACAATTATAATTTTATTTTTAAATTATATTTTTATAGTTGATAATTAATTGATTTTGTGAGTTTTTTAAAAAATAACTAAATTTTAAAAAATAACTAAATTATAAAATTATATTTTTATATTTAAAATTATTTAATAGTATCGTAATCTATATAAAATTATTAAAAACAGATGAATACAATTTTTTTCTGTTTTTCATTTTATGTAGTCAATTGGCGAGAAAAAATATTAGTAAGATTTATTAATTTTTTTTGTGCTTAAAATTTATTAATCTTAATTAGTCTCACTAATAAATATTTTATATCAATTTTTCTTCTTTATACATAACTATATAATAAAAAAAAACAATAGGATTTATTCCTGTAAAATAAGGAATGAATGTTGTTGTCTGACACATCTTTGATAAGCTTTTCAATCAATTTTTCTTCGATCACAATCCCTCCCATTAAACCTCTCTCCCCCCCCCCCCTTTTTTTAAGGATAAGGGTCCTCTCCAGTTTTATTACAGAGGATATTAACCCTTAAAATAATTTATTTTTATGATAAAAATTAAAACAAAATTTAGTTAAAAAAATTCGCGATCATCATATGAGAAACTGCAGTTTATATCTCAAATGCAAATGATTCATTCTCTTTTTTTTAATATTTAAACCTCCACTCTCTCACTTGTTGAATGAAGGGCATGGATGGCACGGGAGAAAAAATTACAGGAGAGAATCATTTCTGCTTGTTGTCGGAAGAAGTTAATGGATGATATATGACATCATTGAAATGAGATTAGTGGCAGTCGATTGCTTGCGCCTATGCGGCAGGGATACAACTCCAATAAAATATCATAGGAAGTTGACAAATTTGATTTGGCTTCCTTGAGACTTGGGCACCACGCCAGCTTAAATCACCTGTCTTTGTTCAATTGTGGATTTTAGGAAATGCCCGTGCTGGGGGTCAATAACATGTCATCCACCCTAAAATAGTGTAATTAAATAGATATTTACGCACCAAAAATAAAGAGAAAGTACTTTAATGGATCCCGTTCCTGTAAAGTAAATAATTCATTTTAGAGAATGAAATAAATAATTTTAGTGGTTGATAAAAAGAAAAATCAAAGATTGATATTAAATGCACATGTATAATAAATCATGGATATATTGAAATATAAATCTACGATTTTTCTCATAAATAGTTGAGATTACTTAATTTATTATCCACTAATTTTAGATAACCCAAATCCTACTTTAAAATATGTACTTTTTATTATTATTGTTGTGGGTCATTCCTAAAGGCCCAATCTGGTTAACCGAATCACTTTTTGGAACGCAAGAACTGCGTAAGAAAGAAATTGGGACGAGAGAAGTATCATAGAAAAAACGGACTCCCATCGTTTGGAAACACAAAAAAGGAAGGGAGGATAGAAAAGTTGCGGGTGGGACCCACCAAAAAAAATTCTTCCCTCAAGAGGCGAGAGAATATACAGATGGGATGATAAAAATTTAAATACCAAGTTTACCCTTTTATTTATAACATTGAGATAAAATTATTATTATTATATGTAAGGACAAGTCTTTATACCAAAACTTAACTTTTCTTTCTCTTTTACTTCTTTTCTTTTTCTCTCCATCCAAACAATCTAAAAATTCACATATTCTCTACTCATTTTCTCTTCTCTCCTACTTCTTTCTATCATACTTCTTTCTTCCTTACTTCTCCTTATAGCCAAACATACCGTTTAGGTCGGGTAGTATTATCCCACATGTAAAGGATCCAATAAGCAAGTCATTACAATAAAATGCACTTTTAACGAAAATTATTATGGCCTTTAGAGGTAATAATAATGGCCACCAAAACGTTTATCGACAATTATCAATTTGTCGACGTATGTAATATTGGTAAAAACATTCCCGACAATTGTATGGAGTGCTGATAAAAACCCAATTAATTGCTAAAAGTTAGAAGTTATAGCAACAATTATTGCCGACAATTTTAATGGTCATTAAACATGATTTTTGAATTACCATCTAAGCATGTTTGTCAACTTTTTTATATTGTCTCTAAAAGTTCTAGTTGGCTTTTCCGACAATTACTATTGTCAGAAAATGTTGAGATTATTTGTCACTCAAATTATGCATGACTTGAAAAATTTTTGCGACAATAATATTTGCTCCTAAAAATATTAAATAATAATATACAAACATTTCAAATAAACCACACTAAATTTCTTTCTATTAAAAGAAAATATATTTCATTAAATCCACAACAAAAATAACAACTATCAAGAGTTAATTAACTTCAAAAGTGTCATCAACAAAAGACAAAAACTACACCATTTGAATCTAATAACTACTGTCATTTTAAGTCTAATAACAAGTATAATCACATAGTCAAGCTAAAAAACAATATACAATTCATAAACATTTTTTCAACTCTTAATTATAATCACATAGCCAAATTTCTGAAAATTATAGTGTGTGACCTGGAATAATAAAATAATAAAAAATTTCATTTAAATATAGTTCATCTACCTAAATTAGAAAATAACAACAAATATTCATGTAAATAAAGATTACAGCCAGACATATAAATATCTTGATGGAAAATATGATAATTATATTAACCTAGATTATTCATAGATACAATTTTATAGCATTTTAATCATGTTGCACATAAGAGCTAGATCAAGGGTTGTGTAGCTAGAAGGATATCCATTACTACCGATGGAAGAGAAGAGAGAAAATGTGTGAGATGATGCCTGCTCTCTTCCTCGTAAGCATATGTGAGTCTGATGAATTAGTTAATGGGAAGGCAGTATGTATTACTTACCATATAAAATAATAGACCTCTCAATAGATTATTAAACAAACAACTCAACCCATCACGAGCCACTCATAACAAAAGCCCAATATTATTCATCATATTGATCAAATGCTTTAATATCAACAGTTGGCCATATATATATATATATATATATATATATATATATATATATATACAATAATTTCTAATAATTTATTAATGCCAATCCACATAATCGATTAATTAAAATAATTAACCTAACATTCTCTCACTTGGATAACATTAGTCAATTATTAAAAGCATAGGAATTTTAAGACTAGAATATTAATTATGGTCAAAGCACATGTCAACTAATAGTCTAAGAAACATAAGTTTTAACACTACAGAAATGGTATCTGATAGGGAAACAAATAATACATGTTAAAAGCTTACATATAAAGAATGATGAATATGGAAAAACATATTTAAGTTAAGAGAAATATGTAATCCAAGAATGGTCCAAACATCTGAAAATGTTATAAGAGATATGATATCAAAGTGATGTTATTTCATACATATCTCGTAATAAACTCTCACTAACCCAAAACATCAAAAGACTTAACCAAACCAATATGAGTTATAATACTCCAATAGTTAAGTCTTTAGTCAGTGGATCTGCCAACTTGTTTTTAAATTCGTAAAGACCATAGAATATCCACATATATCTAAGAAGAGTATAGGCATAGCCCATTAACAAAAGTAATTACATTTGGTCAAAATCAATAAATGCTCTACAATATTTGACATTTAGTTAATCTGAGTTTTACTAAATGAGTGACTATACAATTCCATAAAGAATTAAGAAATCCAAAGATCTCTTATATGAAGTGCAAAAACACTTAGCTCAAACAAGAAACAATACTCTGGATTAATGTGGCCACAAGAATGTCACTAAGCAAGCATTTATGACTATAAGAATTACGAGCACCTTAATAATGCAAAACTCATCCTCGATAGGAGTACCGACATCATGCATGTAAGGTGCTTATATGTCTGTGACCTAACAAAAAGTGGGTTTTGGTTAAAAGAGAAACACAACATAATTGCATGCTAAATGAGACAACCCCTCCTCGGAGGTCCCATTAGTAACCCGAACTCAACTTCTTAACGTTACAGCGTAGAGCAATTATTTAGAAATGCGAAAATATTAAAACAACCAATAACGCTGGTACCACGACTATATATAACATACATATAAAAGTGTTGGCTCTATCAGTAGAGCCTACAGGAACTGATACTAACTAGAAACTCTCAGAGTATGCAACACATATAAACTGAAAGCATGACAACAAAATAAAATACATAAGACTTCCTCTCCTGGCCCCAAAAATACATTTCGCTCAAACCCATGCACTGGCCATAACAAAACTAAGACTGTCTATCCAACCATGACTCTAACAAGGGTAATGAGAGCTCCCAGCCGAAGCTCTAACATATACGGTAGTCGGACCCGTATACCCTACCTTCGCGGAAAGTAGTCAACTACCAGAGACGATCATTTTCTGACTAGAGCAGTTCCAAGTCTCCCAACACTGGGATCCGGGGTTCTCCCGCCAGCATCAAGTTCAACAGGTATGCCATCAATTTCCTCTGGCAACTCCTCAACAAGATCTTCTTGTGCGATCGAGAATAAATAAAATATGACATAGATAAATATGGGAGATAAGAAACAACAATACATCAAAAATAGGGAAACAACTATAAAATAAGATATACTGATAGCAACATACAACAGCACAACAGTATCAAGCAATCATCTTTCAAGTTCTTCTCTCTTAGCTACTGTTTCTCACACTCATACAACTAACGACTATATGGACGCGATCACGACGCGACATCCCCAACAGATCAAGATGTCCCGTTCATATCTATGCCACCCCCCGTAATGCAGGGCTCGGCCAACAGCTCGCAGGCTCAACTCATGAGTACGACATATTCCCCCGCCCGCAGGCCAGGTCGAGACATTCGCCCATTAACAACTCAACTTGTGGGTACGATCATCTTCCCGCAGGCAAGATCGATCGACCATATGCCAACACAGTGATGAACAACAATGATGCAATATGAACATCACCGACTCATCTCGGAATCAACAACTTAGTGTGTCCACCATAACTCGTACACAACTACGACCAACTTTCTCCGGCTTAACTCATACAACAGTAATCACAGCATCATATCATAAGCAACCACAATCATGTTCGTTGTAATACCCCGATTTTCCACGCTTTCGAGTTTTATGTTTTAATTACTCAGTATTTAAGCGTTTTGTATTTTATTAGAGGGTCTAGAGAGTGAAATAAAATAATCTGAGACCATAGTCATGCTCTACGCTATCGTAGGAAGCTATGGTTAAATTTTGGTCGAAAACTCAGATGGAGTCCGATCTGCATTTTACGCTGACAGTATGATTTTATTGCTCAGATGACCTAATTTTGACTTGTGAACGAAATAGTTAGGTTTTATATTTTATTTCCAACGATATTGGTTATTTTGAAAATTGTCAAAATAAATAAGTCGTTATACGTTATTTGGACGTAAAACCTAAATCGGGTGGACAACGGAGCTGAATACAGGATTTACCAGGACCCGCTACGGATAAGGTTGAAGTCACATCACCTTATCATCACCATCATTACATCAAAAAAAATATCTAGATATTTATAGGACTTTGAGTGAAATTACCAAAATACCCTTCTAACTAATTACAAGTTTGCCATGGGTGTAAAAATATCTCAGTCACTCTCTCACCCCTAAGGCCATTCGGCCATTCTTCTTCTCCCCCCACTCTCACTTTCTCTTCTTTCTCTCTTATTTCTTCATTTTCTTCCATTGTTAAAGCTTGGAAACTTGGAGTTTTTGAGTGATTCAAGCTAGTTTTCTTCAAGGAATAGCATCTAGGAGATAAAGACTCTCCTCTAGCTCTCTCAATCTCTCTTTTCATCTCTTCAAGTTCATGATTCATGGTGGTTTAAGTTTTGAAGCTTAAACTTTAAAAATTACTAGAAAATTGTAGAAAAATCATTTTAATGTCAAACCAATTTCTATAAACTAGTAGCATCATCCTCTTCCACTATCCAAGAGCTTGTAACCAAAGGAGCCCTCTAGCTCCAAAGGGTGAGAAAGGTTGAACCTAACCCCTTTTGGGTGAGTAGAGTTTTGGTTGGATTTTGGGTATTCTAAGCTTGATTCTAGTGTTATCACACCTAGGAGGTATAGAATCCAAGAGATGAGAATTTTGGGAGCTTCCTAGCCAATTTTCTAGCCATAGGGCCGAACCCTATATAGGTGTCAATAGGAGATTTGGTGTTAATTAAAGTTGATTTGTGATTGATTTGTATGATTGTAGTTGCAGTTGGGTGATCGAATGAGAAATCGGACGACTTGCGGATCGATCGGACGATTTATCGCTATTTGGGAACTCCAAGAGGTAGGGGTGATAACCTGAGGAATTCAATTCCCGACGGCTGTATACTGTCTATGGTGTGTGTTTGGTGGAAATTTGTGTAGTGGTGCGTAATATTAATTGTTTCGTGGAGTGGTTTATTTATTGCTTTTTTGCTTAAGTATATGTGATTACATTTTATTATGCTCAAGCATATTGGATTATGCTTATGTATGTTTAACATGGTATGGCGATTGAATAGTGATTGGTATCACGCTAAGGAACCTAACATCGGTTAGAGTTCGTAATGGTGTAAAGCTAAAAACTTCAATAAGCTTGGAAAGTTGGATAAGAAAATGAAAAGATTTAAGTTTGAGGGTTTTTGGAAATAAAAAGGAAACAAATGACTTTTTAGAATAAAGGAGAATAAAAAGATTTACTTTATTAAGGATAAGTTAACTTGAAGAGTAAATTGGAGAGAGATTGACTTTAATTGAGAAAAACAAGGTTTTGAGGTGAAGAGTGTGTTTTAAAGACATGAGTAGTTTTTTTAAAGTGATAAAGGGAACCATTTCAAGCAAAAGTGCTTTTGGGAAACATCATTTCAAAATAAATTGTTTTATCCAAGAAAAAGGGTTTTATGAACCGTATTTCAAGGTTTTGTGTTTTACCGAAATCCTTCGATAAGAAAAAAGGTGGTTTTTAACCATGTGACATTTTGTTTTGGAAAACCGATTCCGAAAGCCTTATGTATAAGCTTTGGAGATTTGGGTTTTGATTTTGAGTTTTCAAAAGAGAAATGTAGTTTTGGTTTGGAAACTAGAAACCGAGACGTCGGGGTTCTAGGATTCTGTAAAACACGAGGATCAAGGATCTGTGTTAGTGTGTTGCTCCTATAAACTGGTGGACATTCTTTGTGGTCCTGTGGACGTGTTTTTATGCTTTGGAATCCAAAATCCGAAACTGGTGCATCGGTTAGGGATTTTTGGGTTTAAGCTGTGGGGACCGCGTGCCTTTTTTGAGTTTTGGACTGAGTGTCCATATTTTGAGAAAATATTGAAAAGACTTGAGAGTCTAAAAGATATGGTGGTTGATAGCTTTGAGCTTCAACGAGGAAATAATTATACCACACAAAAAAACATACGAAAACAAAAGATTTTCTCATGCATTTGTTTTTGGCAGACATGCCATGGGATGGGGGACCTTGAGCCCTATGATGACTTTAAGTCATTGTGTGTCATTGTACCTTGATGGACAATGGATAAAATCCATATAATGTGAAGCATTTGTACAGTGTGATATGGTAATGAAATCCATGTAGAGTGAAGCGTTATGCCCTGTGTGGATAGTGTGATATGGTACTGAATTCCATGCAATGTGAAGCGTTATGCCTGGGTTGGACAACGTGACATGGTAAATAAATTTATACAATGTGCAACGTTATGCCTGGATCGGACAACGTGGTGTGGTAATGAAATCCATATGAGGTGAAGCATTGTACCCTGTGTTGGTCAGTGTGATATGGTAAATATGGTATGCCTTGGTTGGCAATCGAGTCTGATCAACTCATTCATTTGGTGATGGGATTTCCGGAAATTAAGAATCGAATGCTAGATGGTATATTGGAGGTGTCATGCATATGTTTTGAAAATGGCGCTGACTGTTGGGTATGAGACCCTGGATTTATCTGTGTTGTCATGATATTCTGTGCTATGTCTGTCATGTTTAATCACTGTGTATGATATACCTATATGCATCTGTTGTTTGTGCTTTATGTATGCAGTTGTTGTATTTTGAGTTCATATATTGGTGCCTCACCCTTGCCTGTATGTGTTGGATACCCTGTTGTGTTTTTGGATACACGTACAGATGTTTGTTAGCAGTCCTCGGGATCGTTCTGGGACCCTATAGCTCAAGTACTGGAGATCGACGACGAAAAGTTGTGGATTGGTGACGACGAGACCCTGTCCTTTTGGTACGACTAGTGTTGGGGTAGTACACTTTGTCATCTATAGGTTTCTTTTGTTAGACCAGCATAGGTTTATTTTGCGGTAATTACTTTTGTATGAGTCTGTTATCGGCTCCTGATGGCCGTGGGGTAGACTAATGGATTTTTTAATGGATGATGTTATGAGTATACATATGTATATTTGTGAGTTATGCTAACGTTATCGTGAGTATGTGTTCTATAATATTACAAAAAAAAAATTCTATCACGATTTTCATAGTAAGTAAGATATAAGTAAAGAAAATCGTTTTTTGAAAGTGAACCAGCAAATCCCTTTTCCTACTTTATAGTGTTTGGGGTTACAAAAGTGACACCCGAGGGTAAGGGGTGTTACATTCATCATACTAAATACTCATGTAAGCATATCAACTCATCAACTCATAGGTAAATATTCAAGTAATCTTAAGCATGTTACCAAGCACAACATACATATTGCATATATCATATTGAGCATACTAACACACAGCATACAATCTTAATATATCATAAAATCAACCTATCGGTCACTTGACCACTAATAGGGTTTAGGTCGCCCTACGCATAGCAATATAAAGTATTTTATTCTTGCCTCCTCAACGATATTGTGGTTCTTTCCTTCACCTGAACAAGTTTCCCGCGTGCTTCCCCAGGCAACTCTGACTGCGGCTCCGCAACTGGCAATCGTACACACTTTAGAATAATCAAACATCGTCTGATCCTTCACAAAAAATCAATTCAAACATAAACATTAACAACATAAATTTTCCCTATATCACTTGATCTAGGGTTCGGCCATGGTGCTCTAAAAATAGCTAGAGATATCTAAAAATTCCCAACTCTTGAATGAATGATCCTTAGGCATACCTAGTACTCAAACAAGCTTCATCATTCAAAAACTTGAAGCAAAACTCATGATTCCTCACAAGCTAGGTTTCGGCCTCTCATTAGAAAAATAGGGAGGAAATTTCTTGTGTTCAAGCTTCTAGATACTCAATATACACATCATGGTGGGTTCATAGAAATTGGTTTCATGATCATAGCATTTTTCTACAATTTTCTAGAGATTTATGAACTTTGGACATAGAAATTGAAACTCATGGAATCATGTAAGCAAGAACTAAGTGAAGAATAAGAACTTATGGATCAAGGAGAGTAATCTTACCTCCTTGAGTGATGAAAATGAGCAAAGATCAACACTTTTCTTCACACAAATGGTTAAGGCTTCAACTTAAAAATGAGAGAAAGCTTAAGAGAATGGTGAAGATGAGAAAATGTGATAGAATACCTTCATAGAGTGAAATAGGCGTGAGGTATAAGGGAGGGTAGGGAGTCAAAAAAAATTTCACTTAAGGGCAAAATGGACATTTCCTTTAGGGACAAAAGTGAAATTAAAACAAAAGACCAAGGGAAAAATGGTCTTTTCACCTCCAAAGTCACCAAAATATCTAGATATTTTGATGATGGTGATGATTTATGACGACAAGGATGGGTTTTCATGAATTTCTAGGGGAAAAACGGTCTGTTCCTTTAGGGACAAAAATGTCATTTAGGAAAAAGACCAAGGGTATTTTGGTCTTTTCTCAGTGTGAACGCGTTCAGATATTTTTCATTTTTCATCATGACACTGGCACGCCTTCATAGGTGATGTAACCTGATGTGACTTCAAGTTTATTCGTTAGCGGATTCCGGTAAATCCATATTCAGCTCCGTTAATTACGCGATTTAAGATTTCGTCCGTATAACGTATATTAATTCACTTTTTAGTGCGAAAAATCAATTTTACCAAAGTTGTTGGAAATTTGATTCTAAGCCTAACTGTTTCGTTCACGAGTCAAAATTAGGTCTTCTGATCAGTAAAATCTTACTGTGAGTGAAAATGCAGACCGGGTTCCGTCTGAATTTTCAACCCAAAATTTAATCGTAGCTCTCTACGATGACGTAGAGTATGAATGTGATTTTAGTTTATTTAAATTCATTTTCTAACTCGAGGATAAAATATAAACTCATTTATCTAAATTACCGATATAAAAAGCAGTGAAAATCGGGGTGTTACATTACTACCTCCCTTAAAAAGAATTTCGTTCTCGAAATTCGACGTACCTTTTAGAACAGACTCGGGTACTGTCGTTGCATGTCCTCTTCTCTTTCCCAGGTAGCATCTCCAGTCACTTCATCCTATATGACTTTAACCAACAGAATGTTTTTACCTCGGAGTTCCTTAACCCTTCTATCCGCAATCCTTACAGGTAAAGCCTCATACTCAAGGTTTTCTCTCAACTGTATTGACTCTTGTTCTAATATGTGGGATGGATCAGGGTAGTATTTCCTCAACAGAGAAAAATGAAAGACATCATGAAGATTGGAAAGGTTTGGTGGTAAAGCGACATGATAGGCTACATGACCAATTCGACGAAGAATTTGAAATAGTCCAATGAATCTGGGAATAAGTTTTCTAGATTTGATTGCTCTGTCGATTCCAGTTCTCGGAGTCACTCTCAGGAAAACATGGTCTCCTTCCTGGAATTCTAAAGGTCTTCTCCTTTTATCGCTGTAACTCTTTTGTCTATCCTGTGCGACTTTCATCTTTTCCCTTATCCTCTTGATTTGTTCCGTCATCTATTGTACTATCTCCTGTCCTAGCACTTGACTTTCTCCTGTCTCATACCAACACAATGGTGATCTACACTTTCTGCCGTACAACGCTTCGTAAGGTGCCATACCTATACTTGAATGAAAACTGTTGTTATAGGTGAACTCAATCAACGGTAAGAACTCATCCCAACTTCCTGTGTGTTCCAAAACACAAGCTCTTAAGAGATCTTCCAATGATTGAATCGTTCGTTCTAATTGACCATTCATCTGAGGATGATAAGCAGAACTCAACCTCAACTTAGTTCCCAAAGCCTTATGTAACTGCTTCCAGAATCTAGATGTAAATCTAGGGTCTCTGTCAAAAACAATACTAGAAGGCACTCCGTGCAACCTTACCACTTCCTTGATATAGATTTGGGTTAACTTCTCCAATGTATAACTCTCATCAATAGGTAGGAAGTGAGCACACTTCGTCAACCTATGGATAATTACCCAAATTGCATCATGTCTCTTCGTAGTTCTTGGCAACCCAACCACGAAGTCCATAGATATACCATCCCATTTCCACTCTGGGATATCCAAAGATTGTAACAGTCCTGCTGGCTTTTGGTGATCTATCTTCGCTTTTTGACAAATCGAACAAGCCAACACGTACTCAGCCACTCCCTTCTTCATTCTAGGCCACCAAAACATCTTCTTTAAGTCTTGATACATCTTGGTAGCTCCTGGATGAAAACTCAGCCTACTCTTGTGCGCTTCTTCCAAGATCATCCTTCTTAGTTCTATATCCATCGGCACACAGATCCTATCACCATACCTCAAGACTCCATCTTGATTCCTCCTAAATTAAGATGTTTTGCCTTCCGTTACTTGTTCCTTCACCTTCTGAAGATATTGATCAACTTCTTGCTTCTCCTGGATCATCTTCAAAAAGTCACTCGTTACTATGACCATTCCTAGGTTTATATTATCTCTACATAATCCAATATCTAGATTCAGATCTCTAAATTGTTCAATCAGTTCCAACTCTTTTACCATCATAGAAGATATGTGCAAGGATTTCCTACTTAACGCATTTGCTACTACATTTGCTTTTCCTGGATGGTACTTTAGATTAAATTCATAATCTTTTATGAATTTCATCCACCTTCTTTGTCTCATGTTTAAATCTTTCTGATCGAATAGATACCTTAAACTCTTATGGTCACTATACACAGTAAACTTAGCTCCATAGAGGTAGTGTCGCCATATCTTCAAAGCAAACATTATAGCTGCCAACTCCAAGTCATGAATCGGGTAGTTCCTCTCATGAACTCTTAGCTATCGCGAAGCGTACACCACGACTCTCCTTTCTTGCATAAAGACACAGCCCAATCCTTGGTATGATGCATCACAGTATACGTCAAACTGTCCTAATGACTCTTGTAACGTCCACACTGGTGATGTTGTTAACCTCCTCTTCAGCTCTTGAAAGCTTTTCTCACACTCATCCGTCCATACAAAGGATATTCCCTTTCTTGCTAGCTGCATCATCGGCAACGCGATCTTCGAGAATCCTTCAATGAACCTTCGATAATATCCAGCTAAGCCTAGAAAACTTCGTACCTCACTAACCGACTTAGGACTTTCCCATTGTACCACAGCTTTAACCTTTGTTGTATCTACTGCTATCCCATATCGATTAATCACATGACCTAAGAATCGTACTTCTTCCAACCAAAACTCGCACTTGGACAACTTTGCATAAAGCTATCGGTCCTTTAACACTTGAAGCACAATCCTAAGATGCTCATAATGTTCTTCCCGATTGAGGGATTAAATAAGAATATCGTCGATAAACACAACTACGAACTTATCCAAGAACGGTCGAAAAATCCGGTTCATGTAATCCATAAACACTGCTGGAGCATTAGTCACACGAAAGGGCATAACCAGATCCTCGTAGTGTCCATACCAACTCTTGAATGCCATCTTCGATACATCCCCCTTCTTGACTCGAATCTGATGATAACCAAATCTCAAGTCAATCTTTGAAAACACTACCGCTTCTTTCAAATGATCCATCAAGTTGTCAATCCTAGGAAACAGATACTTATTCTTGATCGTCACCTTGTTCAACTGCCGATAATCCACGCACAGCCTTGAACTTCCGTCCTTTTTCTTGACGAACAGCACCGACGCTCCCCAAGGTGAAGCACTTGGTCTTATAAACTCCTTACCTAACATGTCATCCAAATGCTTCTTCAACTCTGCTAACTCTAATGGAGCCATTCGATAAGGTGCTATCGAAATCGGTCTAATTCCTGGTACGAGATCTATAGCGAATTCTATCTCTCTCTCCGGTGGTAAACCTGGAACACCATCACGGAAAACTTCCGGAAACTCTCGCACTATAGGCAACGAATCAAACTAAGAAGGTTCCTTAGCTTCCATAGAGAATAACAACACGTGTTTCTAAGGTTCACTACCTATCAGAAGATTGTCTATTGAAGAACTCAGGTGACAAACTCATAGCCTCAAAAATGACTGACAAGGCTAGGGTTCTTCACCAAATCTTGAACAAGGCTATCCTTCATAAGGTTGGGTCAAAGGATAATGTTTCAAAGGCTCATCAATTTTGTCTGGTTCATTTGATTCTTGAAAGGCAAATAAACCTTCCCCACCTACTCTTTTCCTTCTTCAAATATGCCATTGAAGGCTCTGGGAAGAACACTGCTCTCATCTATGGTGCTCTTCTCTCCAAAATATTTGAGAAGCATATGGGCTACGACGACCTAAAGAACTTGGCTCCAGAAAGAAAGTTCAAATACTACGAAGTTCATGGCATTGAACGTGTGCATCAGCCTGAGTTTAGCAGGCAAAGTTTGGTAATGATGCAGTTGGACTGCTTTAAAAAGTCCAAACTTGAAGGAAAACAAAAAGGAGCTCAGACGCAAGGCTCAGAAGAAGCGTCTGAACAATGTGTCACTGCTGGACGCTCTGCTGAACGAGCTCGTCCAATAGCTAAGACTTCTTCGTCTCGTCCAAAGCTCATCGTCCAATCTTCAAGAAAAAGGAAGTTGGTTCTAGCTCCCATTGATGAGGATGAAGAGGACAATCTACCCATCTCCAGGGTAGTTAAAGGGCCAAGATTGGAAACCTCATCTGCTGCACCTCTGCCTAAACCTTCGTCAACAAGGGCAAGGTCATCTCGAGCAAAGACGAAAGGTAATACTGAACCTATCTCCAGTTCAGTTATTATTTCTCCTGTCGTCCAATCGTCTGAGATAGAAGACTTAACCTTTGAACCTTCCCTACCACTCTCACCCACTAACCTACCACAAACTCAAACTCTAGCCTCACCAAATGAACCCGAAGACTGGTTCACACCCTGGGGAGATCACCCCTTCCAACCAAATGGTGCTCCCTACCCCAGACGGATCTTTCCCATAAGCAAATATAGATGCCTCCCTGGAGTAGACTACAACAACAAATGATCAATTTGGGCTGAGGTCAAACGCAAATTTCCTGTTCTATTCCTTAAACACACACCCCCACTACTGAACCTCACCCCAAAAGCCCTCTTCCATTACCCGAGTATGAATTTGAACAACCGCCACATCATCCACCTCACCACCTAAACTTGGCTATCACCCCATCCCATACACTTCAACTAAACCTCTGCCCTCTGAAACATACACTGCCCTTGGACCCTTGGTTACTTGCCTTGAGAAGAAGACGTTTCCTCCAAGGAAAGTCTATCCCAACCTTATCAAGGACAAGGCATTCCAATGGTGCCACTACAATATAAAGAGGCACGTTGTTCTTCGTCATGAAGACAAGAGAGGTTACAAGACGGAGTATGAAAGAAGGGCAAGGACGTTTGGCTTAAGTAACTTCATCCTTGATCCCGACCTTTCTTTCATTCCAAGCTATCCATCAACTTGGAAGGAGTATTCTGATGTCCGGGACTTTCTTCCTTACTATGCTGTGCGGAGGGAGTGTGACATGACTCGAGAAGCTAAGATCCATCACAACCTTCCAAAGAGATTTTGGTCAAAGTCTTCTCGCACTAGCGTAGGAGTTGTTCCTCCTCGAGCTTGCCCAAGGCTCCCTATCCTAGATCCCAACAAGGATAAGGACCTTCGCAAAAGGCTTGAGTCATGGACGCTGCCTTACAAAAATGCTTTTGATCCCCTGTTTTGGACAAAACATCGAGATGACTCTGGGGCTCTCGAAAGTATTTGGAAGAAAGATCCTCGATTCAGATTTGACCCAGATGCTAGGATCTATTGGGAAAATCACATCTGGAGATGCTCCCAAGAAGCATCATCATCTGGATTATCAGTTGAGGAGAAAGCAGAGATTCGAGTCTACTCGAGACAATATCGCATCCGTGAAGCAAACTTCATGATCATAGACGATATCTTTGGGATACCACTTTATCCTAGAGATGTTCTGCCTATGCCTCCTATCAGATGGAGTGAAAACAAGTATGATGATGCTGATATCATACTTGAAGTGCTGCGTCCACCCGAACCTATCGTTGTTCCTCTTGTTCCTCCTACTCTTCCTCCTAAGCCGGTCATTCCTGAAGAGACTGGGGACACCGAAATCATCTATGTGGAACCCTCCTCTGAAACTCATGATAACGAAGCGGAACAAGTTGCAGACTCAGCTCAGTCCAAGTCTCAACCGGTCCCTCTCTCAATGGTCCATCCTAATGCTCCATCTCCTTCTCAGGCTCTGAGTGTAGTTCCTGATCAAAGAGGTGTGGACGCAACCCGGGCCACTGCTGAGAGCTCCGCCTCGGTTATTCCTCCTGAGTTTCAAGAGTTCGTCCAACGGACCATCGAAGCCAACAATGCGGTGCTCCTTCAGCAAATTGCGGCCATGTTCAAAGATTTCATTCCCAAACCTCCTCCCTCTTCTTAAACATTTTTTTTGTCTTCTCTTTGTTTTCAAATCAACTGACTATGATGTGTTTCTCACTCTTTTGTCTGATGACAAAAAGGGGGAGAAGATGGATTGATTGATTATTTGATTGATTATTTAAAGTTAAATGGGTTGATTGAATCTTTAAATGATACATGTGCTCATATCTGTTTTATATGCCTTAAATGATTAAATGCTTTAAATGATTAGAATTTTTGTCTTAGGGGGAGCCCTTCAGCTCTCTATGACTCTTTGTTCAATCAAAATTAGCATGTTTTGTCATCATCAAAAAGGGGGAGATTGTTGGAACCAAAGTGGTCATGGTCCAGATAATCCCTTAAGTTTTGATGTTAACAAAGAGCTAATTTAAGATGAACAAAGATTTGTTATGGACTAACGTTTTATATTAAGTGTGCAGGACAAATCTAAATTGAGTCCAAAGACTATCCATAGTCCAAAGACGTTGTCTCGTCCAACATAGTCCAAAGACGTTATCTCGTCCAACATAGTCCAAAGACTTTATCTCGTCCAACACCTATTCTTGGTTTACGACTGGACGGTAATTTATAGAACCATTGAGTCCAAAGACTCTTTTGGTTACCTTCTGTAATAGCTAGTCCAATAAATGTCTTTTAAATTTCAAGCGTGAATATCTTGTAAAAGCATTTGAATTTATTATTCCCTGTAAAAGGCTTATACCCGTGAGACAAAACATTCTTTGTAAGATTCGTACAAAAGTAAAGCATAAGCCAGAATGTCTCTATCACCTAAAGAAGTTGACCTTCTTGTTTTGGATAAACAAAAGGCAACTTTCGTTCTACTCAGAGGATATGTCAGCACCACTTTTAGCTATCACCCTGATAGTCTATTCTGCTGATCAGAAACTTCAGAAGCTATCAGACTCAACGGATCAAATGCATTCAATGCTCATCAGAACGGATCCTTTTCCATCCGTTGAAGACTGAAGACTGCTCAAAGAAAAGAGGCTATATATACCTTCATCTTTTGAAAGTGCAAAGACACAGAGAACGAAACTGAACTTGAGCAAAAATACAAGTGAAGCAACACATAGCATTTCAAAATCTTTCAAGAGATACAAGAAAATATTAGCTCAAGAGATAAAAGAGAAAATCTCAAGCTTGCAAAGCTAGAAAAGCTACTCTGATTCTAACCTTCATATTACTCTCTGTGTAGAGCTATTTTCAAGAGTCTAAGCTTTAGTTTCGAATTCTCACATTTAGTGAGTTAGTAGAACAATCTTTTTCAAAACCTTAGTTTGGTTGAGCCTGAAGAGGCTTGTCTGTAAAAGAATACTTAGAGAACCTGAAGAGGTTGAGAATACTGCCTGAAGAGGTGTTGAATACTTTGTAACAAAAGGTTTTTGTTATAGTGGATAAAGCTCTCAAGTAGAGAGGACTGGACGTAGCTCTTTGGTGAAGAGTGAACCAGGATAATATCGTTGTGTTCCTTTCTCTCCCTTCTCTTACTTTAGTTTCTGTCTAACAAACTAACTGGGATTGAATTGCCTTTCATTACGCTGTCTTCCGTCTTAGTCAAAACTAAGTGAGCATCCAACTTGGAGTTTGGAAGAGCTCTCTTTGCTTTTAATCATTTTAAGCGTCCAATCTTGTGAAAATCATTATCTGCTTACGAAAAGAATTTAAAATCATTTAAAACACAATTCAACCCCCCTTCTTGTGTTTCAAGCAGGTTCCTTCACTAGGCACATACCTTGTATAAGATCAGGGGATTGAGAGGATTCAACTCCTCTTATGTTAAACACTCTTCCGGTGGCTTGCGATCTCACTGCTTGTTGTCCTGCTCATTGCGCTCCGGTCACTGGGCCACGCCCGTCGGTGTTGTACCTTGCTCCTTGGGAACATTCTGGAGCTATGTGACCCACCTGGCCACATCAAAAACATTAGGGAGTCTCCCTCACCGGACAATCTCGAATTATATGTGATCCTCCACACCTAAAGCATCCACTTGGTTATAGTTGTCCTTCAGCTGGTCTAGTTGTTTGACAATCATAAGGTTTTCGCCTTGTCTGGAACCTTCCTTTTCCTCCTCGACCTTTCTGATCGAATCTCCGGGTAGGCCCCCCAGTTCTACCTTGTTGCAATTCTCTTTTCTTATCGATGTTCTCAATGACTGAACATCTTTCCAACATCTCGGGTAATCGGGTGATATTCAGTGGTGCAATCACCCTCTTCAAATCATACATCAGACCGTCCTCATAATGTGTACACACCCACTCTTCATCGGGAACCTCTGATAAAACTTAGAAAATTTGAGTAGCGCTTCGAACCTCGCAGCGTACTCACCAACAGACATCCTTTCTTTTTTCAGACCCATGAAATCTTTCTCTTTTTCTCTTCTCATCATTCTGGGGAAATACTTCTCTAGAAAATATTCCCGAAACAGTCCCCAGTTGATAACTCTTCCTTCTGCTTCAAGCATCCTCTGCTTGCCTTTCCACCATAGTTCTGCACCTCCCATCAGCATGAAGGATGCATAGGTCACCTTCCTATCCTCACGACAGTGCATTGCCGCGAAGATTTTCTCAAGTTTTTGTATTCAGAGTTCAGCTCCCTCTGGATTGAAGACACCATTAAACTGCGGCGGCTTCCCTTTCAGAAAAGTATTCAGTCTAGCGTCTTCCACCTCTACTCCACCTCTCTGATTCTGCCTTTGCTGCTGCTGCATAGTTACTTGCAACAGTTGAGCGTTTTGCTGCATTTGTTGCAGCATTGCCGTTGCCAACTCCCTAACTATCATTAGGGTTTCAGTTGACTATATCCCATCATCGACGTGCGAATTTCCCTCATTACCATTTCCAAGTTCAGCGCCACTCTCTGTGGCCCTTCCGCCACGTCCTCTAACTCGTCCGCGAGCCATTTAACTTCCTGTGGAAGAAATTATCAGCTCACATTTGTAAGACATACAAGACCATAGAATCATATATATGCATTATATGCCTCACAAATGCTCGAAACAGTTACCTCTTACGATAACTCGCGCATCGGACACTCTACCCAACTTCTAAGCATAGTTATTACTCAATGCGGGTTCGACTAGACACGGCCAGAAATCACAACTTAACCCGAGCAGTCCTTAATTAAGAATCAAACAGCTCTGATACCACTCAATGAGACAACCCCTCCTCGGAGGTCCTATCAGTAACTCGAACTCAACTTCTTAACGTTACAGCATAGTGCGATTATTAAGAAATATAGAAATATTAAAACAACCAACAACGCTGATACCATGACTATATATAACATAATATAAAAGTACTGGCTCCATCAGTAGAGCAGTTCAAAGTCTCCCAATGCTGGGATCCGGGACTCTCCCGCCAGCATCAGGTTCAACAGGTATGCCATCAATCTTCTCTGGCAACTCCTCAACAGGATCTTCTTGTGCGATCGAGAATAAATAAAATACGACATAGAGAAATACGGGAGATAAGAAACAACAATACATCATAAATAGGGAAACAACTATAAAATAAGCTATACTGATAGCAACATACAACAACACAACAATATTAAGCAATCATCTCCCAAGTTCTTCTCTCTTAGCTATTGTCTCTCACACTTATGCAATAACGACTATATGGACGCGATCACGACGCGACATCCCCAACAAATCAAGATGACCCGTTCATCTCTGTGCCACCCCCGTAATGCAGGGTTTGGCCAACAGCCCGCAGGCTCAACTCATGGGTATGACATATTCCCCCGCCCGCAGGCCAGGTAGAAACATTCGCCTGTCGGTAACGACATATCCCCCCGCCCGCAGTCCAAGTCTGGACATTCGCCCGTTAACAACTCAACTTGTGGGTACGATCATCTCCCCGTAGGCAAGATCGATCGACCATACGCCAATACAGTGATGAACAACAATGATGCAACATGAACCTCACCGACTTATCTCGAAATCCACAACTTACTGTCTCCACCACAACTCGTACACAACTACGACCAACTTTCTACGGCTTAATCGGGTATCAACTTTATGTCTCGATATAATTATATCAACAGAATCTCTAGGTTGAGCACTACAACATATATATCCTCAAATTCCTCACCACATGTTCATCTCCTAACTTATCAAAAATTACTGCCTATCTCCACTCATACAACCGTAATCACAACATCATATCATAACTAACCATAATCATGTTCATCATACTAAATACTCATGTAAGCATATCAACTCATCAACTCATAGGTAAATATTCAAGTAATCTTAAGCATGTTACTAGGCACAACATACATTTTGCATATATCATATTAAGCATTCTAACACATAGCATACAACCTCGATATATCATAAAATCAACCTATCGATCACTCGACCACTAGTAGGGTTTAGGTCGCCCTACTCATATCAATATAAATTATTTTATTCTTGACTCCCCGACGATATTGTGGTTCTTTCCCCCACCTGAACAGTTTTCCCGCGTGTTTCCCCGGGGAACTCTGACTGTGGCTACGCAACTGGCAATCATACATGCTTTAGAATAATCAAACACCGTCTGATCCATCACAACAAATCAATTCAAACATCAACATTAACAACATAAATTTTCCCTACATCACTTGATCTAGGGTTCGGCCATGGTGCTCCAAAAATAGGTAGAGATGTCTAAAAGTTCCTAACTCCTGGATGAATGATCCTTAGGCATACCTAATACTAAAACAAGCTTCATCATTCAAAAAGTTGAAGCAAAACTCATGATTCCTCTCAACCTATGTTTCGGCATCTCATTAGAAAAATAGGGAGGCAATTTCTTTTGTGTTCAAGCTTCTAGATAATCAATATACACATCATGATGTGTTCATAGAAATTGGATTCATGATCATTAGATTTTTCAACAATTTTCTAAAGATTTATGAACTTTGGACATAGAAATTGAAACTCGTGGAATCATGTCTTGAAAACAAGAACTAAGTGAAGAATAAGAATTTATAGATCAAGGAGAGTAATCTTACCTCCTTGAGTGATGAAAATGAGCAAATATCAACACTTTTCTTCACACAAATGGCTAAGGCTTCAACTTGAAAATGAGAGAAAGCTTAAGCGAAAATGGTGAAGATGAGAAAATGTGATGGAATGCCTTCATAGAGTGAAATAGACGTGAGGCATAAGGGAGGATAGGGACGTCCAAAAAAAATTCACTTAAGGGCAAAATGGACATTTCCTTTAGGGACAAAAGTGTAATTAAAACAAAAGACCAAGGGCAAAATGGTCTTTTCACCTCCAAAGTCGTCAAAATATCTAGATATTTTGATGATGGTGATGATTCATGACGACAAGGATGGGTTTTTATAAATTCTTTGGGGCAAAATGGTCTATTCTTTTAGGGGGAAAATGTCATTTAGGAAAAAGATCAAGGGTATTTTGGTCTTTTATCAGTGTGAACGCATTCAGATATTTTCGTTTTTCATCATAACACTGGCACGCCTTCCTAGGTGATGTAACTTGATGTGACTTCAGCTCTATTAATTATGCGATTTAAGATTTCGCCTGTATAACGTATATTAATTAACTTTTTAGTGCGAAAAATCAATTTTACCAAAGTTGTTGGAAATTCGATTCTAAGCCTAACTGTTTCGTTCACGAGTCAAAATTAGGTCTTCTAATCGGTAAAATCTTACTGTCAGTGAAAACGCACACTGGGCTCCGTCTGAATTTTCAACCCAAAATTTAATCGTAGCTCTCTACGAAAACGTAGAGTATGAATGTACTCTTAGTTTATTTAAATTCACTTCCTAACTCTCGGATAAAATATAAATTCATTTATATAAATTACTGATATAAAAAGCAGTAAAAATCGGGATGTTACACTAAAAGATTATTGTGCATTTTCCAACAAACCGGCCCTAGCATCCGCTTAAGATGGTTACTGTGTTTCAAGAGTCGTATATATCTCAGTATAACAGGATGAGATTGAATATAAAAAGTCTCTTAGAGTATGCCATATACCATAGTGCGTACAAGAATATATGGCAGTATAAGATTAATAAGTTTCGAGACATAACAATATTATATACACACTCCCACTAATCCAGTATACCAAAGCAAAATTAGGATTACCATTAGAGTCCATAAGTATTAAAATACTCTAATGGTATAATATTTAACTGTGGAATCTTAACTCTATAGTATAATATCCAATGTGAGTCTGAAACTCATCATCTTTCTCTCTTCAAGAATAGGTTTATAAATTAGAGAGAAATAAATTAGCGCAGAATTATCCAGACAAGTGGTTAAATGATGATAATATGAAACCAACATATAATTTATCAATGGAAGCTTTTACAAAATTTGGGTTTCATAGTTAGACACATATTCTGCATATAGAATTAAGGAGGTTATAAATTTTCATTTGACACTTTATGACATAAAATCTCCTCGAGTCATTGCAAACATAAATTCTCAAAATAATTTTATAAACAAGGCAACCATCATATTATAAAGCATGAAAATCATTTGATAGGTTTATCATCATATGAGTGAGATCAAAATCCCTAGTATTTTTAAATAAAATATGTGATCACTTGCAAGTTTTCAACAACTCACTCAAAAGTCAAGTGTTAAATAATAATCACACGCACTTGAGCACAAGATTAAGTTACTGGAAGCGAAAGTACATGAGACCTATACTTGATGAGTCTTTAGACACAAGATGGACGAAGAAGGCAGAGTAATCAGAAACAAGGCAAAGTTAGTAGCTCAAGGCTATAGCCAACAGGAAGGTATTGACTTCACTAAAACCTTTGCACTTGTAGCTAGACTAGAAGCTATATGTATCTTAGTGTCATATGCTGCACAACATAACATAACTCTTTTCCAAATAGATCTTAAAAGTGCATTTCTTAATGGCATAATAGAAGAAGAAGTTTATGTTAAACAATCCCTTGGTTTTGAAGATATTGAAAAATTAGATCATGTTTTCAATCTCAAAAAGGCTTTATATGGATTAAAGCAAGCTCCTAGAGCTTGGTATGACAGACTTAGCTCTTTCTTAATGGAAAATGATTTCGTAAGAGGTAAGGTAGAAACTACCTTATTTAAAAAGGGATCTAAAAAAAATTTCATAGTAGTACAAATATATGTTGATAACATTATCTTCGGTGCTACTAATGAAAAGCTCTATAAAGAGTTCTCTAAGATCATGCAGAATGAATTTGAGATGAGTTTGATAGGAGAATTGAAGTTGTTCCTTGCATTGCAAATAAAGCAAACTGATGATGGTATCTACATTCATCAACAAAACTACATCAAGGAACTTCTCAAGAAATATAAGATGGATGGATAAAAGTCAATGAAAACACCATGTTGGTATAAGCCCTAATGGCCAATCTATTTGGAATAGATCATCATTTGCATCATGACTTTGATCATATATTTGATATATGAATAAGGCATTAATTTATTATGTTATTAGTATTTAGCATAATAAAGTCCTTAGAATAGGCAGTTCGTTTAATGGAACATCAAATGTGACTTGATCGTGAGATCAAATTAAACTATAGAACGTTATTCTTAAAATAACCATAATAGAGTATTATTTTTAATTAGGACAACAATAATACATAGAGACAATTGTGTGAGTAGACTGATGACCACATCTCACGGGTCATGGATATGCGATATCAAGTCAACACATAGGTGCAAATATTAGGATTAATATTTGTACTGGATTAACCCACTATGAGAATGCTGCATAATAGTTATGTAAGTGTCATAAGCGCTTCTCATGGCAACCCTAGTGAAGTAGTCCTTGGACTTGAAGTCCGTACGATTCCTACATATAGAGTTGTAAGCTTGAATGCTATCAAACGCCATTCGTAACAGGATGATCATAAAGGTAGTTATTCGGCTTGCAATGAAACATGTTGAAGGATGTGAGTGATGTAGATAAGATTCGTCCCTCCTACATAACAGGAGTAATGTCATGGGCCTCTCGATAGAGTAAGATGTGAAATATATGTGGCCACGCGAAAATGGGCTGATATATGATATTGGACCTGTTTGTGATTACAAGTCCACTCAGAGATTGAGGAATATGTAATTGGACTTAACAAGGGTGATACATTTATGCCTTGTGTTCAATTATGACATATGAACGAAGGGACATTTACTACACAGTTATTTGGTCGCAGTAAGGTTATGTCAAATCACTGGCATTCTCATTACTTGGGTAGCAGTGATGTGTTGCTAGATACTGTTCTCTGTTTGTAACATTAAATAGGATTTAATACTAATGCCAATGTTAGGGAATCTATAAAGTCACACACATAAGAGTAGATTAAAAGGAGCATTGAAAAGAGAGTTGGACTCTCATTTTTCTCTTGGGCCTAGCGCATGGTGCATGACGCTTAGCTCAAACGCAGCTCACTAACTCACTTAAGGAGGCGCTACTATAAGTAGACCACTTAAGGATTTGTGCCGTCATGCGTTACATCACCTTAGCCGCACATCAGAGTGAATAGTGAGTTGCAGGTCTCGTTTTTCGTAGCTAGCACCATGAGACGGAGGCCGCTTCTTGTTCGTGACGTTGGACGCTCACGAAGTCTACTCGTGTGGATACCGTAGAGACATCGTTCGTGTGGTGCTCGTGATAGACACAGTTTTTATCAACGGTCTGCGTTACAAGAGATAAACATATGATCATGAATCATGACCATTCGCTTGGATCCTTTTGGTGGGATTTTTCCGCTCCGTTTTGGTTTTAAATATGCAAATTCTCAACAGTGGTATCAAAGCCACTTGCAAAACCATGATTCTTTTTACGTGTTTGTATGTTGTATGTTATAACATGTTTTTATTTCGAAAAGAAATGATCTTTAACATGTTATTTCTGGAAATCGTAAAAGTGCTTTACGAAAAAAAAAAAATCTGAAATCCTTGTTTTGATTTGCGAGGATAGCAAGTGTTGCTGTCATGCACACATTACGACCAGGCGCATCATAATCGATTATGGTGAAACAATAATCGATTATGAGAGTTCAAATGTTCATGCCCTAGTCGTTGTCATAGCGAGGCACATTTTGGTCAGAACTGCTATAACAGATTATATAATCGATTATGTAATGGATTACATAATCGATTATGCAAAGAGTTTGCGTAAACGTTTATATAACAGATTACATAATGGATTAAGTAATGGATTATGATAGTACAATAATCGATTATGGTGGTATAGTAATCGATTATGATAGTACAATAATCAATCTTGAGTAGTCAGAATAGCGTTAATTGATTACGGTAATCGATTATGGTGATACAATAATTCATTATGAAGAAATCAGAAGTGTGTTTTTGAGTGGTTTTCGAAATCACTTAATAATAATAATAATAATAAATATAAGGCAAAATTACTCTTTTGGTCCCTTATCTTAATTGTTTTTTTTCATTTTGGTCCCTTAATTTTTTTTTGTGACAAATAAGTCCCTTATGTTTACAAACATTAATAATGTTGGCCTAAACATTAGTAAACATCGCCTCAAATGGTCATACGTGTCCGTTAAATATCCAACATGGCGCTGGCTTGGTGGCTTGGCCAAAACGACGTCGTTTTGACGACTTCAGATCAGTGTTTGAGTAAGGTAGATGTAAACAAAGCTTTGTAGCCATGATTGTAGGGAAGAAGATTGAGAACCATGAACTCTAGGTCACCATTGAAGGGGGAAGAAGATAACCCATACAACCCCAATGACAACAACTAGGTCACCAACCACTTAATACGTCCAATTATGTAGTTAACGGACAGGATTAACAAAGTTGAATGGAGAGTAACACTTAGGCCAATATTGTTAACATTAGTAAACATAAGGGACTAGTTTGTTACAAAAAAAAGTTAAGGGACCAAATTGAACAAAACAATTAACTTAAGGGACTAAAAATGTAATTTTGCCTAAATATAATAATGGTGTATTATTATTAAATTGTTATTGCGTATTTTGTGATGTATGGTGAATGGTTATGGCCTTAGTCCTCTTTTTATTTTCTTTCATTATTTTGAAATACTATCTACGTGTCATGCCTTTCTCTTTATCTCCATATGTACAATCTTTTCTCATCTTATTCCCATCGTATGTATAATGAGGTTTCTATTGTATTGTAATGTAATGATGGAGACGAGAAGACGACATCATATGAGGACGTTGGTGGGAGATCATGCTTGGAAAAGCTTGGGCGCTCCTAGAGTTTAGATTAGATTCTCTCATCGGCTTAGGAGAATCAATGCGTTAGGGGCCATAAACATGTCATGTTTATTATATGCTTTGTATGTATGTGATGCATGTATGTATATAGTAAGTTAAATGTAACATCCCAATTTTCAGATCGGTAAAGTATACAAATCTTATCTGAGTCATAGTGGCAAATTTGTGATATCAAGGTATTTTGGAGGAGTAATCATGACTACTTTAGACAAGTAATCATGACATGGATGACTCATGATGATGAGTCATGGTAGAGTAATCATGATGATGATAAGTCATAGTGATGAACTCATCCATTGACTAATCACATTCAAGAACCACATCTCTCGTCTAGTATTTGATTTTATCCCTACGTATCCACTTTTTGGATACCACATAGATATTGTTTTACTCTACATTACTAGTAGAGAATTATGGTTAAGGTTTGGGTTGAAGACTCTGACGAAACCCGATCTGCATATGAGATCACCAAAATCGGTAACAGATAAGCCTCACGTCGCTTTCATGCCACCTCACCTAGACACCTCACCACCTTATCCATATGTAATCATTACATGGTGAGTCATCACCATAGTAATGATGACAAGGGGTGAGTCACATAGGTGACTCACCATAGTCATGATGACCTAGTGTAAAATGACAATTTTGCCCCTGATAGGAAATGACAGTTTTGCCCTTAAGAAATTTTATATCAACCTTACCCTTTCTTCACATATGTTCCATGCCATTCATAGATATATTTACACTCTCATATTTCTTTCTCCTTCACTTGATTCTTTAAGTTCAAGTGTTGAAGTTTCTAGTACAACTTTTGATGAAATTTCAATTTGGTTCTTAAAGGAAATGACCATTCTATCCTATCCTTATCCTTCCCTTCCTATTTATATACATATCACGCCACTCTCTTCCATTTTTCCTCTCTCAATTTCGTGCACCTTCCCCTTCTCTTCTCCATCTTCTTCACTTCAAGACACCTCCAAGCTCTCAACTCCAACTTCTTTCCATTCTTCAAGGATTTTCCATAAACTTTGAGAAGCAAAGTTGTCCATCTTGATCTTCTCTATCATCCAAGAGGTAGAAATCTCATCTTTGAGTTCTTAATCTTCAATTCTATTCATTGAAACTCTATGTGTTCATGTTGATTCTATGTTGATGTCTAAACTTCCAAAATTCATGAAAAATTGTAGAAAATTCATTTTAATGTCAAACCAATTTTCTTGATCTAGATTCATGATCTTCTATCATTAATCAAAGAGTTTGTAATCATAATAGCTCTCTAACCCATTTGGGGTAGAGAGGGCCGAATGTCCTATGTGAAGAATCATGAAGTTTTGTTCAAAGTTTTGTTTAAAGAAGTTTTGATTTGATTCTATCACATTTAGATGTCTTTGAATCCTAAAAGAATTGAATCAAACGCCTTTCCTAGCCTTATATTCATAAGAGGGCCGAAACCCTATGTGTTGGAGATCTTGAGTTTTGTTTCAAATTCTTGAAAAACATAACTTACAGGAGTGTTATCTTTGCTTAAGAATCATAGATCCAAGAGTTTGTCAAATTTTAGCACTCCTAGCATTCTCCTATTTATGGGGCCGAAACCTAACTCATGAAGAACTAGGTGTGTTTTGTTTAATTTTACTAATCTTGATGATGAATTGTGATGAAGGATTCAATCGGGTTCAAGTGCTCTAAAAGGTGTACGGTTATCCGTTGGAGGAACGAGGCTGTGGCCGTGAGAACGTGTTAAGTGGATTCATGAACGTTATCATCTTATTCTTAGGTGAGGGGGAAGAACCTACATATATCTGGGAATCATAGGCGTAGTATATAATTGTTAACATGTGTAGGGCTCCTCAAACCCTACTAGTGGTGATGCGTGTTTATGTGGTATTTGTGATGATTGATAACATGACTATTTGTGGTAATTGATAACATGCTTAAATGATGTCCTACATGATAACATGCTAGATGAGATGTTTGTGATAATAACTTATTTGTCGTGATAACATGCTTAATTGTGTTTTGGTATGCTTATAAGAATGCTATACTGCATGCTATGACATGTGATGTGTTTGTGACTGATATGAACTTGGTTGACTTTGGAGATGATTGGTATATGGTTAGGATTATAGGAGAATGATTGACTTTGGAGATGATTGGATTGTTGTTAGGGATTATAGGATGAAGATTGAAATGTTGTTAGGAATTATAGGATAATGATTGTGGATCTATGTTGTAAATGGCTCTCATAGTTGGAGAGCTGCATCCTCGCAGTTGGAGGATGTGGTCTTTGAGGCATTAGTTAAGTTGTTCTTGAAATGATGGATGCATAATCATAGCATTTGCATTGTTGTGGTGGAAAGACGCGAGATTTACTGCAACAGCTATCTGAACAGTTATCACACGAGGTGGATTACTTGTGACAATTGCAACAGCAGTTTGAGTGGTTGTCACAAGGGGGCTATATGACTAACAACAATCCTATATGCTGGTACACAACTGCAACAACAGTTTGAGTGGTTGTGTATAAGGTTACGTGTGTGTATTTGCTACAGAAGCTTGCCAGCAGTGATCATGCGAGGTCGGGACCTGTGACAATTGCAACAGCAGTTTGAGTGGTTGTCACAAGGAGCTGTATGAATAGCTGCAACAACAGTTTGAGTGGCTATCATATGAGCTGGTACCTGTATATAGCTGCAACAGCAGTTTGAGTGGTTGTGTACAGGGAGCCGTGTGTACAGTTGCAACAGCAGTTTGAGTGACTGTCACATGAGGTCGAGGTGGACGTCCTGGGAACCAGTAACCTGGACTACCGACTCTATGCCCTTATAGTTGGAGGATGACTTCCTACCTTGGAAAATGACTACTTCACAGTTGAGTTGAAGGACAGTATTTCCAAGGGCCAGGAACTTAGTTGTGCATGTAGAATAGGCGATGATCCCTAGATGTGATACTTTGAGGTTGATCGTTGTAGAATAGACGATGATCTATAGTTGTGATAGTTTGAGGATGACTGTTGTAGAATAGGCGATCATCCACAGTGATGATACTTTGAGGTTGATTGTTGTGCTGAACTCGAGAGATGGATGTGTTTGCTTATTATATGTTGTTGTGCATGTGTTTGCTGATTGTATGTTGTTGTATACGTTGATGTGTTATATGCTATGTGATTTCCCTTTTGTATGATATTGTAGCGTTTCTTATCTCCTATGAATATTTCTCCATGTTTACATATGTGTGGTTGTCCAAATCATGATTCGAAGACGGAAGTGTTGATTGGTCATCGGAAGTGCTACAGCAGGTGGAGCTGACCCAAGGTGTACTCTATCGTCAATAACAAGTGTGGCGAGAGCGCTTCTCAAATAGATAGAGATCTCAGAGGTATCTTTGAGTCACTTGTGAGTCGTACCACGGCCAGTGGGGCGTTTATGTTTGTTGTTGTTATTTTTACGCCATGGCTTCCAGGTGAAACTCTGATGTGAAATTCTTCAGCTGTGATAAGTTCTTATCTGCTTAACTATTGATGTGAAAATTTTTGGCTATGTTTTAAGGTATCAGAGAGAGTGAGGTTATGTTTTGAAAGCGTCTAATGGGATTATCCTACGTAAGTGGGGTCGTCTCATTAAAGAGTTTAACTTATCGTGAGATCAAAGTAATTAATAAATCCCTCAAATTAATATTAAGTCTTAAATGTCTTCCGATGTGTGACACTCGTTAAGGTCAGAATTGAATAAGTGTGGGTCTGCCAAAGCAGGGCACCTTAATATACTTTGGTGAGACGCGATGGGATGATTGTAATATCCAATTACCAATCATTGGGTTTGACTTAACTAAGCGAATTCAATAGGATTGAAATGGCTTAGAGGCAAAGGAGTTGGGCATCAATTTATTAGATAAATTGGAATAAGGAGTTATTCACCCCAACTGATCCAAGAGTTGCATGAGATGCAATTGGAAAGAAGTTTACTACCTAAATAGCCAAGTTCTGGGCAATCAACCAAAGCTGACTTAGAACGAAGTGAAATATGGATCTTGGTCCCACTAGAAAATCTTCCAACAGGATTTTCCGAGTCAAATAGTGAGGGTCATTGATTTGAGAAAAAATAGTGGGAGTTGTATTTAATAAAAGACCTTATTAAATATGTTTTATCATCATACTAATCGTCTGCATGTTTCTGTATTTAGAATTTCTATGGCGTTACACTGCATGTTATAACTGCGAAATGTCCGAAGGACAAGATATCCAGAATTAAATTTCTGGATTGGTACAAGAATTTGAGGATTGTCCTTAAGTACGAGAAAAAGTTGTACGTTCTCGAGCAAATGATTCCTCAGCAACCACTTCCTACTAGGGTCAAAAAGGATGCTTACGAGAAGCATCAAATCAATGTCCTGGATGTAGGATGCCTCATGCTTGCAATCATTGAGGCGTGTGATATGATCACGCCCCTCATGATGCTCTATGGAGAGCATGTAATGCATAAGAACCACAAGTCTTCCCGACCCTTTTTTAGTTGCGAACTGGCAGAAGGGAAATCCAGATAGTTATCATGTGCTTCATACTATTGAGAACATTGAGTGAGACAGCTCCTCCTCGGAGGTCCCATTGGTAACCCGAACTCGACTTCTTAACGTTGCAGCGTAACATGATTAAATAAAAATGGGTAAATATTAAAACAACCATATATATATATATATATATATATATATATATATATATATATATATATATATATATATATATAACATACGCATAAAAGTACTGGCTTTATTAGTAGAGCCTACAACCACATCAACTATCTCAGAGTACGCAACTATTAACACATATAACTGAAAGCATGGTAATAAAGTAAAATACATCAGATTTCCTCTCCTGGCCCCAAAAATACATTTCACTCAAACCCATGTACTAGCCATAACAAACTAAGACTGTCTACCCAACCATGACTCTAATATATACGGTAGTCGGGCCCGTATACACTACTCTTCGCTGAGAGTAGTCAATCTCCCAGAGACAGTTGTCATCTGCATAGAGCAGCTCAAAGTCTCCCAGCACTGGGATCCAAGGCTCTCCCCCCAGCATCAGGTTCAACAGGTATGCCATCAATCTCCTCTGGAAACTCCTTAACATGATCTTCTCGTGTGATCGAGAATAAAGAAAATACGACAAAGAGAAATACAGGGATAAGAAACAGCAATACATCATAAATAGGAAAACAGCTATAAAATAAGATATAAAGATAGCAACATAAAACAGCACAACAGTATCAAGCAATCATCTTCCCAAGTTCTTCTCTCTTAGCTACTGTCTCTCACACTCAATCAACTAACGACTATATGGACGCGATCATGATGTGACATCCCCAACAGATCAAGATGTCTCGTCATCTCTGTGCCACCCCCTGTAATGCAAGGTTCGACCATCAGCCCGCAGGCTCAACTCGTCTCATGGGTACGACATATTCTCCCGCCCGCAGGCCAGGTTGGAATATTCGTCTGTCAACAAAGCAACTTATGGTAACGACATATCCCCCCGCCCGCAGGCCAGGTCGGGATATTCGCCCGTTCACAACTAATGGGTACGATCATCTCCCCGCAGGCAAGATCGATCGCCCGTACGCGAACACAGGGATGAACAACAACAATGCAACATGAACCTCACTGACTTATCTCGGGATCAACAACTTAGTGTCTCAACCATAACTCATACACAATTACGACCAACTTCCTCCGGTATAACCGGATATCAACATTATATCTCGACATCAACATGTCAACAGAATCTCTAGGTTGAATACTACAACATAAATATCCTCAAAATTCTCACCACATGTTCATCTCCCAACTTATCAGAAATCACTGCCTACTTCTACTCATGCAACAGTAATCACAACATCATATCATTAGCAACCATAATCAGACTCAATAATCATATTCATTGTATTAAATACTCATGCAAGCATATCAACTCATCAACTCATAGGTAAATATTTAAGTGATCCTAAGCATGTTACTAGGCACAACATATATATTACATATATCATATTCATCATACTGACATACAACATACAACCTCGATATCATAAAATCAACCTATTGGTCACTTGACCACTAGTAGGGTTTAGGTCGCCTTACGCATATCAATATAAATTATTTTAATCTTGCCTCCCCGACGATATTGTGGTTCTTTCCCCACCTGAATAGTTTCCCCTGCATGCTTCCCCGGGCAACTCCGACTACAGCTCCACAACTGTCAACTGTACACGCTTCCGAATAGTAAAACACCGTCTGATCCTTTATAACAAATCACAACCAGAAATTAATTCAATCCAATCAAAACCCCTCTAATTCATATGACTAGGGTTCGACCCCTTTTTAGCAAAATAGGCTAGAGTTGTTAAAACTTTACTAACTCTTTGATTAATGATCCTTAGGTACTCTTAACACCAAAACAAGTGTCTTTGTTCAAACTTGAATCAAAATTTCATGTTTTCCCCAAACGGGTGGTTCGGCCACTCTTTAATAAAATATGCTAGGGAAGCTCTTTTGATCACATACTCTTGGATTCAAGACTCTCTAAGTGTGATAGAACTAAATCAGTGCTTCTTAGACAAAGAAATTTGAACAAAATCCTATTTGCCCAAAAGAGTGAGGTTCGGCCATCTATACCCATATGGGTTAGAGAATTATTTTGGTCATAAGCTCTTGGATTATGAGAGAGGGCAATGAAACTAGCTCATAGAAATTGGTTTGACATTAAGAGGATTTTTCTACAATTTCCTATGAATTTATGAAGTTTAAGCTTCAACTTGAACAAAAGCTTGAAAACACAAGATTCAATGGAGGAATATGGAGATTAAGAGGCCAAATGAGTATTCCATACCTCCTAGATGATGAAGGTGAATGAGCTTCTCAACTTTCCTTCACAAAGGTTCTTGAAATTTCTTAAAGAAATGGAGAGAAATTGAAGAAGAAAATGAAGTGAAGGAGAAGAAATGGAGGGTGATGTTTATGATGGTGGGGGCGTGGGACTCATAGAGGTGGGACAAGGATGTCTACAAAATTTTCACTTAAGGGTAGAAAGGTCATTTCACACAAGGACCTAAGCGTAATTTCCATAAAAGGTTACATTTTGGTCATTTCGCGTCCAAATATTTTAAAAACCAATATGATAGTGGCACGCTTTCCTAGATGACTTGACTTGACGCGACTTCAAGATTATCCGTTAGCGGGTCCCGATAAATCCCTATCCAGCTTCGTTCGTCACCCGATTTGAGATTTCGCCTGAATAACTAATATTATTTCGCTTTTTAGTGCGAAGACCAATTTTAGCAAAAACGTAAAAAATTTGACACTGAAAAACGTAGATCGGGCTCCGTCTGAGTTTTCGACTCAAAATTTAACCATAACTCCCTACAATAACGTAGAGTATGAATGTGGTCTTAGATTATTTAAATTTACTTCCTAAACCTCAGATAAAAATATAAACTCAATTATATAATTTTCTGATATTAGAAAGCATGAAAATCGGGGTCAAAGGGAGTAGGACGTTGACCAAAGGCAAAGATCGATGTATGAGTGGAAATCGAGCAAAAGTTGCTATATTGATAGGAGTTTGAATCTTCTTTATGGACCTTGATGGAAGTGAATAATTGTTATTTTGTTCTAGCTGGTAACAGAAACATCACTTCCATCTCTTGTATAGAAAAGAGAGGATTTTGAGTTGTAATAAAAGGACAATTGTTGTTCCATTTATTCAATCGATGTTTTCTATTCTAGTGTTCATATGAGATATGGACTTGGTGTCCTTGATCTCGATATGCCCATCTATAACATAAATACGAATAGGGTCAAGTCAAGTGATTTGGACCATCTATGCCTTTAACAATATCTTTTAGACCATATAAGCAACATAAATGCAAAGGACATGGGGACAACAAACAAGGATTCACTTCCAAAAGATTTTCAAGAGTGCAAGAATATATAAGCAAGAAGAACAACCAAAGATCAAGAAATCACAACATCCATGAAGCAAATTCTTTCCATCTTCATCCAACAAGCAAGGCAAATCCCAAAATAATAAATTAAGAATGATAGAACCTCACATGACATACTCTCAATCCATCAAGTGTTTAGAAGGTAAGTGTTTCACTCAATTCAATCCATGAAAATTGGCACAACCATAAGGTTGCTTATCTTCTCAATCTTCACCACTCATGCACATGCACACAAAAATCAAAAGGACTTTATTCAAGGATGTAACATGGTCAAGGTAAAGGAATGAAATGGAATGGATATGGCAAGTTAGGACTAAAGAGAATGCAGGAACATTGGCAACAAAATCACAGAACCAAATTCACCCAAAAACACGTATCAACTCTCTTGTCAAACTCCTTTCTCCCCTTGTGTTTATTTTTCTTTTCCTTCTCTTTTACTTTTTTTTTTCTCCTTTCTTTTTCTTTCTTTCTATATTTTTTTCTTTTCTTTTCATCAACACTTGCATAACAATAATCAACTTTCCCCACACTTGTTGAAAAGCTTCCCAATGTTCCCTTATTCCTTAAGGTAAGGTAGCGACATGGTTTTTCACTTTAAGGCTTGTAATGAGCTCAAAAACAAAGAATGGTCAAGGCCCAAAGGGGTAAATCAACGGAAAAACATGCAAGGTTTGCTATTTGGCTAAGTGGTTAAAAGAGAACAAAAATGCCTTCATCATCTTAATATGTGCATGCACAATGTAGCTTCAAAAAGAATCAAAGCATGTTCTAGAGCAACTAAATCCATGAATGAAAATCACAGAAGAATGAAGAGAGTGTATAGGCTCAAAATCTCACAAGGTATATGTTTCTATCAAACTCAATCTATCAAGTCAATGATCATCACCAAACTTGTCAAAATCACAAAGAAAGACAATTTATTCATTTATGACATGACTCTTTTCACTTCAATTGATTCAAACCCACAACTCTCACAACTTCAAGTGGAAAGCAAAAATCATTTATTCTATTTTTTCCTTTTTCAAAACAGCAAAACAATACTAAAACAGCGAAATAACACTAAAAACATTGAAAAAATAGTCCAAACAGCCAACAGCAAAAACAACGAAAGAGGAAACAGCAGCAGAGAACAGCAAAAATAGTGAACAACATAAAACAAAAAACAGAACACCAAAAAAGAAATTGCAAAACAGAAACAGTGAAATAAAATAGAAATAAAAAAACAGTAATAGAAACAAAAAATAGTAAACAGCAGAAATAGAAACAACAAAACAAAAATAGAAACAAAAATAGAAACAGCAAACAGAAAATTAAAAACATGAGAAACAGTAAAACAAAAATAAAAATAGCAAAATAAAACAGCGAAATGGTAGAACAGATTATTCAAAACGACAACATTATTAAAAACAGAAAATAAAAACTAAAAAAAAAACAATGAAATTCTTTATGTTTCGTTTTAAAAACATAGAACAATAACATAAAAAATAAAAGAAAAAGATGCCAACAAAGTTCTGGGCAACACAATTTAAAAACATCAAGACATAATATGTCTCCCCCACACTTGAAATCTATATTGTCCTCAATGGAGAACATGTGAAAATCAAGAATCAGAACAAATTCATTCACATAGAGGACACGAAAAATAAAATAGAAAGAGGAAGAAATAGCCTTATAGAATGTAGTTAATAGAGTTAATTCGTTTGTGGAAGATGCTTCGGAGTTTGGCCTTATCATAAAGGCATGCGAAGATATTTTTATGAATTTTACAAACTTTGGTGTAAGTTTCGTTAGGAGGCAAGCGAATGACGTAGCTCATACTTTAGCTAAGGCGACGTCTTCTTTAGCTAGCCACCGAGTTTTTTATCATATTCTATCATGTGTTGCTCATTTGATTATTATTGAAATACGTTGAGTTTCTTGCTTCAAAAAAAAAAAAGAATGTATTTCAGCAGGTGTCATGGTGTGAGTGCTTATTCTCGAATGCTTGCTCTTCACCAAATTGCTTCAGCCAATGTTCACCAACCATGATAGCCTTAGTGGTTGTCTCAAACATCAATGGTTGCAGCTCCATTTCAGATGGATGCACATAGGAGGGAAGTGGTTTAGGTGCTTCTGTAGGCAGTACTTCTTTTGCACAATTATCATTTTCTGCATTTCTTAGCTGAGCAGGGTCCTTAGCCTCCCTTAGCCTCTTGTGTTTCATTTTTCACATTCACCTTTTGCTCCTCATACCTTAAAAAGGATGAAATTTCAACACAAGCCACACACAAAGCAAAAGCATTACAATCAACACTTGAATTACAATAATCAGAATCAGGAAAAGCATGAATATCCGAAAATTCAACACTTAGTTCATCAACAATAATATTCTCAACAATATTATCAAAATTATGCTTATAAGAAGTATTGTCAAGAGTATCTATGTGTGAATCCAAATGCTCTTCAAGGGAATGTTGTGATTGCAATGCAGTTAAGGTGGAATCAATATGGCCAAGTTGAGTGCCCAAATTCTGAAGCTTTGCTTCTGTCATCTATTGACTTATTATCAGTTGATGCACCAAGGAAGCTAACTCATCCAAATTGCCATGCTGGCTATGTTGGCCAAAATAAGAAAGTGGAGATTCATTCACACCAGTCACATGCCAAAACCACAATTAAACTCATAATCAGTAGGGAAATCAGAATAATATGTATATGATGGTTTAACCTCATTCTTTGCATAGCTTATGCATGATGGTTGATGATATGTGGTAAAATCTGTCAAAGAGCTATGTGCAAAATAACCATCCATTGATGCAAACAAACTTGGATTAACAGAACCAAAGACAGGAGCACCAATTAAACCATGATTGAGATCACTAACAGAATCAACTCCAACACCACTCATTACAAAATCAAGATAATATATGCATGATGGATCATAATAAACATTAGGCGTGTAATGTTCCATGTAATTATCCATGGAGAGCAACAAGAATCAGAATCACAATAGGTAATCACAATGTGCAGCAATCACAATGTGCAATCTATGTAAGCTCAAAACACAAACATATAAGCTCAAAGCAACATCATGTAAGCTCAACTCACCACAATTAAGCTCAAACAGCTACACCTACTCGATAAGGACTAAAAACAGGAAACCAACAAAAACCCAAAAAAAAACCTGCAATTCTACACTACCTGGTAAGTTATAAAAATCGAAAAACACATCAAATGATTTTTATAATTTATGGGACCGCCACAGAACAAAAACTACACTATTCTAGTTAATTATGGAGCAAAGTAAAAACTAAAAAAAATGAAAAAGTGGTCTAAATGATGGAATTTGGCCAAAACAGGGTGGTGCCCAGTAGACTAACATACTGGGCTATGATCAGTAAAAATTTTCCAAGGGCTATACCAAAAATCAGATCAATCGGAGCTAAGAAACACAAAATTTTAATTACCGATATGTCCTGAGAAGTCCAAAACTCATACCAGGTGAATGAGTTTGGCTAAAATCCGAATGACTGATCTTTAGATCAACTTCTTCAGAATGGCCACAAAAGTTTGGACACCAAGTTTCAACTCCAAATTCAACAGATCAGATACCCATTCAGCCTTCTACAACCTGAAAAATACTCAAAAATAGGAAATCTAATCTAAACAACAAAACAGTTAACAAAAAGATTAGGAATTAGTAGAAATAGAACTTAATAAGATTGAACAACTAAGAATGGTCCCCGACAACGGCGCCAAAATTTTGATGAGTGACAATCCCACCAAAATTAATAAAACCAAATTAAAACCTTACTAGTAGCAAAGGTGTTGACCCGAATCGTTTCCCAACGACAATCTTAGCGATCCAATCAAATAGGCAAGCAAAATAAAAGGTTGGGGGGGTTTTAGGTTTTTAAACACGACCATCATGACCTTGCACGCATAATGGCTATGGCTCCTTGGCAAAGAAATGACTTGGATGCCAAAATCTATTGGGAAAGCCATATCTGGAAGTGCACCAGAGAAGCTTCTTCGTCCATTCTATTCGAACAAGTTAAAGCTAAGACCCCAACTGTCCGAAAGCAATACAGGATCTCAGATGTTGGTTATATGATCTTGGATGACATCTTTGGGATTCCTTTGTACTGCACGAATGTGCTTGAAGTTTTCAACCCTAGACGAAAACAGTCCAACAAATATGAGGATGCTGAGATCATTCTTGAGGTGCTGCCACCACCAGAGAACTCCAATCCTGCTGAACAACAAGAGGAACTCAACTAGGAACCATCAGAAGAGTTTTGAAGCACAGAGATTGTTTATGAGGATCCATACCCAAAAGAGCAAGTTGCTAATCCTGATGAGCAGGTACATCCTGCTGAACCTTCTCCGTCCAATGCTCTGAACGTGATCCCTGGTCAACAGAATCCAAAGGCAACCAAGGCAACAACAGAGACTTCTATATTAGTGGTCCTTCCTGAAGTACAAGAGTTCGTACAACAGTCTATCACTGCTACCATTGAAGCCAATAATGTTGAGTTGTTGAAGCAGATAGCTGCCATGTTTCAGAACTTCCTTCCTCCTCCACCTCCTCCTTCTTCTTAAAAATAGTTCTTTTTTATTCCTTTTAGTCTTTCATTTTCTTTCTCTGACTATGCTGGTCTGACTTCACCTTTTGTCTGATCACAAAAAGGGGGAGAAAGACTAGGGATTTTGATTGATTATATATATGAGAAAGACAAGGGAATTCATTTGATTTTAAATATAATATTTATCTATTTGAGTCTTATGCTTTTTTACATGTTTGCTGTTATTGGACTATATGCTTGATCTGATATATATGCTTATATTCTTTGTCTAAGTCCAATTATGATTTGCAGATAAATGCTATCTTTGATAGAAGCTTGTTTCTTAGGGGAGCCTTCTGGCTCTTTAGAAAAACTTCGTTGAATCAAATTTAGTATGTTTTGTCATCATCAGAAAGTGGGAGATTGTTGGAACCAAAGTGGTTATGGTTCATAAACTACTTAAGATTTTGATGCTAACAAAAGACTAAATTTAAGTGAACAAAGATTTGTTATGGACTAACGTGTTTATCTTAAGTGTGTAGATTAAGTTAAGTCCAAAGACTTTCTAAGTCAAAGACTTATCGTTCGTCCAAACCCGCAGTCTTATGTTCGCTAAGTCCACGCTGGACTAAGATTTCTTATCATTTTATTTGAGTCCAAAGACTCCTTGTTGAAAAAGTTTCTTTTGTACATAGTCCAATGTAACCGTTCATCAAAATTAAATATCTGGACTCTATATTAGCATGAACTTGTTCTAGGCTACTAGCGTAGCTTACATTTTTATCCAATGTGTAAAAGGGTAATATCCCTAAGGCACACATTCTTTGTAATCTTCGTGCCATCGAACACATAGAAGCCAGTCTGTTTCTGACATAAGATTTGACTATCTCCAAAAGGAAAGACAAAAGGAAAAGCTATCAGCACCATTTTCAGCTATCAACCTGATAGTGATATATCCTTCTTTTCAGAAGCTCTCATACAAGCTATCGGACTCAACGGGATAATGCATTTAATGCCCATCATAACGACTCTTTTGTCATCCGTTGAAGATTCAAGTGGCTCAAGTCTTGAAGGTTATAAATACCTTCATCTTTGAAGAAGAAAAGAGAGAGGTCTACAAGAGCATACAAGAAATTGATATTCAAGCAATCAAAAGCATACAAAAGCTTACAAGCTTTCTCTTAGTTTACATTTTCATATCACTTTCTACGTAGAGTTGATCTTTCAGAGTTCTATTCTTAAGTTTCATATCCTCACACATAATGAGTTAGTTGAACTTAAAACTCTTTCAAACCAATCTTGGTTGAGCCTGGAGAGGCTTGTCTGAAAACGAATAATTGAGCTTGAAGAGGCTTGTTTGTAAAAGAATACTTAGTGTTGCCTGAAGAGGTGTAGAATACTTGCCTGAAGAAGTGTTGAATACTTGTAACAAGGATTTTTTATATTGAAAAAAGCTTTCACGTAGAGGGGACTAGACGTAGCTTTTGGATTAAGAGTTAACCAGAATAATATCTATAGGTTATTCTTCTTTCCCTTATCTTTGTCTTTAGTTTGCTTATAACTAACTCGGGGATTGAATTGTTTGCTTAAAACATTTATCATCAAAAGTAAACAATCATAGCAAGCGTCCAACCTTTGTTTGCTTACGCTCTCTACGTCTGTCAACTTATTTGCATCTAAACCTTTGCGAAAATATATCTGCTAGTGAAAAAGTTTTTAAAACTTAAGAAACACAATTCAACTCCCCTTCTTATGTTTCCAACAGGTTCCTTCACAATTCACCACTTCAGTTTATCCATTAGTTTGTGGGTGACAAGTAGTAGAGAGGAGTAGCCTAGTCTCTAATTTGTTCTAAAGAGTCCTCCAAAAGTGACTAAGGAACTTGGAGTCCCTATCGGAGGCTATGCTATTGGGCATCCCATGAAGTCTTACTACCTCTTTGAAGATAATTGCTAGTTTTATGGAGGCAATGGCCAATAGGAATGACATTAGAGTAACCGAATACTAGGTCTATAAATATGAGTTGTATGTACAGTTTTTGACACATCCAATCAATCAAACAACTTATTCAATTTCACATTTATCTTACTGCTTTACCTTACTTTACTTTAGGCCAAAAAAAAAGCCAATTTAGCTGAGCTTTTTACTAGGGTGGCTAACTGGGTTGTGACCCACGGCCCGCGGGTCAACCCGCTAACCCGCCAAAATTTGGCGTGGTGGGTTGGGGTCCTCAACCCATCAATCCACTCTGACCCGCCCTGCTTAACCCACCCGAAAACGGGTTGGTGACGCCAACCTGCCAGATTAAAAAATAAATTTTTTATTAATTTATTAATTATTTAATATTATTTAATTTAATTTAATTGTTACCTGGAATTATTTCATATTACAAAAATAATGTCTTTACTTTTGTAATACAAATTATATGTTATAAGATAAGATTATTTCAATTTTTTAATAATAATTGAAAAAAGGCTACGAAGATTGCAAAAAAAAAAAAGAAATGTTATATGATTTTTTGTTTATTTTTTTATTTTTATAGCGGGTCAACCTGTCAATCCGTCAACCCAATTTACGTTTTTATGTTTTTAGTGGGCCAACTTGCCAACCCACCATTAAGCAGGGTGGGTTGGAAGGTTTAACCCATATGACTAAAACGGGTTGTCCGGCCCCGTCTCGTTTTGGGTGGGTTAATGGTGGGCGCGGGGTGGGTTGACCCACTTTGCCATCCTACTTTTTATACTAAACACTCTTTGAAGTAATTTATGAATCTACAGCTAAGAAAGATAGTCACTTTCATAACGTAATCGACTGATTAGAAAATCATTGAAAATGAATAACCTGATCTACTGGATAGCACCGATTCGTATAACAATGCCTAATTAATGAATTATGTCTAGTAATATAGAAATTTATTTAATTTAAAAATGTATTTGGTTATATGAGGTTTATAGGTACCGACCTGACAACCTGCAAAATAACAACTATTATTAATTATTAATTATTAATAATTAAAATAAACCCCTTATTAAAAAAAGGATGAGGTTTAACATCCATTTCCTCTAATACCCTTACACTGAGGGACAAAGTTGTCTCAAATCCTAAAATTTTAAATGAAAGAGAGGTAAACGAGGAACGGGCAGCCGCATTTTCAAATTTGAGGATTTAGTGGAGAGCTAGGAGAGAAGGGAGAACCAAGCTTGGTTCTAGGTTCTATTTTCCTTTTGACCTTAGAAATATTAAGAACTAATTTTACAAAAGTTTTAATTTTGTAAGGAATGGAAGTGTAAAACATAATTAAGTTCTTGGTTTTTTTTTTTTGGGTCACCATTAATTTTTTCTAATTTTTTGTTGGGATAAGTTTTTGGCTAAGGTTGAGGTTTTAGCAAATATGGTCCTGAAGAATTAGCATCGGCCCCCTGGGAAAGGTAAATGGGCAGTTATTAGTACAATAATAAAAAAGAATACAAGAGTTAGAAAAGGGTGAGAAAAGAAGATGTTAATTTTTAGGTGATTGCCAAACCTGATATCTGCTTGGAATTGTTAATTTGTTATTTGTTCCCAAATTCCTTTCTTTCTCTCTCATACACCCTAACTCCTCTTCCTCTTCTTCTGTTTCACAGCTACCCTGTCACTTATCTCCCCTATTTTTATTCTCTCACCTGCCAGCACACAATCTCAGCCCCAGCCTCAGCTGCCTCGTCTCTCAGTTTAACCCCCAAGACCAACCTTCATTCACAATAACATCGATTTTGGTAATACCCTTTTCCTCATTCTTTCTAATTTATCAGCTTTAAAAACAAAAAAAGAACCAATTTTGGGTACTTTCTGAAATTGCTGCTTGTACGAAATGGACCCAGACATCCAATTTTATCTCTTGTTTCGGGGTTCTCGATCTTATTTGTATCAGCATTTGACCTTGCCCTTTTGCATGCACCTTATTCTTATTCCGTTGATCAGTGTTATTTATTTGATATTAAAATCATAAGAAATTTTTATTTTTTGTTGCCGTTAATATAAACTCTTCTTATTGAGTGAGTTTTGCTGCAACTCAGTTATGGTTTGAAGAAGATGTTATTTTTTTTAAGCGTTTAATGATATGATTTCATAATCTTGTTTTGCTGCCATGGGTTAATGTTTTCTATTTTTCTTTTTTTCTTTTTTTTACTTGTAAAGAGACATTTGAAAAAAATTGAAATAGCCTGTTAAATTATCATGTTACTGGCTAATTTTTTTTCTTCCCTTTTTTTGTTCCACATACGATCGGTTGGTAGTTTTATTCTCATTTATATATTGGTGTCTATGGGGGCGGTTCTGCATAGTTCAGTGTTGGAAGCATATGCTATATCTTCAGTACATTGGTCATAATGAGTTTGTAATTTTTTTAAATTCATTTCGTATTAGAAGTTTGAACTGGAAATAATGGGAATGAATTTTCATATTTTAATTTGACTGCAGAATCTAAATCTTTTTCTGTTATTGGAGTGCAATGCAATATCAATAATACATTCACTATCTCTAGACTGCTTGAGGCTGTTTTCGCTTTTCTTGTAATTGTTATGTAGATTTGATATTTTCTTGTTCTTGTCATCTAAGTTTGTAATTTTAGTGTAGTACTTAGCCCAGAACCTTCTTACAACTTCTTGTTTTTTCTCCATAGAATATGATGTGATGTACATGCCGACACATACCATAGTTGAATAATGGCTGTTGAGGCTTCTGATAAACCACATGCGTCAGATGGTTTTGATGATGATGATGATGATGATGATGATGATGGGCCAGTTACTTTCAAAAGGAGCACGACATCTAAGAAAAATCAAGTGCCTTCAGAAATAAGGAAGTCAACTTCTCGTACTCATGATGAACAGTCATATAAACAGACATCTGATGTTCCTTCTTCAAATGGCCGAATTTCTAGTTTACAGAAGGGTAAGATTGTCCCTTCTGGTAAGGCATCACCCACGAAATCTTCTGATGGTATCTCAAAAGCATCAACATCACACGTCAAGACCTATCCTGTGAAGTTGCATGTAGCAAATTCAAAATCACCATCATTAGGAGATAAACCAAAGCCTTTTACGGAACATAAAATTCCAATTGATGTTAGGGAGGAAGATAATTCTGTCAAACATCTTACTGAAGACAATTGTGAAGATTCTGAGGACGAGGAGGATAATAAACCATTAAGTGCTAGGTTGAAGATGAACTCTAACAATAACAAAGCAACTGTTGTCGTCAAAAAATCTTCTGAAGACTCTGATGATGATATCCCTTTGTCAGCAAGGTTATTGCAGAATTCTAATTTGGGAACATCTGGTAGCAACTATGATGACTCTGATCAGAAGAAACCAATTTCAAAAGTTCAGAAAGGAGCACAAGATGGTTCCGGTGCTAGTATTAAACAGGAAAGGCTATCTACACTGTCAGTTAAGAGACCACTGGATAAGACTAATTCCTTGCACTCTTCATTTAAGAAGTCAAAACTCTCGTATCCAGACGCATCAATCAATGTTAAGCAAGTATCGGTGAAACCTGAGCCAAAGGTAGAGGATGATGATGATGATATTCCTATTTCCCAAAGAATGAAGAAGTTGGCCGCATCAGCTGATAAATCATCTTCCTTGAAGAAGTTAAAAAATGTCACTATAGTTAATAAGGCCGGTTCCCCATCTTTTAAGAAACAGCCCAAGAAGTTCAAAAAATCTTCCAATAATTCAGAATATTCCAAATCTACTAAACTTCTTCCTAGCTCTGGTGATGGTCAGAAAAAATGGACTACTTTGGTTCACAATGGTGTCATTTTTCCGCCTCCTTATCAGCCCCATGGGGTAAAGATGCTCTATAAAGGGAAGCCAGTGGTTTTGACTCCTGAGCAAGAGGAGGTGAGATTTTATCTCTGATAAATATGTTAATGATTTTGGGTGACCGTTTGCTCCTGTTCTCTTTTTGGATATTGAGGTCACTTAAGTATTTATGTGCATCAATTTCTCTTATTTTGAAGTCTTTTGTCAGAGTTTCTTACTAAATTATGAACTTGGAATATATTTTGCAGGTTGCTACAATGTTTGCAGTCATGCGAGATACAGATTACATGCAAAAAGATAGGTTCAAGGAAAATTTTTGGAGTGACTGGCGCAAGTTGCTAGGAAAAAATCATGTCATTCAGAATTTGAAAGATTGTGACTTTACACCAATCTATGATTGGTGCCAAAGTGAAAAGGAAAAGAAGAAACAAATGGGTTCAGAAGTAAGTTGTTTTATGAGTTAATGTAATTTCATTTGACAATAATAGAAATTGATATACCAAAGCATCATTTGGTTTTTTAAGTAGATATCAGGTTTGCTCCCAATATACACATGCAGAGATCTGTTGATTTGAGATCTAGTTTTGATTTTATCGGGTATAATTCTGTACTGTACATCTATGTTATCAATTGCGGTGAATCGCGGAGCGGCTGGTTGCTCCGTCTGAATCAGCCATTGCGAAGCGGTTCGCCTGAGCGGCAAAAGCGGCACTACTCTGTTGGGTGAGCAAAATCCCAAATTTACCCCCAAATATTGCCGTTTCTTGTATTTTTTTAGGTTTTTAGGTCATTTCCTATACCCTTTTAGTTTTAGGGTGACCACTGCTCTTCCCCGAAAAAACATTGCCTTCCTTCTACATATACAGAAGCAGCCGTTTGTGCATTCCCTCTCCCCCATTCCCTCTCTGTTCTGGCGACCTGCAGCGATTTCCCTCTAGGTCCAGTGGTTTCCGGCAACCACCAGTCTCTGTTGCTATAACTTCCTACTCTCTTTTGTTCTCTGTTTCTGGCGACCACCAGTCCTTTTTCTTCTCTCCTACTTTTCCTTGCTCTCTGTTGCAGACCTCTGCATCCTCAACCACCATGGCATCAATTTAAGGAATCATTTGTAATTATTTTGAATGCTTGGAATTTAGAGTAGTATTTAAGTTGTATTGGATTTGAATGTTAGTGACAAAGACAATGAGTTTTGATTATTAATATGAATATGTTGTTAATTTTGTGTATTTTGCTATTTTTGAGTATTTATGTGTATAATATATATTATTTATATTTATATTGTTTTCTAATCTTCGTTATAGCGGCCATCCGTTATCCCGCTTTAGCAGTTTTGGGGTTAACCGCTCCATGCCGCTATCTGGATCGGCTACCTGGCTTTTCAAATAATTGAGTACTGCATACCATTGGCCATACTTCAGATTTTATAAATCTTACAAATACATCTTGTAAGACCATCTCCATCGCGCATTCCTTAAGTTGATTCTTATCCTAAGAACCGTTCCTTAATTTTTTCCAGCGTTGGAGCATGTTGACATGGAGGGAAGATGCAACAACCGTTCCTTATCCAAGGTTCCTTATACAAGGAACGGTTCCTTAACATTAAAATACTATTTCCCAGCATTCACAACAATCAGAAAAAACACAATAATTTCCAGAGCAGCATAGAAGCAACCGAATAGAAAGAGAAAATAATAGATGAGATGAGAAGAAAGGAACCATAATCAGATTGAAACAAAAAAAATTGTACAGGCAACAGAAATCAAAACCCAAAAATTGGAACATCTCAACCGGCAAATCCAAAAATTGGAAATAAAATTGAATTTTTTTTTTTTTTTACAGAAATGGTACAATCTACAGGCAAATCGTTGTCATCGGCTCCAATCTTCGGGCAAATTGTCGAGCAACTCATCGAGCAAACCATGAGCAGAGATCAAATCGTCGGCTGAAAGTCGTTGGTCATTGCATGCAATGGAGGAGGGTGAGGGGGAGAGTGGAGAGGAGGCTGAAGGAGGAGGGTGAGGGGGTGGGTTCGCGGTTGAGGGAGGAGACTAAGTGGAGGGTGAGGGGGGTGGGTTCGCGATTGAAGGAGGAGGCTAAAGAGAAGGTTTCCTGAAGAAGGGAAATGAAGGGAAATAGGGGTCTTTGGCCGCGGGGAGGGAGGAGAAGAGCAAGGTGAGGAATAGGGAAGAATGATGAAAATGAAGAGGGCTAGAGCCTATGAGAAGAGAAGGACGATGATTTGATTATTAGAAGAAACAGGAGATATTTGAGAAGATGAAGACAGAGGGTTTGGAGACATTATGAGAAGAGGGTTTGGAGACATTTGAGAAGATGAGGGTAGAGAGGGTGTGGACTTGGTCCAACGAGTGGGAGTGAAAACTAAAAAAAGATAGAAAGGAGTTGGGCTGATGAGAATTTGGGTAAAAAAATGCCCATTGGCCATTTATTTTTTTAATTTAAATTATATGAATTAATATTTAATTCAGAATAAAAATAAAGTTAAATAAAAATACAAAGATGTGGGGTCTATTGTGGGACCATTAAAAATTAGTTAAGAACCAAGGAATGATTCTTAGCATTGGAGCAAAAAATGGATGGGTTGCTTAAATGTGATGTGGCACAATAGGGTCCACTTAAGAGCCCAAAATGGGTTTCTTAAAAATTTAGCATTGGAGATGCTCTAAGTTCTGTTGATTTGTTGACAATCTTTTGGAAGGCAGTAGAGAAGATGTTTGGTCAGTTGACCCTTTATAAGGTTTCTGGTTAATCCTGCACGGCCTTGTGCAGCTATTGTTGATTAGTGTACGGGATTTATTATGGATTGGGGAAGTGAATATGTACTATAATATGTGTGTGTGTGGGGGGGGGGGGGGATCCACTCACTTAAAGAGTAAGCCAAGCCTTACTCCAAATACTAGCCGTATTTTTACTCTAATCTGATAACTAGTATTAACTGCCACTTACGATCATGTGACCACTTCCTCTTAGCGCCCATTCCTAAAGGAAGAATATTTTCCATTGCCTCAAGTGGCAGGTTTATATCTGATATTATGGTAGCAGCCTCCATAAACTCTTGACAATGAATGACAACCCAATGTCTGAAATCTGTCATCGGCAGTTGAGCAACCCAAATCCTTATTCAAAATGCGAACATGTGGGATTTTCTCATAATTTGAATCTTTAAAATTTTAGAAGAAAGAAAGATAATTTGCCAACATATAACAACTGATGGAGGCAAATTGCTAATAATCAAAAGATGGTGCTGATGGTTGCCGTTTCAATGTCTAGATGGATTTATTATTTACATAAAATGATAATATTTGAATGTGAAGAACACTGTAAACAATATTTGAAGATGGAAATCTCTAGATATGAGTAATTGCTCCTGGTTCCTGATAGAATCAACTTGATATAAAGGAAAATTGAAGTACACTCAACGTGAGGGTACTGTTCTATTGATCAAAGGTATGGAAATATTAACTGATTCAGTATGAATCAGTGTTTACAAGTTGCTAGAAATAGTGAAGAAAGCAGTAAAGTAAGAGGGTGATTCGAGGTACCCTATGCCTCCCAATGGAATAATTCCAAAACTTGCCTACCTCACCACACAATGGTCCCCACCTATATAGTAATTAGATCTATTTTCTCTCTCCTGACAGTTAGCCCAGCCACACACACACACCCTTGGCGCCCTACGGAGCCAATGAGGTGCTCCCACTAACATTGCTTTTGTGTTTTCTCACAAATACTCTTCCCCATTTCTTCTTATTACTATCATTCCCCCCCTTCAAAACTATCCTTGTCCTCAAGGATAAACTCAGGGAACTCCTTCTTGATCTTCTCAACGGATTCCCAGGAATTTTCAAACTCCGGTAGACTTGTCCACTTGATCAAAACCTCCCAATCACCTCTGTCAGTCTGTCTCTTGTCTTTCACGCTCTCTGGCATCACCTCCAACATCCATTCTTCATTGAGGCAAGCCGGCAAGGGCTGGAAAGTGGTATGGGGAGTCACTGACTTCTTCAGCAAGGAAACATGGAACACAGGGTGAACTTTACTGTCCTCTGGTAGCTTGAGCTTGTAAGCAACAGCTCCAATCTTCCTCTCAATCTCATATGGACCATAGTATCTCGGGCTAAGCTTCTGATTCACCCTCTTTGCTAGGCTCTTCATCTTATAGGGTTGGATCTTCAAGTAGACCCTGTCACCTACTTGGTATTCTACCTACCTCCTATGTTTATTGGCTTGAGCTCTCATCACATCTTGAGCCCTAACCAACTGATCCTGCAACTCCTTCAGCATCGCATTCCTCTCTGCAGTGAGCCTATTCACCTCCTCCACAGCTGAGGACTGTATATCTCCTCTGATCAACACCGGCGGATCCCTTCCATACAAAGCATAAAACGGAGTGGTCTTCAAAGAAGCATGGTAATTGGTGTTATACCAATATTCAGCCCAACTCAACCATCTTGGCCATTGCTTCGGTTTCTTGCCACTAAGGCATCTCAAGTAGGTTTCCAAACATCTATTCACCACCTCGGTTTGCCCATCTGTCTGGGGGTGGTAGGCAGTGCTATACTTCAATTTAGTGCCGGATTGCTTGAACAATTCAGCCCAAAATGAGCTAAGGAACACTTTGTCACGATCCGATACAATAGAGCTAGGGAAACCATGAAGCTTTACTACTTCATTGATGAACGATTCAGCCACATCCTTGGCTGTATAAGGGTGACAGATTGTCATGAAATGGGCATACTTTGTGAGTCTATCTACCACCACAAGAATAGTGTCTACCCTTAGAGCCTTAGGTAAGCCGCCTATGAAATCCATGGAGATATCACTCCATATTTGACTGGGCACAGGTAGTGGCTGCAACAAACCCCCTGGGCTAAGGGTTTGATACTTATTCCTTTGGCACGTTTCACAAGCTTGCACATATTCTTGTATCATCTTCCGCATTCCCTCCCAATACACCAAACCAGCAATCCTTTTATAGGTTCTGAAAAACCCAGAATGGCCTCCCACTGCTGAATCATGCAATTCAGTGAGTATCCACTGAATTCTAGGGGAATTCTTAGGAATAACAATCCTATCCTCCCTGTACAGCCTTCCCTTCTTCAATTTATAGCCTGGTTGACTATTCGGATCTCCCAGTAAGCTCTGCACAATACTCTTCAGCTTGCTATCTGCCTGAACTTCATCTTCTAACCCTTCCCACACTTCACATTGTACAGTAGTGATAGCTGAGAATTGCAATTTTCGAGACAATGCATCAGCTACACCATTCTCCTTCCCCGGCTTATATTTCACTTTAAAATCATAACCAAGCAACTTAGAGATCCACTTTTGTTGTCCTTCGCCCATTACCCTTTGCTCAGTGAGAAACCTGAAGCTCTTTTGGTCTGTGTGGACTTTGAAATGTCTCCCCAATAGATAAGGTCTCCATTTCTGGATGGCCATGACAACTGCCATTAACTCTCTCATAAACAGATTTCTGCTGTGACTTCTCAGATAGTGTTTGACTCATGTAAGCTATAGGTTTCCCTTCTTGCATTAGAACAGCTCCTAACCCCTTGCCTGAGGCATCAGTTTCAACCACAAATTCTTTCTCAAAATTGGGCACAGCCAGCACAGGAATAGTGGTCATTGCAGTCTTCAAGATCTCAAATGCATGTTGTGCTTGTTCATTCCATATGAAGTTATCCTTCATTAATAGCTGAGTCAATGGCCAAGCAATCTTACCATAGTCTTTGACAAATTTTCTATAGTACCCTGTCAATCCAAGAAACCCTTTAAGTCCCTTCAAATCTTTAGGCACCGGCCATACTAACATGTCCTCAATCTTCCTTGGGTCAGCAGCTACCCTTGCACCAGAGATTATGTGACCCAGATATTCAATTTGTGACTGTCTGAATGAACATTTCTTCCTGTTGGCATAGAGATGGTGTTCCTGGAGGAGAGTTAACACCAGTCTCAAATGCTCAGCATGCAACTCAGCACTGCTACTGTAAATTAGTATGTCATCGAAGAAAACCAGCACAAATTTCCTAAGATAAGGTCTCAACACTTCATTCATCAAAGCCTGGAAGGTTGAGGGAGCATTTATAAGCCCAAAAGGCATTACCAGGTACTCGTAATGTCCTTCATGGGTCCTAAATGCTGTCTTGGCAATATCTTCTTCTCTCATTCTAATCTGGTGATACCCAGATTTCAAGTCAAGCTTTGAAAAAATCATGGCTCCACCCAATTCATCAAGTAGTTCATCAATAACAGGAATAGGGAACTTGTTAGGCACAGTGACCTTGTTAAGAGCCCTGTAATCAGTGCAAAATCTCCACCCTCCATCCTTCTTTTTAACCAATAACACAGGACTAGAAAATGGACTAATGCTATGTCTAATTATCCCAGCATTCAGCATCTCCATAACAATCTTTTCTATCTCATTCTTTTGGTAAAAAGGATACCTGTAGGGCCTGATATTAGGAATTGATGCTCCTGGGTGCATAACAATGGCATGGTCATGCTCCCTATGTGGTGGCAACCCTGCTGGCATTTCAAACACTGCTTGGAACTCTGTCAACAACTCTGCCCAGTGAGAATCAGCAACTCCTGCTGTTTCTGTCCCTGCCATACACTCCACATAATACCCTACACCTTCTTCCTGGAGAGCCTTCACCATTGCCCTCCAAGATGCCTGCACCGTGCACAAAGCGGGATCACCTTGAATAACATACTGTTGTGCTCCTTGAGTCCATTTCAGACTTAAGTTTCTGAAATTAGCTTCAATGTTGCCGAGACTTGCTAGCCAATCCATCCCCAAGACCAACTTCGTTCCTCCTAGCTCCATCAAGAAGAAATTCTGGGTAAATTCCACACCCTGCACTGTAAACTCCAAGCCCTTACACACCCCCTTATTCCTCACCATCTCCCCTGTTTCTATCTCAACCAAGAACACCGGGGTATCCTCCATAAGCAACTTCAATTCCTCCACGAGTTTAGGGGAAATGAAATTACTAGTTGCTCCAGAATCAATCAAGATCAATACCCTCCTACCTCCAATCACCCCCCACACCTTGAAGGATTTGTTTGAGGTCAAACCCTCCTTACTGTGCAATGAGAGTTGCAACGTCTTCAACTCTGCTACTACATCAGGTTCTGCTTCATCTCCCTCCTCTTCCTCCTCTGATTCCTCTTCAATTTCACATAGCATAAGTTTCATGTGCTTAAATTTGCACACATGATCCTTACTCCACTTATCCCCACATTTGAAACACAACCCCTTCTTAGATCTCTCCTCCAACTCCGCAGGACTCAACCTTCTCCCCTTAGCATTTTCAAAATCCCTCACCTCCTTCTTCTCACCACTGGTTCCTCCCTCCTTCTTGTCAGTAGGGTTACCCCACGTGCTACGGAATTTGGAACTGGGGCCCTTCCACTCTACCTTCTCTCTGTGGTGGCCACTTTTCTTACCGAGGGCCTCATTTTTTCCCTCCAAAAGCAGAGCACGATCCATCAAATCTGCTAAATCCTCATGGTCATATAGCTTCAATTCAGCTTGTAATTCATTCTTCAAGCCGTTGAGGAAGATGCTGTCTAGCATAACCCGTTCTTCCCTGTTCAACTGAGCTATATGAAGCTCGAACTTCTCCCTAAATTCCATCACAGTCCCCTCCTGTTTCAAACTCAGCAGGGGTCCAAGGGGGTTGTTCAGTAAACCCGGATAGAACCTCCGTTTCACAGCCACCTTGAACTCTTCCCAAGTTCGCATCGCAGCCTGCTCCTCCCACCATTGGAACCAATTTAGTGCTCGTCCTTCTATCGCAATCACTACCGCGTCTAATTTCTCACGTTCACGAACACCATTGATGCGAAAATAGCGTTCAGCCCGGATGATCCACCCATGCGGGTCATTGCCCGAAAAAACGGGTATTTCAAGCTTACGACGTCCTCCTCTGTAATTGGGAGTATAACTTCCACCCCGAGAGTGCGAACGACGTGGGGAAGTCGATCCGTCGTCATCAGTGGCGTCACCGCCGCCACGGCGTCTGCTAGGAGCTCTACGCCGTCGTGGTCGTCCAATGGTCGTCAGTTCAGTCAGCCTCTGTAACACTTCAGTCATGGTGTTTTCCACGCCTCCAAATCTTAGTTCAAGAGCTCCGATTCTGTTCTCCATCTCGCTTCTCGTACAAACCATAAAACAGCACCAGGATAGTACTGCTTTGATACCAAATTGATAGAATCAACTTGATATAAAGGAAAATTGAAGTACACTCAACGTGAGGGGACTGTTCTATTGATCAAAGGTATGGAAATATTAACTGATTCAGTATGAATCAGTGTTTACAAGTTGCTAGAAATAGTGAAGAAAGCAGTAAAGTAAAAGGGTGATTCGAGGTACCCTATGCCTCCCAATGGAATAATTCCAAAACTTGCCTACCTCACCACACAATGGTCCCCACCTATATAGTAATTAGATCTATTTTCTCTCTCCTGACAGTTAGCCCAGCCACACACACACACCCTTGGCGCCCTATGGAGCCAATGAGGTGCTCCCACTAACATTTCTTTTGTGTTTTCTCGTAGATACTCTTCCCCATTTCTTCTTATTACTATCAGTTCCATTGTGAGTTTGGCCACTGCTACTGTTTTCATTGGAGTCCAGATACAAAACTGCAGAGTATACGTATGCTGTCCTGTTTTTTTAATTATTGAACATTGTTAGAGTTGTATTGGAATGTTGTGTGTCTTATGTGACCACACAGTCTCTATTTATAATCAGAGAATACAATCGTATAATTAATTACAAAGGATCAAATCAAATCCTTGATTTGTATAACTATATCCCTAAATATCAGCACATATTAACTCTATAATAAGCACATGTTAAATATGCTTTCTAACACTCCCCCTCAAGCTGGATCGTATATGTTATATGAACCAAGCTTGTTACAAATATAATCAACCCGAGAGCCCTTGAGGGATTTAGTAAACATATCAGCCAATTGGTCCTCAGACTTGACAAAATCGGTGGTGATTTCTCCAGAAAGAACTTTTTCTCTTACATAGTGACAGTCTATCTCTATGTGTTTGGTCCGTTCATGAAAGACCGGATTTGATGCAATGTGAAGTGCAGCTTGATTGTCACAGATAAGTTTTGTATCCTGGAGTTCTCCTAATTTCAGCTGTTGGAGTAGATTCCTAAGCCATGCAAGTTCCTTTGTAGCTGACATCATAGCACGATATTCTGCTTCTGCACTAGATAGGGCGACTGTGTTTTGCTTCTTGCTCCTCCATGAGATCACATTTCCTCCAATGAGAACACAATATCCAGAAGTGGATCTTCTATCTGATGGTGATCCTGCCCAGTCAGCATCTGAGTAACAAGTAATTTTGGCATTGCCTTTATCTTCATATAATAGTCCTCTACCTGGTGCATTTTTGATGTATCGAAGAATACGGACGACCGCATTCCAATGGCTATCACAAGGAGCATTCAGAAACTGACTTACAATACTCACAGCAAAAGTGATATCTGGTCTGGTGACCGTGAGATAATTGAGTCGGCCTACAAGACGGCGGTATCTTCCCGGGTCTTTCAATGTCTCCCCCTGACCCGGAAGAAGCTTGATATTGGGATCCATAGGAGTATCAGCTGGGCGGCAGTCAAGCATACCTGTTTCAGTAAGAATATCCAGAGCATACTTCCGTTGGTTAATTGCAATGCCTGAAGAGGACTGAGCAACTTCAATCCCCAAGAAGTATTTGAGAGGACCCAAGTCTTTTGTCTGAAAGTGTTTGAAGAGATGGGCTTTGAGCCGCTGGATACCGTCTTTGTCATCACCAGTAATGACGATGTCATCAACATATACTACTAGAAAGATGCGGCGACCGGTAGGGTAATGGATGGAGAAAACAGAATGATCTGATTCACACCTGGTCATGCCAAATTGTATTAAGGCAGAGCTAACCCAACCAAACCAAGCACGAGGAGACTGTTTCAATCCATAAAGAGCCCGGCGAAGCCGACAAACAAGGCGAGAATCACCAGGAATAATAAAACCTGGGGGCTGGTCCATATAAACTTCCTCCTGCAACTCTCCGTGCAAAAATGCATTTTTAATATCTAGTTGATGAAGTGGCCAATGATGAATGGCAGCCATGGCAAGAAATAGACGAACAGAAGTCATTTTGGCCACTGGAGAAAAGGTGTCTCCATAATCGAGACCAAAGATCTGTGTATAACCTTTAGCCACCAGACGAGCTTTGAAACGATCAATCTGACCATCTGGCCCGACCTTCACTGTATAAACCCATCGACAGCCTACTGTAGTTTTATGTGGAGGTAACGGAACAATCTCCCAAGTGTTATTTGAGTGCAATGCTGCCATCTCTTCCAACATCGCCTGACGCCAGTTCGGATCAGTCATGGCTTCACCTGTAGACTTAGGAATAGACACAGAATCCAAAGCAGAAACAAAAGAAACATAGGATGTAGACAACCGGTCGTAGTTTAAAACACAAGCATATTTAGGATTAGGGTTGCGAGAGGACCGAATACCTTTCCTTAATGCTACAGGAAGTGCAGGTGCAGGCGACGTAGATGGAGGGGCAATTGGAGCAGGAGATGAGACTGGTGGATCAATGCCAGGAGGTACCGCTGGAGGCTGTGTTCGCCGCTGGTAGACACGCAAAGGAGGTGGAGTAGAAGTGACAATAGGTACCGGAACAGCAGGTGGGATATCCCAAAGGTCCGCTGTGAAGGTATCATCAAGTAAAACAGAAGAGGAGAAGAACGGGCAAGCCTCAAAAAATGTGACATCAGCAGAAACAATGTAGCGTTGTAGTTGAGGACAAAAACAACGATAGCCTTTTTGTACACGTGAGTAGCCCAGAAAAATACATTTGAGAGATTTAGCTGAGAGTTTATTTTTACCTGGAGTGGGGTCATGGACAAAACATGTGCAACCAAAGACACGAAGAGGAATGGGATATAGATCCTGCTTTGGGTATAGAAGAGAGTACGGAATCTGATCATGAAGGACAGAGGAAGGCATGCGATTGATAAGGTAACAGGCTGTGAGGAGCGCATCACCCCAAAAACGAAGAGGAACATGATGGTGAAGGAGAAGGGTGCGTGCTGTTTCAACTAAATGGCGGTTCTTTCTTTCGGCCACACCATTCTGTTGTGGTGTGTGCGCACATGATGTTTGGTGAACAATTCCCTGGGAAGACAAAAGTGATTGAAACTGGGATGACAAATATTCACGAGCATTATCAGTGCGTAACATTTTAATAGAAGTACCAAACTGGTTTTGAACTTCTGCACAAAATCCTTGAAAAATAGTAAAAACATCAGAACGATTTTTCATTAGAAATAACCAAGTACATCGGGAAAAATCGTCAATAAATGTGACAAAGTAATAATAGCTTAAAGTTGAACAGACACGACTAGGACCCCAAATATCAGAATGAACTAAAGCAAAAGGTGACACAGCATTTTTATTGACTCGTTGACTATAAGTTTGACGAGTATGCTTTCCTAACTGACATGACTGACACTCAAATGATAAAAGCTTAGAAAAACTAGGAACCATAAGACGCATTTTATTGAGGCTAGGGTGACCCAAACGTTGATGGGTAAGGGTTTGAGAAGCAGCAGAGACACATGCCACCGGCAGTGAAAGGTGATATAATCCTCCAGACTCATGTCCTGTTCCAATCGTCCGTCCAGTACGTCGTTCCTGCACATAAACAGAATTATGAACAAAAAGGACTGAATAATCAAGGGTATGAGTGAGTTTGTTAATGGATATTAAATTAAAAGGACAACCAGGAACATAAAGTACAGAATTTAAGGAAAGGTCGGGAAGGGGTTGTGCTTGACCAATGCCTTGAACTTTGATTTTAGAGCCATTTGCCATGGTGACAGAGGGCAAAGAATCAGAGTAAGACAGATGAGAGAAAAAAGATTTGTTACCGGTCATATGGTCAGAAGCACCGGAGTCAAGTACCCATGGTCCAAGAGAGGAGGACTGAGAGACAAAGGCTACAGGATTACCAGACTGAGCGACGGCAGCAGAGGGTGTTGGCTGATTGGCTGCTTTGAACTGAAGGAACTCATTGTAATCAGCGGCCGAAATAGTAACATCGTCAGTGATTGCAGTATGAGCAACATTGGCAACCTTGGACTGTTGTTGTCTTGCCTTGGTGCGACATTCAGCTTCAATATGGCCATAGCGATGGCAATAGTTACATTGAGAACCGCGGCGTTGGCCACCACGTCCGCCATTCTGTCCACCACGACCGGGATAACGGGAGACTAGAGCGGAGGAATCAGCAGAACTTGAGGAGTGGCCAAAAGCATGAGGAGTAGCTAGACGCAACAGTTGTTCACTGACTGTATCATATGAAGGAACAGTGGATCCTGATAAAATCTGGTTACGCACAGAATCAAGTTCTGGTGGTAAACCGGCTAGTGCAAGAATCATGAAAAACTTGCTGCGTTGCTCGGCATGAGCTGCTGCATCACTGGTAAAAGGCATTAGGGATTGAAAATCAGCAATCAAATGGTCAAGCTTACCAAGGTATGTCTGCACATCCATGTTGTCTAGCTTCAAAGAGATGAGGTTGAGAACGACACTATAAAGGCGGTGAATGTCGTTGGAGTAGACTTTCTTGGCCTTTTCCCAAACATCATAACACGTGGTGAATGCTTGGTATTGCGGCTGAAGCTTGGGCGAAATGGAAAACCATAGGACAGTACATAAGGAAGCGTCAACCTGCTTCCATTTTGAGCGGTCTTTGGTAGCAATATCCTTGGCTTGTTTGGTCAAGTGGTCTTCACGGGCTTGACCTTGGAACCAAAGCTTGACAGCAGCAGCCCAGATGCTGTAGTTGGCTGTCCTGGTCAGTTTTTCGCACGGGATCAACGGAACCTTGGTGAACGTCACAGTGTCGGAATCGGAATTATCACCCATGAGTTTTTGTAGGTGAAAAACAGTCGGACAGGGGCGCCTGGTGGTGGGGAAGGCGGCGGAAGTGGTGGCGGGTGGTGGGCTGGGCCGGAAAAGGTGAAAAAATGCAATCTGGGCGCGGGCGCGTGTGGTACACGCGCAAGAGTGTGGCGGCGCGTGGAGGCGCGTGCGGCGGCTATTGGTGACGCGCTTTTGGCCGTAGGGTCGACTCGGGGAGGTGGTGCGACCGGTGGTGGCAGACCGGAGATACGAGTCACGGTTGCGGAGAAAAGTGGCTTCTCAGTCGCGCGGCTACTGTTCACGCAGGAAGGAAACAAAGAGAGGTGGCGACTGAGGCAGGAGATCAGAACCTAAACTACTGATACCATGTTAGAGTTGTATTGGAATGTTGTGTGTCTTATGTGACCACACAGTCTCTATTTATAATCAGAGAATACAATCGTATAATTAATTACAAAGGATCAAATCAAATCCTTGATTTGTATAACTATATCCCTAAATATCAGCACATATTAACTCTATAATAAGCACATGTTAAATATGCTTTCTAACAAACATAAAGATGGATAACTAACAGCCATTAGATTTGTGTAAAATGAACAGTTATGGTTGGGAGTAAGCCTAAAGACTAACTTTTGGAGTAAGTGAATCCCTTACATATGTGTATGTGTATTGTGCCAAGTTTGTACTTGAGTTGGCCTGAGATGTTGAGATGTTATAATTAATGTCTTTTATTATGTAAACATTGACCCATTTTTGTCTTCTTTTAATGCAGGAGAAGAAGGTCCTGAAGGAGGAGAAAGCGAGACAAGAGGAGAAATACATGTGGGCTATTGTTGATGGTGTTAAAGAGAAGGTTTAATCTTCCCTCTTCCCCAAACCTATCCCCCTCTTAAAAAAAGTGCCCTGGTTTCTGTCTTTGATTTTTCCAGAGTTTATGGCCTTCTGACTTCTGTGATCATGCCATTATATTTTGTGAATTTCAAAGTATTGCGTTACGTTCTTTTGACTTAGCCTTTCTCTTGAAGTAATTAAGAATTAGTATTATCAAAGTTGGATGTTCACCTGCCCTTTATCCAATCCTTATTAGATGCTGGTTGGTGGGTGAAGTGATTAACGCAGACCAGAGCTGCTGCAATCATCATACTGTTGCCAAGTTACACAGTCCACTGACCAGTAGTTCTTCATTTAATTCTCTTGTAAATATATATTTCCAATTCGGCACACTTCAATTTGCTTAATTGCTTGCATTGTAGGGATTGATAAGATCATTGTTCGCGTTCGTCTTCCCGTTTAAGTGCTTGAAAATTGAAATGTATCTCTGTAATGAATTTGGAGACTGATATACATGATGGAAAATTTAGATAATGTCAAGTGTTCCTCGCGGGACAGTACATGTTTAACTGCAATAGAATTCCTGGTGTAGGACAGTGGAAAGGGATTTTAATGGATTGTCAGGAATGAGGGCTTTCAAGTGTGTGCCTGGGATTGCAACAGTCAAGTTAAATGCCCCAAAAAGTACACCTAAGGCGTTGAGTCAAGGTGCTAGAATGGGTCAGTGACAGTATCAGTTGGTGTTTGAAGTGAGGTCCCTTCAGTCTGGTGCACATCTCTGGCCCCTTCTAGCATGTTTCTGGTTCAGGCGATGCATTTGCCTTTAACGCTTTGCTGATTGGTGGTAGTCAGTTTTAAATGTCTAATAATTGTAAAATCTTAAAATACCAGCAATCTAATTTTCTAACTTTGGTGCTGATTCGGATTAGACCAAATGATGTTGAAGAATGATATAAATGTAATGAAGGAGGAAATGAAAGTGATCAAATCTATGAAACTGAATCTGATGACGATTCCACAAGTGCACTCTTGCGCGATTTCTATTTCTCTTATGAACTTAGACTTGCCTAATCTAGGACTTTTGTCTCTTTTTGTTATTAGTTTTAATTCTTGGGATGCTACATCTATTTTGACTATGAGCATCTTTTAAGCTTGTTATCATTACTTTATTGCTTGAACATTATACTCTTTTATTTTAGCATGTATGTTGTGTCTTTAAGAAGCATAACTAGGTAGAGAAAATCAATTGATATAATTGCCACCAGGGTGGGGGGTTGGAGAGGGAGATAAATATACACAATTAATCCTCAACACGTAATTCTTATATCAAGTTCTTGTTTTGCCTTATTTCTTTGGATCAATCTCTTGTGCAGTATGGAGTTTTAAATTTTAAGACTTCATGCTGTTTGCTGTCTTATTTGCTTTATTTTGTTTCAGCATAAACTGTCAGCAGAAATCTTTTACAATTGTGTTCTATATGGGCTGTGTTTCTATATTCATTACTGTTTTCAGAAAATACAAGGTGTTGTTATATGTTCATGAAATTTCTCTGTTTTATGTTTAACCTGTCTAATATTGTGACCTTTCTCTATCCGATCTTTTAATTAAGAAATGATTTGCAAACTGTTAATTTCAAATTTATTCATTTGGAAGCTTTTTATGTTTTGACTTATCTTCATTAAATCTTTGTTTTAGGTTGGAAATTTTAGAGTTGAACCACCAGGATTGTTCCGAGGTCGTGGAGAACATCCTAAGGTTGTTACAATACTTGTCACTGGAAATAGATACATATGGACTGTTTTGGATGTAATGGTTTTCATATTTAGCGGCTGCATCTTATGAATTTTGAGAAGCTTCTATTGTTAATAGCTTCTACTTCTTTTTTACTGCAATTTATGTTATTAGATGGGAAAATTGAAAAGACGCATCCGTCCAAATGATATCACAATCAATATTGGAAAGGATGCACCAATTCCTGAATGTCCTATTCCTGGGGAAAGGTACGATTCTTCCGAATCTTGGAGAAAATTCTGAAAAGTAAAAGAACACTACCATGTTCAAAGCCAATGTTATATTTTTAAAATCATTGAGTTGTGGGACCTTTGCAGATGGAAGGAGATAAGACATGACAATACCGTTACTTGGCTAGCCTTCTGGAATGACCCAATCAATCCAAAATTATTCAAATATGTGTTTCTGGCAGCTAGTAGTTCCTTGAAGGGGCAAAGTGACAAGGAAAAGTATGAGAAAGCTAGGATGTTGAAGGTACTTTCATGTTTTTATTTTATCAGCTTTCATGGACATGGTATTTTGCATGACATTTAAAAGAACCTGTTTAATTACTGTAGATCTTGATATCTGGGTGCAGGGCTATATAGGGAACATTCGAGCTGCATACACAAAAGATTTTACTTGCAGAGATATTTCTAAGCAGCAAATAGCTGTTGCTACTTATCTTATTGATAAACTAGCTTTGAGAGCTGGCAATGAGAAGGTATAATGTCTGCAAATGTGCTTTTTTACTCTCATTTGTGCCCACTGCAAATCATCCCATTCACCAGATAACATATAGATGTACATAAAAGAGGTCAAGATCCATGCATACGGGAACACATTTTTTTATGAATGCTTATTAAATTTGTACGTGAAATTGACTGTTAGAACACTTGCTAGATTCAGTAAATTGCCTAAAGTTTTAAAGAGGAAACAAAAATTATTTACTGCTTATTAATATCTTATTCCATCCATCTGTTCTGAGCTAGGTTGCCACTACTAATCCTCTTGAAATTATGCTTATTCCTTCACATGCCAATTATATGTGCTGCTACATCTGGCATTACCCCAAAAGCATGTATATGTGAGGTGGCTAGTCCCATAAAAATATGCCTATGTCATTATTCAGTTAAATTATAATCTTTGTAAGTTCAAATTCACCTTTCATGTTCATTTTATAGAAAGTACATGTTGAATCACAGTACAGTTGATGCTTCAAATGCATGAGATTGTCAGGAGTAATTTAAATTTGCATGTAAAATGATCTCTTAGCTTATTCAGACAAGCAACTGTTTTTTGGATCTAGAAATTGTTATAATCTATTTAAGTTCTTATAAAATCTAACCTGCCGATTCTAATGTTTTTATTATACTAATTATTTATTGCCTTTCTAATTGTCAATTATATTGTGCAAATGTTTTCTCGTTCTGCTTTATCAAGTGATTTATTATGTGAAGTTGTTCATGAACCATTGATGGTAATATAAATGCTTTTGATATTTTAATGCGAACCATCCAAATTATAGATGTTGATAATCATGTCTGTAATTCAGTAGATTTTTCCCTTCTAGGACATCCAATAAGCGGTTGTTTGATTTCATAATTGTAAGGAACTTCTAGCACAAACGTAGAAAGCAATACCATATCTATTACAGGGACTTTACGTTTTAGTGCTGTTTGGCCAAATGTAAGCAATTTATAACACAAATGGGGGAAAATACCGTGAGGCAGTGGTTAATATCTATTATTGGGTCTTGTACGTTTGTCATAAAGGTGTTCAAAAGTTGAGTGGTTGGCTGTTGAGGATGAAAATTGTTTTCTTATGAATCTCTACTTTTCTCAGTCTGAGCAATTATATTAGGCAGTTTTGCTGTTTAGCCACATTACTTTGTTACACTTTTCTCAACCAGTTATAATTGCTAATTTTTTATGCTGCTTGGTTTTTTTGGTAGTAATTTGTTTAAAGCTTTCTTCAGTTCTTTTAGTGAATTCCAAGGAGCTATTGTTTACGTAATTTCTGGCTGTTTTTTTTTATCAACCAAATTTTATTAGAAAGGAAATGGAGTACAAGGTATACTCCACCAGTACATCAAGTGACCATAGTCAAGGTCAATTACATTGCATGATACATTCCATATTGTTCTACATAAAAAGCCGACCTTTCCTGGTGGGAAAAGGCTTTTCTTTTGTTGTTGATGATTATTCCATGTGAAAATCGTCCTTCAAAGTATTGGACAATTGAACTGGGTTAGTATGGAATTTGCCGAAGTATATTATTCTTTTAATTTGCTGAAACGACTGTGTTAAGGCATGAACCATCCTTTTGTTTTCTATTGCCTTTATTCTCATACAATTACTTGTGTTTTAAATTTTAAATTTATTTAGTTCTCAATTACATTTGCTCAGGATGATGATGAAGCTGATACGGTTGGTTGTTGCACATTAAAAGTAGAGAATGTGACACCGGAAGCCCCCAACAAATTGCAGGTCTTATGGCTTCTAATCATCTCTTCTTTTTGTTGTTGTTAATTGTTGGTGGTAAATTGCAGGTCCTTTGATACGGTGTTTTATAAGTTCAGTTATCTAATGGCTTCTAATCATCATGTTAGCTGCTAATACTTAGAGTAATAAGATCATGTTTCCTTTCTGGTGTAATGCAGTTTAACTTCCTCGGTAAAGATTCAATCAGGTATGAAAATACAGTTGAGGTGGAGCTTCCTGTTTATAGTGCAATTTTAAAGTTCCAAAAAGGTAGGAAATTGATTCTTATTTTGTATGTATTTTTGTTATGAGATTGAGGCCATTGAGTATCTGTTTTTCTTAATTATCAGATAAACGACCTGGTGATGATCTTTTCGACAAGCTGGATACAAGTAAATTAAATGCTCATCTGAAGGAACTTATGCCCGGCCTGACAGCTAAAGTCTTTCGTACATTCAATGCATCTATCACATTAGATGATATGGTAAAAATTACTTCGACAGGAGTCCTAAAATTCACATTGCTTCAATATATATATGTTGATATAGTTGATATGCTTTAGATATGCTTTGATATGATTTATATTAGATGTTAATATGATTTGATTTAGTCCTTGATTTAGTTGTAAATAGGTGATATGGTTAATCCCTAAATGCAAGGAATCATATATTGTATTCCTGTAAATCAGCATTATATGAGGCTGAGAGGGTTTCTCTCATGCTATTCAAGCATCATAAACTCTTATCTAGTGACCGTTATTTGGCGTCTGTTTTTTCGGCTATTGTCTCTGATCATCGAAGTAAGGTGATCGGACTCCTCAGAAACGACCTAAAATTCAGATCTAAGAAGACCCGTCGCCTTTTGCCACCGCACGTGCCGTCACGCATTGCCGTTGTCCGCTGGTTTCCCACGCGCATGAGGTACATGCACCGTCGTCCACGTGCCGTTTCGTCTTTGCATCTTTTCTGGCCTGTTCTGCGGCATCCTTTGGCCATGTTCTGAGTGTCAAAGGCCAAATACGAACAGTTGCAGTCATCCCCCTCTTTTGCTTTCTGTAGCAGTCCCACTATTACATCAGAAAAACTCAATGGTACGAATTTTGTGCGGTGGTATAATGATGTTGAAGTATGGTTTTTAGGTCAAGGGCTTCATGAACATCTCACCAAGAAGGAAGCAAACATTATGCTAAGGTTTGTGACGAATGGAAAAGGGTAGATTATCAGTTGGCATCTCCATTATGGCAATCAATTGATTCGAACTTGTTGGTGCACTTTCGCCCTTATAAAACTTGTTATGAAATACAGAAGAAAGCTCCTATTCTAATGGCATATGTCTCTTTGCCTTTGTTCATAATTTGGCCACACTTCATATGACAGAGACCATGACCTTCCTTCTTATCTGAACGGAGCCCAATCAATCATTGAAGACATCAAATGCATCCTGTCAGGAGATGATCTTACGAAGGTACTAGCGAAACTTGATAATATGTACTTGATCTTCATTCTTCACGGTTTGCATAAAGACTTGAATCTGTTTGGAATCAATCTTTGACAAATCCTAATATCCCCACGTTGGAGGAACTCATTGTTCGTATTGCGAGTTCTGTCACTGGTGGAGACATTCGGGATTGGCTCTCAGATAGCTTCAAAGTCTTCAACCTTCGTCTCTAATTCGGTAGACCGTGGAGGATGAGGTTGTGGGCATGGGGGAAGAGGTCGGTGTTTTATTACAAGCGTTTGGGCCAGACTCAGGACATGCATTATTCTTTGCATGGTTTCCCAGAAAAGCTAGCCAATGTAACACAATCTCAAGCACTAATGTCTGCTGATAAGAAAACTGCGATTGGGTGTGATAATCAGAAGAGTGACAATTTGAACCTTTTTTCAGTTGATGAATACAAGGATACCTTCAACTTAAGGCTGCCCAACAAGCCTCATCTTCAGCTACTATGGCTCATACTAGTAATTCTACTTTTTCTTACTGATCAAAAAAAAAAAAATACTAGTAATTCTACTGTTTGTCTCTCTCATTCATCTGTTGTTGGTTTCTGGATTTTGGATTATTCCATGTAGCTGGGAACTCCTCTCTTTTCTACTGTATCCTCTACCAAAACAACACATCATATCACCCTTGCTAATGGCTATAAAACACAAGCCAGTGGTATCGGTCAAGCTTCACTTTTAATTTAATTTCTATTAGTCAACTTACTCGATCTCTCGATTGTTCCATAACCTTCACTTCTTTTTCTATCCAGAACCGGAGTACGGGGAAGACGTCTGGAGCACGATCTGAGTCACGTGGTCTCTACTATTTGCAACCTCCATCCTCTACCATATGTGCTGCCACATAGTTGTCTAGTTTTCTTCACCGTCGTTTGGGTCACCTGAGTTTGAATACGTTAAAGAAAATGGTTCCTCGTCTCTCTCATCTGCGGTCATTGGAGTGTGAGGCATGTCAACTTGGAAAACATGTTTGGGCATCCTTTCCAAGCAAGGTTAGTGGTTGTGCAACATCTCCTAGTAGTCTTGTTCATTATTATGTTTGGGGTCCTAGTGGTATTTTTTCTGCCTTAGGATATAGGTATTTTGTTACTTCTGTTGATGATTTTTCTTGATGTACTTGGTTATTTTTAATGAAAGAACGTTCTGATTTGTTTAGTCTTTAAAATTTTTTGTGCTGAAATACACAATCAATTTGGTCAAACTATTCGTATCTTACATGGTAATAACTCGAAAGAATATTTTTATGCTCCATTTAATTTTTTCTTGGCATCTCAGGGTTAGGGATGGCAAAATTATCTGCATTCGCGGATACCTGCATGGATTACCCGCAGTGGGTAGTAAATGGATACTTATTGGATGGGGATGAGGATCATAGTAACCACCCCATGGATACCTGCATATGCACAATAAATATTTTTTATTAGATATATAATATATATTAGGGTTAAATATGTTTAGTCCTTAAAAAATGAGTGAATTTTGGTTTTGGTCCCTGTAAAATTTTTTCTTTGGTTTTCATCCCTTTAAAATATGAAATCACTAATTTTGATCCCTATAAAATGAGCAAATTTTGGTTTTGATCCTTATAAAGTGTTTTTCTTTGGTTTTCATCCCTCTAAATTTTAATATCACCATTTTTAGTCCCTATCATTCATTTTAGGATAGATAAATATAATTCTTTTTAGGGTTCAAGGAAAATTTTAAGGGAATCATATACTAACATGACCCACAGAGGTCATTAGGTGTCACTTGGGATGATCATATGACCTGTTATACAAATAAGTAGTTAATGGATGCAACATGACAGTAGGGACCAAAAATAGTAATTTTAGATTTTAGAGGGACAAAAACCAAAGAATTTTTTTTGCAAGGACAAAAACCAAAATTTGCGGATTTTACGGGGACCAAAAACATATTTAACCCTATATATTATGAGAATTTCTATCACTTTGAGATGAAATTAACTTTATTTTTTTTTATTATTTTATACTTTTGTGGTTAAACCCATAATAATAAACATTTTTAAATACATATAGTATATTATATAATGTTAATATTATATATTGCTATGTTACATTGTATAATTCAATTTTCTTTCCTTTTATATTAAACTCTTAAATACTCACGGATATCCATGGATACTCGCTATCCGCATAAATATCCATGGATATTGACGGGGATGGATGTGGGAAAAGCACTACCTGCCCCGCCCCATTGCCATCCCTACTCATGGTATAGTTTATCAAACGAGTTGTCCTCACACACCTCATCAAAATGGTGTGGTTGAGCGCAAACACCGTCATATCATTGAAACAACTCGTACTCTGTTGTTACATTCCAATGGACCTTCGAAATTTTGGGGTGATGTTCTCACTGCAGGTTATTTAATACACAATATGCCATTTTCTATTCTCAATAATCAGGTTCCTCACTCTTCTACATCCTTAGGCACCTCTTTATATTGTTCCCCCTCATGATTTGGATTTCACATGTTTTGTCCATAATGTTGCTCCATGTCTCGACAAACTTGCTGCTCGTGCCATTAAGTGTCTTTCTTGGTTATTCTCGAGTACAAAAGGGTTACATGTGTTGTTCTCCGTCCACAAATCATTCTTACATCTCCGCAGATGTTAAACTTTTCGAGGATACAATTTATTTGGCCTCATTGGTCATGTCAGATTCTCTCTCTCAGGTCTTACCTGTTCTATTATTCGGTTCTCCAATCTCAAGTCCGCTTGTGCCACATTCTAGAGGCTGCCCCTGTTGTTCCCTATTCAGCCATTTCGTTTCTTGCTGAGACGACCCCACTTACGCAGGATAATCCCGTTAGTCCCAATCTACATTATTAACCATACCTTAACCGTATTATAGCGTTAGCGTGTTAAACAGGAAGCATAGCAAAAGGAAACGATAAGCATACAAACACGCGTAAACAGAAAAGGTAAAAACAATCAGAGTCAAATGCAGATAAATATAACTATATACATAAACCACGCAACATTGGCCCCATCAGTAGGGCACTCATACTGTGTATATACATACCACTGTACATAAAACTAAAAAGATAAGGCAAATACAGTCAAAGACTCAAAAAGCTTAAAAGCTCACCAACACTACCCCACCCATCTCAAAATACATCAAAAAGCGCTCATCTCACATCTATGATGCATTGGCAGCATCGCAGCAACATCGACGTCGATACTGGGAACTACCCTTTCCCTTTTCGTGAGTACGCCTGTAAATCCTTAGAGGCACATACTCTGAAGAAGAACTAGACACCACCACTCTGCGCCGTCTGTAAGTCCGCAGGTACTGCTCGGACCTTCTCCTCTGGCCTATCAAGTCTTAGCATGAAGCCTCTCCGATTGGATGAGTGAGATGTAGCTGGCACCTCCCACATGAAATCTCACTCGTGATGCCTTGGCGGATGCCACATCTGGGTAAAGGGTAAAAACTGTACAACTCTGAACGGACCGATGATGTCCTCGTACGGCGGAGTCCCATTTCGAAATAGCAAACTGACTGGCCCGGTATAGACCGTCAGAAACGTAGAGAGATCCACCCGTCACCCTCGATTATTGTGGTAAACTATCTCCAGTTCCCCCAGCCTCGGTGCCTCTGTGATGAAGGGTGTGACCTTGGGTCCATCGGTATCCTCAATCGGCTTGTCGTCTTCAACGAACGTAGTAACAGGAACACATACAGCGAAACAACCAAGGAGATAAGAATAGAGTGCCATAAATATCGGTACAACAACAATAGCATAGCAAACATGTAGTACATAGCACATATGGCAAATATGGCAGATATAACAAATAGTTCAAACAGCCAAACGTCTCTCTAGTCGAGATATACAACAAACATCCATCTCCATAGATCTCTCCCTCAGATCAATCCTCTAAATCGGAATATTAATCTCATTTAGCATGTCGGTCAAATCTCTCAACACAAAGTTCCACACAGCAACAGGAGTTAGTTTGTTCAGGAAACCAAACCGCTCACTGTGACCAATAAAAGTGCATTCCCCTTCTACACATGGAACCAGGTGTCCTGGTCGTCTCAGAACGTTAGCCTGGAACTTGGAACAGCTCAGGGATTAGTCGGGATAAACGGGTTAGCTCAGGCATCACGACATGATAGGAGCAACTGCATCCGTCACTGTAGATCAATCCCGAGTCCGGTTACATCCCCAAGGCCACATCGACCGCCCCTTCCGCTTTTCGTACCCGCACTTGGGTACAACTAACCTCGCATGACATTGGCAGCCCATACTACCGTCATACGGTCCCGCTAGTTGGCCTCTATGATATGCAGCAAACATCCTCAACGAGATGATATCGGATCCTCACGCCTAACACTCAGCAATTCCAAACACGACGCCTCCCATCCAAACGGCCACCGCCACGACGCTATGCGTCCACGAGCCACAGCTCCAACTCAGCACAACACATCATTGGAACTATCCACGGTATCAACTCGATCGCACAACGGCTCACAGCCACTCAACAGCACAGCCGGCACACAGCCATAACATAACTTATGCACAATAATAACAACGGCTAGCATAACATTTATAGCATACTAATCAAGCCAAGTAAACACATAGGCACATAGACAGGTAGCAAATAATACAACCAGCAACATAGCAGTAATTCGGCACATTTCATTCTCGATCAACAGTTGTCTAACCTAAGGTTCAATCTTAGTGGTGATAGCCCAAAGTATGCTAAACCTAGGGTTTAGGTACTTTACCGGGGCTCAACTTTTAGTAGGGTTTAGGGCTCGTTTGGTGGTCAGGATAGGATAGGGACGGATAGGATAAGAGAGCAGGATAGGAGTAGGATAGGATAAGAGCAGGATAAGTTGTTATCTTGTCCGACGTTTGATGCCCACCAGACAACCAACTGGATAGCATTATGTTATCCTGTCTTGTGTTTGAGGTAAATCAGATAATGACAGGATATGATATAAATTATATGTTAATGACAAAAATACCCTTATATCAGAATTACAATTTCTCTTTTTTAAAAATTAACTTGTAATTTTTTTTGACATTTTGTACAAATTGTTAATTAAATCAGTAAAAAAAATTTATTTTTTATTGGAGGAAGTGACCCTTAATAATTGAAAAATCTGCAACAGGTATCATGTGCATGAATATAATAGAGGTTGTGGATTTGGTGTTCCAAATTCATGTTCTAAAAGCTGTACAATAACAAAAAAGGCACTACAAAATGGCCAAAGAAAAAAACTGAATACATAAACCAGAGTAAAGCACCAAAACAACAACTGTAACTGTTAAAATTATAGTAAATCCAAACTTGACTAAACAAATAAAATAACATAAATAAAATTCTCATGTAGGTGTCATAGATAAGTTTTTTCAAACCACCTAGAAAGTTAAACAACATAAATAAAGTTCAGCATGAAATGTAACTAATATTTAGATAAACAAAGTCTTCTATAGAAACCGTTACATTAGCGACTTAACAAATGCAAGACGATCCTGCTCATCACACCCCCAAAATATGTGCAATCTATGTGGCACAGATAGAATTTTTTCTGCTGCAGCAAAACGCTCTTGTTCTGTTAAATCCATTTTTTTCAGCTCATTCATGATACTCCTAGAATCTTCAAACACATCTTTACCGACTCCAAGGCGATTTGCAGCTTCACCCAATCTTTCTGAGCTTTTTTCTAGCCATTGCCCAAAGCTCTTTCCTAATTCAGATATGCTATTAGCAATCACATTTGCTCCTCTATTTCTTTTCCTTGTTTGACTTCCCTCATTATCATGCTTCCTTCTAGATTGCGATTGATTGATAGATGCTGATTGGGTCAAATCTACAACATCATTATCATCATTTTGTTCTTCCTCTTCTTTATCCAATTCCTCAACAACATCGGCAGGGGTAACAGCTCCTTTACCGGTAGCACGATCTTTTCCAAAAGCAATAGCAAGCTTATCAAAAAGCGGTATGGATGTATTCCTGTAGTTTGCAGCATTTGGATGACTCTACACAAGAAACAAATAGTATTTTAATTCTTCATAAATAGAAACTGAAATAAAATAATTCACTATAGACAAAAAACAATAAACACTAACCTTTATATACTCATTCCACACGTCATCACTGTCAACCTTAATCATTTTTCTCTCATCATCCCAACCAAACCCACTTTGATTTAACATATCATAAAACACTGAATAAATTGTCCTTAGCCTCTTCATCGCAGACTCAATGTGTGGCTTCACCTTAATTCCACATCCAGGAAACTTTTGCTCTAGTTTTGTCTCAGCCATTTTCAAAGTATGTGCTTTGAATTGGCCATTATCACATCTTTGACTCTGGTTCACAGCTTCAATCAAGATATCAAGAAATGCTTCATCCTCCTCACTAGACCATTGCCTACGATCTCTCTTTTTCTTGCTAGTTTGTTGCATAATGCTCTCAGATTCCATTCCTATCTTATTATAAAATTATATAACAACATAACCACGATATAATGATGTCATTGACCAAGATATAGTTCAAATAATAAAATACAATGCAGCAAGTACTAATTACAAATACACAAATTCAACAAACCAAATAATACATAGTTATCAATAAAATTACAAACAAACCAAACAAGTAGTAAAATAGTCAATTCATGCGTCTATTCATAAGCCAATGCATTCCACATTTGTGTTGCTATGTTTTCTCTCCAAGCAGTCCACTCATCAGTAACCTCAATTGTATTAATAGGACCAACTTGTTCCACATCCTCATTGTGTAGTTGTGCTTCAAATTCTGCACCTAATTGTTCTTCCATTGGATCAGTAGGCATTTCTCTTCTAATAAAATTATGTAAAAGGCAACAAGCAATTATAATGCGATTTTGAATTTTAATTGGATAAAAAGACCGACTTCTAAGTATAGCCAAACGCATTTTTAACAATCCAAAAGTCCTTTCTATCACATTTCTTGCCATGGAGTGTCTCATGTTGAAGAGCTCTTCTTTACAGGATGGTGTGTATCCACGTCTCCATTCACTACGATGGTATCGATACCCTCTATATGGAGCAAGAAATCCTTCACAATTTGTATACCCAGCATCCACAAGATAATAATACCCTATAATAAAATATATTTGTCAAATTAAAACATAGCTATTACACACTTTTTACTATTATAATAAAATCCCATTGATTCTTGTTACCTGTTGGAACATTTAAACCATTCCTCCTAGAAATGGCATCTCTCAATACCCTTGAGTCTGATGCAGATCCTTCCCATCCGGGTAACACATATATAAATTTCATATCCCTGGAACATACTCCTAGGACATTGGTAGATATATCCCCTTTTCTATTATGATATCGAGGCTTATCAATTGCTGGTACATTAACTTCAATATGTGTTCCATCTAATGCCCCAAGACAACTCTATATGCATATCCAAATAGAAAGCAAATATTTTAGGGAAAAAACATAACACATTTGCAACGCATCATAAAATAGATTTAAAAACATAGTACACTAACATCGTACCTTAAACCATTTCCATCTTTCATCCAAGCAATCTTCCGGGACAGGATCCGGTGCTCTAAGAAGTGTTTCTTGCAATCGTAAGACATCATTCAACACTAAATTAAAGTACCTACTAACTGTTTCTCCGGATCGTTTAAATAGAAACTTAATAACACGATTCTTAGAATGATGTGCCAATATGTGTAAGAACATAGCTACTTGTTCTTCAATACTTACTAGTCCATCTTCTTTTAATTTACCTTCATTACGAAGGAGAACACATAATAAACGAAAGGACCTAACATTCATACGAAGTTGATCAACACTTGTAACATCATCCCGTCTTATTAACCTCTCTAAAAATTCGCCCCTTAAACCTTCTCTATCCATTGGTTGTTGCCTAAGACTATGATTTTCATAAAACCATAGTGCACAATAACTCACAGCCGTAAAAATTGCAAAACAAAGCCCAACCATCTCTAACAACATTTCCTCCAAAATTAGATATGACATAATTTCAAGCTGCTCCTCTGAATCCATATATTTACCTATAAAATACATTACAAATACTACATATCAATTACCCGTTACTGCTATGAAAATTGCTGCATTATTAACTTTCTAGCACAACCATCCAAAGCACCACCTTCAACACCATAACCAAATTCAAAACTCCCTAGACTGATGCATATCAATATTCACAGTAGATTTCTTAAACTAGCAAACAAAATATGATAAATTGCTCTATTGCAATACAACAATGGTATAAATTCCAAATACACAAAAACTTTCTATATTCACAGCAGGATAAATTGCAATACAACAATGGTATAAAATTTGCATCAAACAGAGAACGAAATTCGTGACTAAAAAATATGAAATCTAACAAAATCCCCAAATGCTTCACCCAAAAAAGAAACCCTAACCCCAAAGAAAAGAAGAAAGAATATTTACCTGGTGGAAGATTGATGAAGCAGTAACGCAGAACAAGATGAAGCAATAACGCACTGAAGAACTGCCGGAGTCGGAACAGAGGCGTGGGTTGAGGAACCGAAGAATCGAAGAAGAAGAAGAAGAACAGAGGCGTGGGTGAGGAACAAGAACCGAAGAAGAAGAAGAAGAACAGAGGTGTGGGTGAGGAAAGAAGAAGAAGAAGAAGAAGAAGACAAGGGCGTCGTTGAGGACGATGGACGTTGTTGAGGACGATGGAAACGTGAAGACAGAGAGGAGAGGGTTTGATTAATTACTGAGACAGGATCGGGAGGAGCGAGGGTTGAAGGGGAAAAAAAAAATATTATCCTATCCTATCACTTTCTAACCCAGCCCATCCCATAGGATAAAATTTTAACTAAAGAGTAGGATAGGATAAGTTGATAGGATAGTCATATCCTATCCTATTGGCTCACCAAACTATGGATTAGAGAAGGATATGATTGCTTATCCTATCCTGTCCTTCCTATCCTGGCCACCAAACGGGCCCTTAGGGTTACCTTACACACAACAATGACAACTACTATGCTATTCTTGCCTTCTTGACGACAACAATGCTCTTTCTCCCCACACCTGAAAATTGGTGCGAACTTCGATGCCATCACCTCGACACCAACAACACGCTTGCAGCGCTCCTTAGCAGCCCAGCCACCAACCACCCCTCCAGCCGTGGCCTCAAGCTCTCCAAACGTCCCAAACGCGGCCTCGTTATATGGGTTGAAACAGTCTCCTTGCTCCTTGAGCTTGGTTTGAGTGATCTAGTAAGGTCATACAGCGGTTTGGCATGATTAAAAATGATGACGAACTTTGTGTTCTATAAACATTCAATGTCTAAGAAGGCCATTTATCTTGTGGTTTATGTGGACGATATCGTAACCACAGGTGACGATCATGAAGGGATCACTAGACTAAAGCATAATCTGTTTCAGCATTTCCAAACCAAAGATTTGGGTAGGTTATGATACTTCCTTGGTATCGAGGTTGCTCAATAAAAACGGACATTTCCATTTGTCAAAGGAAGTATGCACTTGATATTTTGGAAGAACTGAGATGCTAAATTGTAAGCCGGTGGATAATCCTATGGATTTGAAGCCGTACTTAGGCCTAGGATATTGGAGGTTAGTGGGGAAATTGAATTATCTCACTATCACTAGACCAGATATAGCCTTTATCAACTCTAATGATTAACTTGCAGATGTTTTCATCAAGTTTCTACGGGGTTCATGGATCTATGTAACAAGCTTGGTGCTTATGACATGTTTGCTTGAGCATCAGGGGAGTGTTGATATAGTTGATATGTTTTAGATATGTTTTGATATGATTTAGATTATATGTTAATATGATTTGACTTAGTCCTTGATTTAGTTATAAATAGGGGATATGGTTAATCCCTATAATCAAGGGATTAGATATTGTACTCTTGTAAATCATTATTATATATATTTAGAGGCTGAGAGGGGTTCTCTCAAGCTATTAAAGCATCATATATATAGTTGCTTTGCACAAATACAAAAACACACTTCTGTGAGACACACTTCTCGTAAATGGTTTACAAATCCCATGTGGCATAGATTTTCAGGCTAAACATATATTGTCTTCAAATTTAGTTTAAATATTTATTATGAAAAAATTATGATTTGTATAATGATTTACCTTATTTACTTTTATTTTGCCATGTATTATGCACTAGTAGTATATTTAATGTTCCTGGAATCCTGGAATCATGTGACAACAGTTGAATAAGGAAACTAAAGATGGAGATGTTGCAGAAAAGATTGTTGTTTATCAGCATGCAAACAAACAGGTAAATTGGCTCAAAAATTGCTTTTCCTTACCAATGGTATTGCATTTATGTATTTTAATTGTTGACGTTTATGTTGCATTGCCGTGTCTTTTCGGTTACAGGTTGCAATCATTTGTAATCATCAACGTAGCGTATCAAAATCTCATAGTGCACAAATGTCAAGATTGACTGGAAAGATTGATGAACTTCAGGTAATTAGAATATTTGAAATTTGGCAACTTGGATGTGGATGAATTTCCTTGTGCTTGAATTTAGAGTAGACATACCTTGTGGCCTGTAAACATATAATTAAAGCTTCTTTACTCTTTCAATTGTAGGCTGTTTTGAAGGAGCTGAAAACAGATTTGGACAGGGCAAGGAAAGGAAGGCCCCCTCTGAAGAGTTCAGATGGAAAGATAAAAAAGAACTTAAATCCGGAAGCGTAATGCAGCTTTCTTAACATATTTACACATTATCTTATTAAATGTGATGTATGATAGTGATTTATGTAATCTGCAGGTTAGAGAAAAAGATATCTCAAACCAATACAAAAATTGAGAAAATGCTACGTGATATGAAGACAAAAGAAGATCTAAAAACCGTGGCATTAGGCACGTCCAAGATAAACTACCTCGATCCCAGGATTACAGTTGCTTGGTGCAAGCGGCATGAGGTTCCTATTGAAAAGGTTCGTGCCTTTTCAGTTGTTTATATTAAATTACTCTAATATTTTGTTTTGTATCTTCAATTTTGGAAAAGAAGTTAATAGGCATGAAGTGTATATGTTTCCTTCAAACTGAAGAAAAACAAATAGCAGTCAAGCTGGTCTTTAGAGAGCTAGAGGTCCAAGAGGCCCCTTGTTTGTTGGCTTGCTTTCGCTGGAGGCAATGTTGCCTCCCACCAGAATGAACTAGTAGTATAAATGAGAAATTCATAGGTGCTTCCCGAATAGGAAAAAGTTCCTGTTCCAAACCATTCAACATGTACCGCCTCATCTATGTTGGCATTAAAAATATAGTTAAAGTGTAAGATAGTGATGGCCCACATTACTGAGATAGTAAACATTGAATAGTTTCTTGCTCCAGAAGTACGTAAGAATTTCTCAGTTTAAATATCTTTGCCCAATGGTGAGAGCTGTTTGCACCATGGGCTGGATACTTCATTCTTGCCAATGTGCAATCAACCTAACATAGCTCTGATGCTTGATTGGCTTATAACTTCCGTATTCTCATTTTGTCACTCAATTGTTACCTGAAATGCTCAGATTTTCAACAAATCTCTTCTGGCAAAATTTGCATGGGCAATGGATGTAGATCCTGACTTCAGATTCTGAGATCTATGGGATAGAGGCATGCTGCTTTAGTAAACGTTTTTTTTTTTAATTCATTTCTTTTCTATAAACTAATTTTTTATTCTTTGTTGTCAATTTCAGCGGAAATTTATGTTGTAAGTTCATCTAATCTAATTATGGGGTGAGTCGTCCCCTTTCTATTGGCCAGTTTTCTGCTTATATTGTCAACTATTAATTAATGTGATACCCATTGGTAAATGTGGAAAATGAGTCAAAGTTTTGTCGTTTCTTCTTTTTTCTCTTTCTATTATTAGTTTTCAATTTTACTTTATTGTATTTAGGGTGGATATGGATCTCGTAATTTGATTGTCATTTTGCGTGCATGATCTTGTCAGAAATCAGAATGAGTATATACTATATATTTACTTTAAATCGCTACCGGGTACACCGTTCACCGGGGTGTACCATAAACTTACCCTTATAGCAATTTTAAGGAAAATGACCTCAAAGTTCGTATAATTTTTATTTAGCAAACAATAATATAATTTAATGAAAAATAAATGTTTAAACGTTTTCTATTTCAGTTCATATATTAATTAACTATTAAATTAATTTAACTAGGAATTTACTTATAGTGAAATCCACCCTTTTAACTATCAATTATGAGAAAGACTTTGGTAGGTACATACCTAACAAATCATCATTGAGCACAACCAATGATAAGGTGATAACCCATAAAAATTTTAATATATATAAATAAAAAATAAAAAAGCTCTTCATCTTCCAAATTTCTCTCCCCCACCCCATAGTCCAGGTCCCATTTCTGCCATTGAAAGTTGCTCTGTGCAGCTACCTTGCGAGCTCCTCCGTACACCTCTAGCAAATGATGCCCAAATTTTGCCAACCCAGAAATCTCTTTATGGTCCCAACCAAAGGAGTAACTACCACTGCCTTTTGGTCCTCGCCCACACCCATTTCCGTTGATGGCGAGTGCTGGAAATTGCAACTCCGTTGATAGAATGATGTATCACTTGTTGGAGAGATTTTGGGACATATGGACAAAAGAAAAAGTTTTAAATATAAAATCCACTTTGGCCAGCTACATCACATTCACATTTTTCCATTTGTTTAAAAACCACTCAACTTAAATGCTTCAGCTACTTTTATTGAAAAAGAAAGATTTTTATGGAGAGGATAGAAAATCAGCTACGGGGAGATGCCATCCTCCTAAACTTCCCTCCCTAATATCCTCTCAAAACATGATGCTATTATTATTTCCCAGACCGAAAGATTATGTTTCTAGCTTCTCTTTGATGTTTAACAATTGGTTGTTTCAAGGGTGTTGCCATCTCCACTGTTAATGCCCTGGTTTGGAAGAGAAAACTCATGTAGAAGAATTTGAATGGACAAGAGGGAAAATGCTCAGGAAATAGATGTAATTAAGTGAAAGGGAGGTATGCGTTTGAATAGGATATGGATATACATATCAACTCCGTTTGAAACGGAGGTAGTTAATTTCAAGTTACGTACTGCAGATGATTGTAAGGGTTTGAGGTGTCAACATAGCTGGGATGCCTTTCTCTTTTGTGATGCTTGTGCATGCCAATAGGCTTTTATTGAAAAAATTAATTTCAAGTTAAAAACTGATTTAACATAAAATGATGTTTTTTGAAGAATGTATATTTCTTAAACAAAAATGTTATTTGTATATAAAAAATTTCACAACTTGTGACACCTGATTAATGGGGTTTAAAATTATGGTTAACGATGTGTTGGACTTGGTTACTGGGTATATCGGGTAACTCATTAACTGACAACTTGGTTAATGATGAAGGAACCTGTTTGAAACACAAGAAGGGGGTTGAATTGTGTTTCTTAAGTTTTTTAAACTTTTTGCAAGTAGATATATATTTTTGCAAAGGGTTGGACCCTAAAACGATAAAGGACGCAAAGAGCGTTTACGAACATAGGTTGGACGCATGTTGAGGAGATTTACTTTTAAAAACAAGCGCGTTAAGAAAGCAATTTAATCCCAAAGGGTTAGTTAAAAACAAACTAAAGTAAAAGCAAGGGAAAGAAAAAGAACACAGAGATATTATTCTGTTTCACTCTTCACCAAAGAGTTACATCCAATCCCCTCTACTTGAGAGCTTTTTCCACTATAACAAAATCCTTTGTTACAAGTATTCAACACCTCTTCAGGCAAGTATTCTACACCTCTTCAAGAAACACTAAATATTCTTTTCCAGTCAAGCCTTTTCAGGCTCAAGTATTCTTTCTAAATAAGCCTCTTCGGGTTCAACCAACTAAGGTTTTGAAAAAGAGTTTTGTTCTACTAACTCACTAAGTGTGAGGGTTTGAAAATAAGCTTCGAACTCTAAACAATACTCTTGCAGAGAGTGATATGAAAGTTTAAGAGCAGACTAGCTTTGAAAGCTTTTGAGATCTTTTGATTGCTAGTTTGCTTGTATGCTTGTTTTCAGTTCAAGTTCGGTCGCTTTGCATCTTCAAAGGTGGGGGTATTTATACCCATCAAGACTTGAGCATTCTTCCGTGTTCAACGGATGGAAAAAGATCCGTTCTGATCATGCATTCAATGCTTTGGCCCATTGAGTCTAATAACTTGTTGAAGCTTCTGAAAAGCAAAGTAGACTATCACGTTGATAGCTCAAAGTAGTGCTGACACCTTTTCCTTGTACCCGAAAGTTGCCTTTTGTCTATTCTTTTGGAGATAGTCAAATCTTTTTGTGTCAGGTATAGACTGGCTTCAACGTTTGATGGTACAAAGATTACAAAGAATGTTTGTCCAAATGATACAAGCTTTTACATGTTGAATAATGAATTCAAACACTTTACATATTTGTTCGCGCTTAAAGGTAATACATAATGCATTTGACTCAGTTAAAAAAACTTTTATTGTAAAGAGTCTTTGGACTCAACTAATGAAGCATTTAAACTTATGGTCTGCGCAAAAACTTTAGGCTTTGGACGTACTGTAAGTCTTTGGACTTAGATTTTCCAGCACACTTAAGATAAAGCATTAGTCCATAGCTAATCTTTGTTCACTTAAATTAGTCTTTTGTTAACATTAAAATCTCAAGGGATTAATGGACCATAACCACTTTGGTTCTAACAATCTCCCTCTTTTTGATGAGGACAAAACATACTAATTTGATTGAACAAAGTTTCCTAAAGATTCGAAAGGCTCCCCCTAAGAAAAAGACTATTATCAATTAAGCATATAAAGAATGGAAAACTATAGTCCAATTAACATAGGTATAAGACTTAAGCGAGCATATATCAGACTTAAGCAATCATAAAAATGCAATTAGAAAGAAATACAGAATATATGCAATCAAATAAACATTCTTAATTAATCAAATTTCCCTTTCTCCTCCTTTTTGTCATAAGACAAAAGTTAGAATAACCATAATAGTTAGTTTAAAAAGAAATTAAAAAGACTTAAAACAATTTTTTTAAGAAGGTGGAGGAGGAGGAGGTTTCGCTAGGAGGTTTTGAAACATGGCCGTAATTTGTTGTAGCAGCACTGCATTGTTGGATTCAATGGACCGTTGAACAAACTCTTGAAACTCTGGAGGAACAGCAGAAACAGAGCTCTCAGTAGTGGCCTTAGATGCCTCAGGGTTCTTTTGACCAGGAATCACACTCAAGGCATTGGACGATGATGGATCAGCAGGATGTACCACACAGAGAGGTAAAGGTTGAGACTTAGAGGGTTCTTTCTTAGTCCGTAACTTGCTCAACAGGCTCTTTTGGACAGGGATCCTCATTGACGATCTCTGTGTCCCCAGATTCCTCAGGAATTACTTGGACGGGGGTAGCTGGAGGTGCCTTAGAAGTAGGGTCTTCTTGAACAACCGGTTTTGGTGGTGGTGGTAGAACATCAAGAATGATCTCAGCATCATCAAATCTACTTTCTGACCTCCATCTAAGTTTAGGGCCTTCAAGCACATTTGTTGGGTACATAGGAATCCCAAAGATATCATCCATTATCATGAAGTCAGCTTCGGAGATTCTGTACTGCCTTCTGAACGTTCGGGTCTTACTCTTTTCTTCATATGATAGACTAGACGTTGAAGCTTCCCTCGTACATCTCCAAATGAAATTTTCCCAATAGAATCAAGCATCTTTTTCATCTCTTTTCATGGGATCCTTTTTCATTATGAACGCCAGATCATGCGAATCATCTCTGGGTTTCATCCAAAACAAAGGGTCCAAGCATGTCTTGTAAGGTAACATCCAAGTTTCAAGTCTTTTTCTCCCATATTTATTCTTGTTAGGGTCCAACATTGGGATCCTTGGACAAGCTCGAGGAGGGACAACTCCTACTCTTGTTTTAAAGGCTCTGCTCTAGAATTTCTTTGGCAAATTGTGAAGAATTTTTGCTTCCCTTGACATGTCACACTCCTTTTTAACAGCATAGTAAGGTAAGAAATCCCTTACGTCGGAGTATTCTTTCTAATCAGAGGGATAGCTTGGAATGAACTTTACATCATGATCAAAGATAAACTTCTCGAAGCCAAAGGATATGGATCTTCTTTCTTCCGTCTTTTTGCAGCCTTTCTTATCTTCATTTAGTGGAATGACATGCCTTTCGACATTGTAGTGTCACCATTAGAATGCTTTGTTCTTAATGAGATTGGGATAAAGCTTCTTTGAAGGGAACTTCTTTTGCTCAAGACGGACTAAAAGAGGTCCGTGAGCGTTGTAGAGTTGACTTGGCAATGGGCCACTTGGAGTGTAAGGGATAGGATAGTAACCCTGTTTAGGGGGTGGATCGGAGGGGTTATGTGGTGGTGGAGAAGGTGTTTCATACTTGTATTCTGGTGGAGGGATTGGACCTTTTGGATGTTGGGATATGGAAAGAGGTGTGTGCTTAAGGAAAAGAGCAGGGTATCTTCTCTTAACGTCAGCCCAGTTTGAGCTTTCGTTTTCAAAGGTTATCCTGGGGATGCGTCTGAATTTTATTTTGGGGTAAATGATTTTGGGGACGGGTGCTCCACAAGGTTCGAAAGGTTCAAGGGTAGGTGGAGGTAGGGTTGGCATTTGTGGTGAGGGGATGGCTTGTGTTTGGGTTTGAGGTGAGAAAGGGGGTGAAATGCCCATGGACGATTGTAAGTCCATTGTCAAATCCTCAACCACAACGGGTTGCTCTACAACAGGTGTAATAATTGAATGAGATTGAGGTTCATTATTACCTTGAGTTTTGGACCGAGTAGTCCTTGGCCTTCTTGCAGTACCTTTGGCCGAGATGCTTCAGAAGCAGATTCCTTTCTTGATCCTTTGATCTCCTTAGAGATAGGCTGATCGTCTTCCTCTTCTTCTTCGTCCACAGATGCAAGAATCAGCCTTCTTTTCCTTGCAGGTTGAACAGAAGCAGTTGTTGGATGGCTAGAAGACGACTTCACTGTTGGACGCACAGGTTCTATCGAGCATCCAGCAAGGGCTTGTTGTTCAGACGCTTCATCAACACCTTGCGTCTGATCTATCTGAACACGTTTTTGTTTTCCTTCCTTCTTGGACTTTTCAATACAGTCCAACTTCATTTTCATCAAACTCTGCTTGCTGAAATCTGGTTGAAGCACACGCTCCATGCCATGAACTCCAACATATTTCAATGTCTGCTCTGGAGTTATGAATTTGAGATCGTTGTAAACCAGATGCTTCTCAAATATTCTTCAAAGAAGCGCAGCATAGATGATAGCAGTATTCTTCTCAGAGCCTTCAATGGCGTACTTGAAGCCAGTGAAAAGAAGGTGTGGAAGATTTACTTGCTTTTCCAAGACAGATGAACTAAACAAAATTGATGAGCCTTTGACACAGAGTCCTTTGAGGCAGCTTTGTGAAGGATGGACTTGTTCAAAATATGATGAAGAACCCTAGCCTTGTCAGTCATCCTTGAGGCTATTAGTTTGTCATAATGGTTCTTCAGTAGACATTGCTTGATAGTGTCCATACCACCCAAATCTTCTTCCCATTTGTCTTCACATTCCTGATTGGGCACACCCAATTGCATTGGAGATGGTTGCCTCAGAGACAATCACTTCAGTGTTGACAACTTTGTTTCTGATTTCCCTTGTTGAGATAGTATGGTTGGTCTATAACTCCCCTATGAGTGCTGGATAAATGACAAGGGTTCCTTCGAAGAAACTCGACCACCCAGCGGCTTGTATGAATGGGGCAACATCAATCCCATGGTTTTCAAAGAACTTCAGACTGAACTTGAACTCAACGAGAACCTCAACAGACGAAACATCAAGGGCTTTCCCTTTTGTCAAGACTCGACTTAGGCATACCTGACCGGCCATAATAAGACTCCATTGTCCATTCCCAAGGCCTTTCAAGCACACATAAATCACGTCATAACATAAAGTAGTAAAATACCTCAAACAAATATCAGAGTAAATGTCTATACTGAACATAAATCAAGTGGTCCCAAGTCAACACCAAAGGTTTAAAACCAACCAAAAAGGTTTACAAATCCAAAAGGTAACAAAATAGAAAACTATAAAATGGCAGATGTCTCATATGACTAAACCAAACTAAACTATAACAACCACAACAGCTGCCTGCACTACTCATGTAACACCTCGATTTTCTTATTCTTTTAATTAATTAGTATTTAAGTAATTGTATTTTATTGGAGGGTCTAGAAGATTAAATAAATTATTCTGAGATCGTAATCACGTTCTACACTATCGTAGGAAGCTATGGTTAAATTTCGATCGAAAACTCAGACAGAGCCCGGTTTGCGATTTTCACTGACACTAGTGTTTGACTACTATCAGGACCTAATTTGGACTCGTGAATGAGACAGTTAGTCTTAGAATCACGTTTCCTATATTTTCGAAAAAGTTCGTCCTAACATTCAAAAATGAAAATAATATATTATATTTGGGCCGATAATCGTTCTCGGAGACGATTCGAGCCGTGTAAGGGTTTTATGAAACCCATGATCGGATAATCTTCATGTGAAGGCTGTGTCAGGGCATCTAGGAACTCATACCAGTGTCGTGAGGATTTTCAAAATGTCGGGATGCGAAATGACCAAATTGCCCTTGGTCTTTTTACTAAATTACCTTTTTACCTTTTTTACCTTTCTTAACTCTTAAGAAAGTTTAAGAAATATCTTCACCCACTCACTTTCTCCCCCCTCCCTCACTGACTTTAGCTTCTTCTTCTTCTTCTTCTTGTTATTCTTCTTCTTCTTCTTCTTCTTTTCCTCCATTTCCATTTTCTTCCTCATTTTGCATCTCCATTTTCACTCAACTTCCACAAGCTTTTTCAACCCAATTTGTGAAGCAAAGTTGCTCCTCTCATCCTCCTATATCACCTAGGTGGTATAGATTTCATCCTTGAGCTCTCAATCTTTATTTTTCTCCATTGATTTTCATGAGTTTCAATTTCTAGATCTAAACTTCAAAAATTTCTAGAAAATTGTAGAAAAATAATTTTAATGCCAAACCAATTTATATGAGCTAGTATCATCCCCTACTATCATAACCCAAGATCTTGAAATCAAATAATCTCTCTATCCTATTTTTCTAGGAGAGGCCGAATGGGTATGCTTGGTGTAAAATGGGTTTTTTTTGTTCATTGTTCTTGATTTCACCTATTTCATCCCTTAATCATGTAATCCAAGTGATTGGGAGGCCAAATCAAACTCTCACCTATTTTTCATGGTGATGGCCGAAACCCTACTTTGTTGGTTTAAGGGGTTCTGGTTCAAATCTTTGATAATTGATCATTGATTATGTATTAGGTATGCTTAAGGATCATTGATCCAAGATTTGGTAGAATTTCAACATCCCTAGCCTAATTAATTAAATAGAGGCAGTAGCTAATCGTAAGGATTAGGTAGTTTATGATTTAACTGTTTTAATTTCTGGTTGTGTTTTACTGTATAGAATTTGGCAGGACTCGAACGCTCGATCGCACACTCGATTGACTGTTGCGAAGCCGCATCCGGAGTCTCACGGGAACTTTACTAAGGTGGGGGAAAGAACTACAATATCGTCAGGGAGGCAAGCTTTAAATAATATATATTGATATGCGTAGGGTGACCCAAACCCTACTAGAGTTCGTTTGACCGTTAGGTTGATTTTAATATATATTGAGGATGTATGCTCTGTGATTGGTATTTAATATGATCTATGTGGTATATGTTATGCTTACTATATGCTTATGATTGATTAAACATGATTTATCTGTAAGTTGATTTTAATGTTGTTTATATGCTGTTGTGACTGCTGATGTCTGAGTAGAGCTAGGCAGTGATTTCTGATGAGTTGGGAGATGAATGTGTGGTGAGGAAGTCGAGGTCATATCTATATGTCGTAGTGCTCAACCTAGATATACAGTTGATCTGTTGTTGTCGTGATGTGAGTTGATACCCGGTTAAGCCTGCTGGCTTTAGACCGAACCCTACCTTATGGGGGTGGCATAGTGATGATTGAGACACCTTGATCCGTTGGGGATGTCGCGTCGTGATCGCGTCCATATAGTCGTTAGTTGCATGATGAGAGACGGTATTTAAGGGAAAAATTATTCGGAAGTTGTTTGGTTGTCACTGTTGTGATTTGGTGTGTTGCTACCTATATACATTATTTATATCGCTGTTTTTCCCATTTATGACATATTACTGTTTCTTATCCCCTTTATTTCTATGTCGTACTTTATTTATCCTCGACTGCACGAGAAGACCCTGATGAGGAGTTTCCAGAAGAGATTGATGGTATACCTGTTGAGCCCGATGCCGGCGGGAGAGCCTCCGATCCCAATGCTGGGGGACCTTGAGCGCCAGGGGAGGAAGTCTGATGTATCTTTATTTCTGTTGCTATGTTTTTAGTTTTTATTTATTGTATACTCTGAAGTCTTTTATATTTGGTATCAGTGTTGTAGGCTCTACTGATGGACCAGTACCATTATGTATGTATACTTTTATTATGGTATCAGTATGTATTGTATGTTTTAATATTTCCGCAAATTTTATACTACTATGCTACGCTAGCTATAATGCTAATAATTATAAGTGGGGTCACCAATGAGACCTCCTAGGAAGGGGTTGTCTCAACTCGTGTACATGGGCTACCTGAGATGAGTCTCATCTTGAAGTACCTGAAGCTGAACCAAAAAGGGCAGAGGTGAATCCCAAACTCAGGGAGGGAAAACACAACAATACTAGTAATGCAAAAATTACATTTATACATATTAATAATCATATCAAATAATTCTTACCAATAATAGAATTAAACCGTAGCGATATCAAATCGTTATAATCTCATTTCACCATTGAGTAAGATGCTTGTGTATCCCCTTGGAGTTTCTCACTGGAGTCTCCCGCTCCGGCGGTGACATTTATATCCCGGTAACCCCGCTGACCGGCAAATGATCTCAATCACTATCCAAACTTCGGGGTTTCTCACCAGCGGCGCCAACTCCGGCAGTGACAATTATATCCGGTAACCCCACTGACCAGTCGGATACACTAAGTCTTGCCCAATGTCAAAACATCACAACATCACATATTCAATATATATCATATTGTGAGAATGTATAGTTATACTTAATTCTCTAAATTGAGCATGAGAAGAGAAATGCTAGGAGAATAAAGAGGGAATTCTATTTTCTGTTTTGTAAACAGAAAATGTAGGAAACCTGTTCATTAATTAGTATGTAAGACATTATAAATTGTCTTTTGTTTAATGTGGAAATTGTATCACAGAAAGTTATAATTCAAGAAAGTGTATTTTCTTAAGTTACATATATTTATCTTCATATAGTGGTTCTTTGTTTTAACCCAAAACATAGGCAATATATAATTGTTATTATATGTACTTTGTGAGGTATTTACTTCATATTATCTATTAGAAGTTAAATTTTCGCTGCTGGCTCTAACAATTGGTATCAGAGCCAATTGAAGATAATGGCTTCTACTAGTGGAACCGTCAAGGTTGGAAAATATGAAACAGAAAAATTCAATGGGAAAATGAAAAATTCAATGATTTTTCCTATTGGAGGATGCAAATGAAAAATTTGCTTATTTCACAAAAGTTGCATAAAGCCTTGGCAGGGAAAGAACAAAAACCCGAGGATATGAAGGATGAGGATTGGGAAGAACTAGATCTTGAAGCACGAGCGACCATAATTTTATGCCTTGAGAGGGATGTTGCATTCTTGGTTAATGAAGAAGCAACGACTGCTGGCGTTTGGGAAAAGTTAGAGACAAATTTCATGAAGAAAACTCTAACGAATCGGATCTATTTGAAATCCAAATTGTTTACATGCAAGATGGAAGAAGGCACCTCAATCCATGATTATATCAATAAGTTTGATAGGATTATATCAAACTTAAAGGATATAGATGTGAAGGTAGATGAGGAAGACCAAGCACTCATGCTACTACTTTCATTGCCAAAATCCTATGAAAATCTAGTTTAAACATTGATGCTTGTGGGTGATACTCTAACCATGGACGAGACTAGAACGTCACTTTTGGCGGATGATCTTCGAAAGGTTGCTACAAGTGGAATGTTGTCTACTAATGGAAGAGAACAAGCTCAAGGATTGTTTGCAACTAGAGGAAGCACCAATGAACGAGAAAAAGGCAAGGGAGGAAAGTTTAGATCAAAATCTAGGTCTCTTGCGGAAAGACCATGTTTTAAATGTGGTGAGCTTGGTCATTTTAAAGCAAATTGCCCAAAAAAGAGGGTAATATTTAATAAGCACAACAACGATAACTTCAAAGGGAAACAACAAGAAAAACAAGAGGCAAGTTATGTCTCAAATGATGAAGATGATTATTGCTACTCCGTCTCAGAACAGTGCAATGAAATTTCTGGTAAGTGTATGCTTGATTCAGGAGCCTCACACTACATGTGCCCAAATAGGAAGTGGTTTACAACCTACCAAAGTTTAGATGGTGGTACCGTTTTAATGGGAAATGATCATACTTGTAAAATGGTGGGGTTAGGTACAATACGAATCAAGATGCATGATGGAGCGATAAGAACCTTGATGGATGTGAGACACATTCCAGATTTGCGGAAAAATCTTATTTCTCTTGGTTTATTAGAGAAAAATGGTAGCAAAATAGTTGTGGAAAATGGAGTTTTAAAAGTTGTTCATGGTTCCAGAAGGAACCTGTTTGAAACACAAGAAGGGGGTTGAATTGTGTTTTAGGCGATTTTAAATTCTTTTCGTAAGCAGATAATGGTTTTCGCAAGATTGGACGCTAAAACGATTAAAAGCAAATAGAGCTCTTCCAAACACCAAGTTGGACGCTAACTAAGTTTGACTAAGATAAGAAGACAGCGTAATAAAAGGCAATTCAATCCCAGTTAGTTAGTTGAATAATAAACTAAAGTAAGAGTAAGGGAGAGAAAAGAACACAAAGATGTTATCCTGGTTCACTCTTCACCAAAGAGCTACGTCCAGTCCTCTCTACTTGAGAGCTTTATCCACTATCACTCTTCACCAAAGAGCTACGTCCAGTCCTCTCTACTTGAGAGCTTTATCCACTATAACAAAACCTTTTGTTACAAAGTATTCAACACCTCTTCAGGCAGTATTCTCAACCTCTTCAGGTTCTCTAAGTATTCTTTTACACACAAGCCTCTTCAGGCTCAACCAACTATGGTTTTGAAAAATGTTGTTCTACTAACTCACTAAATGTGAGAATTCGAAGCTAAAGCTTAGACTATTAAAAACAACTCTACACAGAGAGTAATATGAAAGTGAGGATCAGAGTAGCTTTTCTAGCTTTGCAAGCTTGAGATTTTCTCTTTTATCTCTGAAGGATTTCGAATTGCTAAGTGTTGCTTCACTTGTATTTTTGCTCAAGTTCAGTCTTGTTATTCTTTTTCCTTTTTTTTTTTTTCGGTGACTTGCACTTTCAAAAGATGAAGGTATATATAGCCTTTTTTCTTTGAGCAGTCTTCAGTCTTGAACGGATGGAAAATGATCCGTTCTGATGAGTATTGAATGCATTTGATCCGTTGAGTCTGATAGCTTCTGAAGTTTCTGATCAGCAGAATAGACTATCAGGGTGATAGCTAAAAGTGGTGCTAACATATCCTCTGAGTAGAACGAAAGTTGCCTTTTGTTTATCCAAAACAAGAAGGTCAACTTCTTTAGGTGACAGAGACATTCTGGCTTATGCTTTACTTTTGTACGAATATTACAAAGAATGTTTTGTCCCACGAGTATAAGCCTTTTACAGGGAATAATAAATTCAAATGCTTTTACAGGATATTCGCGCTTGAAATTTAAAGCATTTATTGGACTAGCTATTACAAAAGGTAACCGAAAGAGTCTTTGGACTCAAGGTTCTATAAATTACCGTCCAGTCGTAAACCAAGAATAAGTGTTGGACGAGATAAAGTCTTTGGACTATGTTGGACGAGATAAAGTCTTTGGACTATGGATAGTCTTTGGACTCAATTAAGTTTTGTCATGCACACTTAATATAAAACGTTAGTCCATAACAAATCTTTGTTCATCTTAAATTAGCTCTTTGTTAACATCAAAACTTAAGAGATTATTTGGACCATGACCACTTTGGTTCCAACAATCTCCCCCTTTTTGATGATGACAAAACATACTAATTTTGATTGAACAAAGAGTTTTGGAGAGCTGAAGGGCTCCCCCTAAGACAAACATTCTGATCATTTAAAGCATTTAAACATTTAAAGCATATAAGACAGATATAAGCACATATATCATTTAAAGATTCAATCAACCCATTTAACTTTAAATATTCAATCAACCTTAAATATTAAATATTCAATCAATCCATTTTCTCCCCCTTTTTGTCATCAGACAAAAGAGTGAGAAACACATCATAGTCAGTATATTTGAAAACAAAGAAAACAAAATTTTTAAGAAGAGGGAGGAGGTTTTGGAATGAAATCTTTGAACATGGCCGCAATCTGCTGAAGGAGCACCACATTGTTGGATTCTATGGTCCGTTGGACGAACTCTTGAAACTCAAGAGGAGTAACCGAGGAGGATCTCTCAGCAGTGGCCCGGGTTGCGTCCACACCTCTTTGATCAGGAACAACACTGAGAGCCTGAGAGGGAGATGGATCAATTGGATGAACCATTGAGAGAGGGATAGGTTAAGACTTCGACTGAGCTGAGTCTGCAACTTGTTCCACTTCGTCATCATGAGTTTCAGAGGAGGGTTCCGCATAGATGATTTCGGTGTCCCCAGTCTCGTCAGGAATGACCGGCTTAGGAGGAAGAGGAGGAGGAACATTAGAATCAATGATAGGTTTTGGTGGAGGTGGCAGCACTTCAAGTATGATATCAGCATCATCATACTTGTTTTCCCTCCATCTGATAGCAGGCATAGGCAAAACATCTCTAGGATAAAGAGGTATGCCAAAGATATCATCGATGATCATGAAGTTAGCTTCATGGATTCGATATTGTCTCGGGTAGACGCGAATCTCTGCTTTCTCCTCAACTGATAATCCAGATGATGATGCTTCTTGGGAGCATCTCCAGATGTGGTTTTCCCAATAGATCCTAGCATCTGGGTCAAATTTGAATCGAGGATCTTTCTTCCAAATACTTTCGAGAGCCCCAGAGTCATCTCGATGTTTTGTCCAAAACAGGGGATCAAAAGCATTTTTGTAAGGTAGCGTCCATGACTCAAGCCTTTTGCGAAGGTCCTTATCCTTGTTGGGATCTAGGAGGAACAACTCCTACTCTTGTGTGAGAAGACTTTGACCAAAATCTCTTTGGAAGGTTGTGATGGATCTTAGCTTCACAAGACATGTCACACTCCTTCCGCACAGCATAGTAAGGAAGAAAGTCCCGGACATCAGAATACTCCTTCCAAGTTGATGGATAGCTTGGAATGAAAGAGAGATTGGGATCAAGGATGAAGTTGCTTAAGCCAAACGTCCTTGCCCTTCTTTCATACTCCGTTTGGTAACCTCTCTTGTCTTCATGACGAAGAACAACGTGCCTCTTTATGTTGTAGTGGCACCATTGGAATGCCTTGTCCTTGATGAGGTTGGGATAGACTTTCCTTGGAGGAAACGTCTTCTTCTCAAGGCAGGTAACCAAGGGTCCATGGGCAGTGTATGTTTCAGAGGGCAGAGGTTTAGTTGAAGTGTATGGGATGGGGTGATAGCCAAGTTTATGGGGTAAGGTGTATGATGTGGGGGGTTGTTCAAATTCATACTCAGGTAATGGAAGAGGGCTTTTGGGGTGAGGTTCAGTAATGGGGGGTGTGTGTTTAAGGAATAGAACAGGAAATTTACATTTGACCTCAGCCCAAATTGAGCATTTGTTATTGTAGTCTACTTCAGGGAGGCGTCTATATATGGTTTGGGGTAGGGAGCACCATAGGGTTGGAAGGGGTGATCTCCCCAGGGTGTGAACCAGTCTTCGGGTTCATTTGGTGAGGTTAGAGTTTGAGTTTGTGGTAGGTTAGTGGGTGAGAGTGGTAGGGAAGGTTCAAAGGTTAAGTTTTCTATCTCAGACGATTGGACGATAGGAGAAGTAATAACTGAACTGGAGATAGGTTCAGTATTACCTTTCGTCTTTGCTCGAGATGACCTTGTCCTTGTTGACAAAGGTTTAGGCAGAGGTGCAGCAGACGAGGTTTCCAATCTTGGCCCTTTAACTACCCTGGAGATGGGTAGATTGTCCTCTTCATCCTCATCAGTGGGTGCTAGAACCAGCTTCCTTTTTCTGGATGGTTGGACGATGAGCTTTGGACGAGAAGAAGAAGTCTTAGCTATTGGACGAGCTCGTTCAGCAGAGCGTCCGGCAGTGACATATTGTTCAGACGCTTCTTCTGAGCCTTGCGTCTGAGCTCCGGATGTGGCGACCTCCGAGGCAGAGGGAGCTGGACTACATATGGGCAGCACCCCAGTCATCGGTCGTGACCAGCAGGAGATGTTATGTCTACCGAGGACAACGTTGGAGGACTGAGCAGTACTTGATGACCTACCGTAGGCGTAGGATCGTGGTGTCCAGTTCTTCGTCAGAGTATGAGCCGATTGTGCGTTACAGGCGTACTCATGGTGAGGGTCAGGGTAGCTCAGGGCATCCTCACCACTGACGATGAGAGCCTGCTAATACGTCCTAGGGAGTGAGCTGAGAGCTTTTTATGTATCTTTTGAGAGGGGACGGGGGTTGCTGGTGAGCTCCGAGTGTTTTTCTTTTGCTCTTGATGTATTTTTGGTTTCTACCCGATAGTATGTATATTTATGTACAGTGCCTTGCTGATGGGGCTAACTTATGCCTGTTATTATGCAGTTATGCTTGTTTTGCGCTTTATACTCTGATCATCGTTTGCTATGCTTGCCGTTCTTGTTTATGTTGTTTTGTTTCCGCAACGTTGTTTGTTATACCACGCTATCGCTTTACATACGGCTAGGCATAGTTAATAATAATGAAGAGAGGTTGGGACTAATGGGATTATCCTACATAAGTGGGGTTGTCTCATTTTGGTGGTATCAGAGCTGTTCGATTCTAAAATCGGACTGTGAAGGTTAAGTGCACTGGCTTTGACGGTTAATAACCGAGTTGTATCAACTGTGTCGGGTTTCAGGTAGAGTGTCCGATGCGCTACTTATCGAAGTGTGATAACTGTTTTCATTCATAAGGCATATGATATGTTTAACTGTTAAGTGCTATTATATGTCTTGTGAATTGGGATTGATAGCTCCTTGTTACAGGAAGCTAGATGGCTATAGGACGTGGAAGAGGAAGAGGTGGAAGGCCGGCTGCGACCGAAGGCAATGATAATGGTAACCACTTAAGGACTGGGAGTGGTGATGGCACTTCAGAAGCATTGCGGGCCATGAGGGACTTGGCTACCGTAATGATGCAACAGACCCAACAGACTGCCCAGTATATGCAAAGGCAGGAAGAGAGGGAAGCCAAGCAGGATCAGCTGCATACGGTCAGGGAAAGTGAGACTGTGGATACCGGTCTCAATGCCTTCATGAAGGGAAATCCTCCCCAATTCCACAGAGAATATGACCTGGAGGCTGCGGAGATGTGGCTGCAAGAGATAGAAAAAGTTTTCATGGCCACACACTGCATAGAGGATAGAAAGCTTACCTACGCTGCTTTCATGTTGGTAGGGGCAGCAGAAATTTGGTGGAGAGCCAAAGTCAGATAGTTAGAGGCCGGAGGAAGGGTATTGACGTGGCAACTGTTTCGGGAATGCTTTTTCGAGAAGTACTTCCCGAGAAGCATCAGGCAAGAAAAAGAGAAGGAGTTTCTGAGTTTGAAGCAGGAACAACTATCAGTTGGTGAGTACATGATGAGGTTTGAAGCGTTACTTAAATTTTCTCAGTTCTACCAGATTCATCCGGATGAGGAATGGGTCTGCAGGAGGTTCGAGGACGGGTTGAGGCCCGAGTAGAAGCGAGCGATGCTGCCTTTAGGTATTGGATCTTTTCCCGAGTTAGTGGAGAAGAGCATTGTTGTTGAGGCACATGACCGAGCAGGGACTGTCACACAACAAAGGACAAGTGGTGGACCTGTTCGGAACAACGAGAAAGGCAGGGGTGGTAAGTTTCAGTGAAGGACGGGGCCGTATGATCGCCCGGCTTGATTTAATGTCAACCATGGAGTGAGCGACTCCAGTCAAGCACAGCAAGAGATCAAGACTTGTCTTCGGTGCGGGGGACCGCATCTAGTCAAGCATTATCCGAGGACCCAACATATTAGATGTTTTAACTGCAATCAGATGGGTCACTATGCGTCAGACTGCAAGCCCGGGATTAGCAAAAAGGCTCAGTTCCAACAGCAGAGTGGTAGGGCTCAGAGTGGCGGAGCGCGGTCAGTTGTGGCAAGTCAGCAAAACAGGCCACAGACAACCGGAAGGGTGTTTGTCGTGCGAGGTTCTGAAACCTTCCAAAGTCCTGATTTGATCCAAGGTAAGTGCTTAGTTTCTGGTAAGCTTTTGTCGGTTTTGTTTGATTCGGGGGCTACGCATTCTTTCGTATCAGTAGAGTGTACGGATCATTTAGGGTTGCCTGTTTCTACATTACCCTATAACCTGACTATTTCGACACCTACTGGTGATTCTTTAACAACCCTATTTGTGTGCCGTAAATGTCCTGTTACGATAGAAAACCGTCATTTTCTTGTTGACCTTATATGTTTGCCTATGCAACAGATAGATGTAATCTTAGTCATGGATTGGCTTTCGGCCAACCATGTGATGTTAGACTGTTCAAACAAAACTCTCAGTTTCTCCGAGCAATCGGGATTGATGCCTGCCGACGAGAGTACTCCGACGGGTGGACGATCGGACGAGTATGTGGTGTTGTTCTCTTTGGAAGTGAAGGAGACTCCCAATGTTGAAGCTCTGCCTATCGTGCGAGAGTTTCCGGATGTGTTTCCCGATGATGTTCCTGGATTACCAGAGAGAGAGGTGGAGTTTGCTATAGACCTGGTACCAAGAACGGGGCCTGTATCGATAGCACCGTATCGGATGTCTCCAGTGGAGCTGATGGAGTTAAAGAAATAGTTATGCGAGATGCTAGGCAAAGAGTTTATCAGATCTAGTGCGTCGCCGTGGGGAACTCCGGTGTTGTTTGTGAAGAAGAAAAATAGGAGCTCAAGATTGTGCGTAGACTATCGTCAGCTGAACAAAGTGACGATAAAGAACAAGTATCTGTTATCACGGATAGATGATTTGATGGATCAGCTGAAAGGAGCAGCTGTGTTTTCTAAGATCGATCAGCGATCTGGATACCATCACATCCTAGTTAAGAAGGAGGATGTGCCAAAGACTGCTTTTCGGAGTCGGTATGGTCAGTACGAGTATTTGGTTATACTATTTGGTGTGACTAATGCTCCGGCGGTGTTCATGGACTATATGAACAGGATCTTCCGACCGTTCCTTGACAAGTTTGTTGTTGTTTTTATCGATGACATCCTTGTATACTCTTCGAGTAGAGAGGAACACCAAGGGCATCTGAGGGCGGTGTTGCAAGTGCTAAAGGACCGGCAGTTGTATGTTAAACTATCAAAGTGTGAATTTTGGTTAGATGAAGTTCAGTTTCTAGGCCATGTGATCAGTGAGGATGGAATCGCAGTGGACCCTGCGAAAGTTGAGGTCGTAGTGAGTTGGGAAAGCCCTAAGTCTGTAAACGAGGTGAGAAGTTTTCTTGGTTTAGCTGGTTACTATTAGAGGTTTATAGAAGGATTCTCTAAGATTGCATTACTTATGACGCAGTTGACAAGAAAAGGAAAGACGTTTGAGTGGTTAGAGGCTTGCGAGCAGAGTTTACAGAAGCTGAAAAGAAGACTGACCACGTCACCTGTGCTAGTGCTACCAGATCCTTTAGGACGATTCGATGTATACTGTGATGCATCTTATCAAGGCTTGGGATGTGTGCTCAAGCAAGACAGTAAAGTGGTGGCATATGCCTCCAGGCAGTTAAGAGTACATGAGCGGAACTACCCAACGCATGATCTGGAATTGGCTACGTTAGTGTTTGCACTGAAGATATGGAGACACTATCTTTATGGTGCTAACTTCAGTGTGTTTAGCGACCATAAGAGCCTGAAATATCTGTTCGACCAGAAAGAGTTGAACATGCGGCAGAGAAGGTGGACGAAATTCATAAAGGACTATGAATTCAACCTACAATACCATCCAGGTAAGGCGAATGTTGTAGCGGATACGCTTAATAGGAAGTCCCTACACGTATCTGCGATGATGGTAAAGGAGCTAGAGCTTCTAGAGGCGTTTAGAGATCTGAACCTAGAAACGGAAATCGTCGAGGATAAGCTGAATCTGGGGATGGTTAGAGTAACTAGCGATTTCCTGAACCTGTTATGGAAGAAGCAAACTGAGGATAAGTACCTCGAGAGCATAAACCAGTTGATAGAAGAAGGTAAGACTTTGGAATTCAGAAGAGGTACAGATGGTCTGCTTAGGTTTGGCGACCGGGTTTGTGTGCCAGCGGATAGAGAAATTAAGGATATGATCTCGGAGGAAGCACACAAGAGCAAGATGAGTTTCCATCCGGGGGCTACCAAGATGTATCAGGATCTGAAAAAGTTGTTCTGGTGGTCGGGGATGAAGAAAGATGTAGCAGCTTATGTCCTAACCTGCTTGGTGTGTCAGAGAGCGAAGGTTGAACACCAGAAACCAGCAGGGTTGTTGCAATCACTGGACGTCCCAGAATAGAAATGGGATAGCATTGCTATGGATTTTGTTTCTGGGTTGTCGAGAACTCAGAAAAGGTGTGATGCAATCTGGGTAATCATCAATTGATTGACTAAGTGTGCTCGCTTCTTACCAATCAACCAGTGTTACTCTCTGGAACGATTAACTCAGATTTACATCAAGGAGGTTGTAAGGCTGCATAGGGTACCTTCGTGTATCGTTTTGGACCGCGATCCAAGGTTTACCTCAAGGTTTTGGAGGAGCCTGCACCGTGCAATGGGAACTAAGCTAAGTATGAGTTCTGCATATCATTCTCAAACGGATGGTCAGTCGGAACGAACAATTCAGTCATTGGAGGATCTCTTAAGAGCGTACGTGTTGGAAAACACGAGAAGTTGGGGCGAGTTTCTTCCATTGATCGAGTTTAGTTATAACAACAGTTTCCATTCAAGTATCGGGATGACACCGTACGAAGCACTGTATGGACAGAAGTGCAGGATCCCGTTGTGCTGGTTTGAGACGGGAGAGAGTCAGCTGTTAGGTCCAGAGTTGGTACAGGAAACGACGGAACCAGTCCGTAAGATACGGGAAAAGATGAAGGTTGCGAGGGACAGGCAAAAGATCTACGTTGACAAGAGGAGGAGGCCTTTGGAATTCCAAGAGGGCGACCATGTTTTCATGAGAGTTACCCCAAGAGCCGGAGTGCGCAGAGCAATCAGATCCAGAAAGCTAACACCTAAATTCATAGGACCGTTTCAGATTCGTCGACGAATCGGCCCTGTAGCCTATCAAATAGCTTTACCACCAAATCTATCAAACCCTCATGACATCTTTCACGTCTCTCAACTCAGAAAGTATCATCCCAATCCATCACACGTGTTAGAGCCCGAATCAATCCAACTGAAAGAGAATCTGGAGTATGAAGCTTCACCTGTTCGGATCGTGGATAGAAGGATCGAGGAGTTGTGCGGTAAGCACATTCTGTTAGTTAGAGTGGAATGGAATCCAGTGACTGGTGATTCAACATGGGAACGTGAGGCTGCGCCAGAATCATCCCTATCTGATCATAGGTATACGACGAAAATTTCGGGGACGAAATTTTATGTAAGGGGAGTGGTAATGTAACATCCTGGTTTTTCTGTAAACTCTGATCTAGTTAGTTAATCTCGATTAGAGCTTTGGATGATTGTGTGGATTGTTGTGTTTTAGTTTTAGACCTAGTTTGCAGCTTAGGAATAGGCTTGAACAAGGTTGGAAGTGCCTAAGGTGTAACACGAGAAACTGGGGAAGTCAGGAAGCTGGGAGTTCTTCTCTTGCTGAGCTTAACGCTCAAGCATGAGGGAGAACCATGCTCAAGCATTGCGAAGCTTAGGCGTGGGAGGAGACGGACGCCTCAGCGTGCTGAGTACGCTGTGCAGCTGTTCTGAGTTGGACGCGTGTGAGACATGTGTCAGGCCAGGGAGCAGGTGGAGTGGACGAGGTTCCACACTTGAGCGTGGAGAGATCCCACGCTAGAGCGTGGCAACGCTCAAGCGTGTAGTGTGATGAACGCTTAAGCGTGGACAGCAAGAACCATAAGTGGAGCTTTCACTTTCATCTTCTCACTTGCAAGAAACTCGGTGAGTTTCTAGGCTGTTAGAGAGAGGAGCTCTGAGATTTTTAGAGAGAGAAAGCTTGCTTTCAAGGAGATCGAAGTACCGGAACGCGATTCCGACTACACCATTGTGATCGCGACGAAGTTATCTTCGACTCTGGAGGATTAGTTTCTCGATTCGCCCCAGGTAAACTCGGAACCCTAACATGTGTTCTTCGTGTTCTTGGCGTTCTTTGAGTCTTCACCTTTTTCTTTAATCTTATGAGCTTGCGCTAGGGCTAACACTATTGTGCATGTGTTGTGCTCATGATTAAGGCAAAGTTCATGCTCGCGGTGGTGCAAGGTTTGGAGCTTGACTCCGCAATTGAGGGGCTATTCTTGGAGTTGTTCTTGGAGCTAGCTGCAAGCTTGAGGAAGAAGGGGCAAGCCGGTGATTGCATAGATTTGCGTGTTGACTGTTCAGGTGGGGAGAAAGAGTACTGCTGCCGTTGGGAAGGCAAGAGTAATGTAGTTGTGATTTCTGCTATGTGTAGGGAAGCCCTAACCCTTCTAGTTGTTGAGCCCTAATAAAGTATCTAAACCCTAGGTTTAGCTTACTTTGGGCTATCGCCATTAAGATTGAAAACCTTAAGTTAGCGAACTGTTGATTGAGGATGCTTGTTGTCGTATGACTGAATGTTACCTACTGTTGCTGTTGCTATCAGTCTAAATGCCTACATGCTACTTGGTATATGTGATATGCTGCTTATGTGATGTTGTTGATAATGTTGCGATCATGCCGATGTTATTGTTGCTGTTATTGTGCTGTATGCAGTAATGTTAAGAGTTGTGGCGGAACGCCATAGAATAATTTGGTTGTGTGCCATGTTGTTGTCGGGTTGATACCATGGATGGTGCTGTTTCTGTTATACTGACTTCTTGAGGCTGCTACCATGATTGTTTGAGCTGTGGCTCGTGGACGCGTAGCGTCGAGGCTGTGGCCGTGTGGATGCAGTGGCATCATATTATTTCTAATTGAGAGCTTAGGCGTGAGATCCGATATCAACCCCGTTGAGGATGTTTGCTGCATATCATTTTTCAGCTGCCAAGTGGCGAGGCCGTACGACAGGTAGTATGGGTTGCCAACGTCACACGAGGTTAGCGGTACCTGAGTGCGGGTACGGAATGTAGATGGGGTAGTCAAGTGAGTGGGCTTGTCAATGTTGCCGGTCTCGGGAATAGTTTATAGTGATGGATGAGGTGGCTCCTATCCTGTCGTGACGCCCGATCCAGTCCGGTTTGCCCGACTAATGCCAGAGCTTTCCAGTTGTTCCAGGCTAATGTTCCGAGGCGACCGAGATACCCCGATTCTGGTGTGGAAGGGGGATGCACTCTTATTGGTCACGGCAGCGGTTCGGTTTCTTTGACAAGCTAACTTCGTTCCGACACAGAACCTATTCCGGTGTGGACTTGTTCGAGTGTGGAACCGTTCCAGTTGGGAACATGCAAAAGTGTGTTTTTCGGCCGACATGCTGCATGGGATTAATATCTCGGCCTAGAGGATTGATCTGAGTGTGAGACTCATGGGATGGATGTTCATTGCATATGTTGTCTTAGGAGACGTGTGCTGGGATGTAGTGAATGTTATTAATGTGATGTCTATTATATGCTACTTGCTATTTGTTAACTGGGTTACTGTTGTTTTCCTATTTTATGACGCACTGTATTTCTTATCTCCCTTCTTTTTTTCCTTACTGTCTGTGTTGTGATTGCTTGAAGACGACGAGCCAGTAGAGATTCATCATGGACCTGACACTTCACCCGTTCATCACGGGGGCACCGCGGATGCCGGTGCTGGGCGATATTGAGATTATATACCACAACGAGAGGGGATGGCGGGTAGACCCCTCTACCTTTTTGGTGGTCTGCACAGGACCAGTCAGCTTGATTTTCCGGAGCGGTACACCTCCATATGTAGATATCATTGGTCCCTATTGCATCTACCAGTTCCTTTCCTTTTCGAGGATGTGGCCACCTCCGAGGCAGAGGGAGCAGGACTACACATGGGCGGCACCCCAGTCATCGGTTGTGACCAGCAGGAGAGGTTATGTCTACCGAGGATAGCGCAGGAGGACTGAGCAGTACTTGAGGACCTACCGTAGGCTTAGGATCGTGGTGTCCAGATCTTCGTCAGAGTATGAGCCAATTGTGCGTTACAGGCGTACTCATGGCCAGGGTCAGGGTAGCTCAGGGCATCCTCACCACCGATGGTGAGAGCCTGCCAGTGCGTCCTAGGGAGTGAGCTGAGAGCTTTTGATATATCTTTTAAGAGGGGACGGGGGTTGCTGGTGAGCTCCGAGTGTTTTTCTTTTGCTCTTGATGTATTTTTGGTTTCTACCCGATAGTATGTATATTTATGTAGAGTGCCCTGCTGATGGGGCTAACTTATGCCTGTTATTATACAGTTATGTTTGTTTTGCGCTTTATACTCTAATCATCGTTTGCTATGCTTGCCGTTCTTGTTTACGTTGTTTTGTTTCCGCAACGCTGTTTGTCATACCACGCTATTGCTTTATATACGGCTAGGCTTAGTTAATAATAATGAAGAGAGGCTGGGAGTAATGAGATTATCCTACATAAGTGGGGTCATCTCATATGAGTTGGTATGTTGGAACTGCTGTTAAATCTATGATAATAAAAGACATAGGGATGATAGCGCTAAGCCTAAAACTAGAATTAGTCTAATTGATGTGCGTAAAACATAAAGATGTTGATGAGGGGTGAGATTAATGCCAATGGATTAGTCAAGAACCTTAGGATTGATTTGAAGTGTTCAAATCTAGAGAATTGCTAAGTTTCCCAGATCTGTGACGCTGTAATAGTGTTGAGCACGCCCGTGCTCATTATCGGCACGCCCATGCTCTCTGCCCACTAAAGCCAGCACGCCCGTGCTCTCATGTAGCATGCCCGTGCCATAAGAACGAGAAAAGTGACGCTGTTTAGCACGTCCATGCTCTCGCACAGCACACCCGTGCTAGTTGGCTAGCACGCCCGTGCTCAAGCCGTGCCACTGTGAGAATTAAGAAAAGTTCACTGTTTTAAATAAAAGAGATTTAATTCCCCTTTTTGGAATAAAAATATGATATAAGAGATTATAAAATACGACATTGAGGATAGTTAATGAACTAGGACAATGATATGGTAAGAGAAAATGATGTTATGGGTAACGACGTATTGTTACCGATGTTGTTGGTTAAATCATTCTTGATACTTATTGGTCAAGTTTGATGTTGATAAATCAACTTTGATGTTTGTTGGTCAAAGTTAATAGCCATGTGATGGTGTTGATGATGGATGATTGGACATGTGTTTGCATGTTGGTTGAACATTGCATGCATCATTGCATAGAGATGATAGTTTGGGCGGAAAGCAAACGATGAATCGCGACCGTGGAGACCACGATGGGTGTTATCCCGGCCTTGAGGTTAGAGTTGGGTAAGGAGGTTCCATATGACATGGACTTGCAACCCGTTGCCGGAGTGTCCTATCGATAACCTGACTACCCTGACGAGTCACGGTACGTTATCAGGATTAGTTGAGAGTATCCACGGACGTCACCTATGGTTTTGGTGAGTGTTCCAACGTTGATGCAGGATGGTCAACATGGATATGTACTCCTAATCATCTGTCCAGAGTTGATGTTGATGGATCCACATTGCATATGGAGTAGTGGAGTAGTTATGCATCGCATAACATGCTTATATTGTGATGTGATGGTATGTGTTATAACATGTATGTTGTATTATGATGTTTATATGTTGCATGATCATCTTGCTAACTACTCTATTACCGTTTATGTTTATACGTACAGTTCCTTACTCCCTATCTGTTGTTGTTGTGTTTTGCATGTACCTTTGGTTATCCAGAGTATGGTGAGCAGCCAGTTGAGGAGTGATCCCAAGGAGATTGCTTGCTCATACTATAGTCTATTTTATGTTAATTGTTTTTCGATGTAATATTCGTTGTAACGCCTCAATTTTCAAGTCTTATAATTAAACAATATTTAAGCATTTGTATTTTATTGAAGACTCTAGAGAGTGAAATAAAATATTCTGAGAACATAGGCATGCCCTACACAACCATAGGAAGCCATGGTTAAGTTTTGGGCGAAAGCTCAAACGGAGCCCAGTCTGCGTTTTTCATTGACATTAGTATTTTACTACTATCAAGACTTAATTTCGACTCGTGAACGAAACAGTTAGGTTTTAAACAAAATTGCGAACGATATCGGCGATTTTGAAAAAAATTCAAAATGAATAAGTTCTCACGACTTTCTTGGGCGAAAACCTAAATCGGGTAAACAACAGAGCTAAAAACGGATTTATAGTGACCCGCTACGGATAAGGTTCATTTAGGAAGGTGTGCTGTGACTACCAATGTCATCATTACATTTCTAGAAATATCTAGATATTTATGAGGGAAATGACCAAATTGCTCTTTTAGTTATTTACAAGTTTGCCATAGGATGAAAATATAAATATCTCTCTCACTCTCTCACTAGGCCTCTCGGCCATACTCTCTCTATTCTTTCTCTCACTTGTTCTTCTTTCTCCGTCCAAGTTCTTCAAGTTCTTCAATTTGTTCTTCATTGTTCTTCACAAAAAGACTACTTTGATCTTCATAAAAGTTGAAGTTTGGTAAAAACTTGTTTCTTTACTCATTAATCTTTGATTCTAAGAGGTATGATCTTCATCTTAACTCTCTTAATCTCTCTATTTCATCTCTTGATTCTTGAAGATCCAAGTTTAGATCCAAAACTTTGAAAATTCATAGAAAAGTGTAGAAAATCCTTTTAATACCAAATCAATTTTTATGATCTAGTTTCATCATTCTCTTTCATAATCCAAGAGTATGAAATCAAATAAGTTTTCTAGCCTTTTCTTCTTAAGATGGCCGTAATCTTCATGATGGGAAAAGGTTGAGTTTTTGATTCAAGTTTTGTGTAATAAGACTTGTTTTAGTGTTAGGATTATCTAAGGATCACCCTTCCAAAAGATGAGAATTTTTGAACATCTCTAGCTTATTTTCACATCCAGGGACCGAACCCTAAGTTGGTAAGGATAGGAAAGTTTTGTGTTGTTTAATTGTTGATGATTGGATTGGTTGTGTTTGTAGTTGTTGTCGGATAATCGGACTAGGAATCGGGAGACTTCGCGGACCGATCGGGCGACTTACCTTTGGAGGATGACTCCTAAATGGTAAGGGGAGATTAGCTCCAATGAGTTTGATAGTCACATGAGGTTGGTCGTGATGTGAATTGTGGCATTTTGCCTTGGATTGAACATATGCATAATGTTGATTTGAGTTTTGAATGATTGTATGTTGTGTATGTACATGAATTATTTTCACATGAGGTTGGTTGTGATGTGAATTGTGGCATTTTGCCTTGGATTGAACATATGCATAATGTTGATTTGAGTTTTGAATGACTGTATGTTGTGTATTTACTTGAATTATTTTTATGAAGTACATACTTGAATTTGTGAATATGAATTGTAGCATGGATGCCTTGAATTGAGATTTGATGTGTGTATATATATACACACATATTTATATCCTGGACTGGTTAAGAGCATAGCATTGGCTATAGCTTGTTTTTGAGGAAAGAAAAGCTTCTAAGCTAAACGTTATAGTGGCCTATTTTACTAAAAAGTATTTGGTTTGTCAAGAAAATACCTTCTAAACATATTTGATGTTCCAAAAACGAAAATGTCTTTTACTTTAGCCACAGGTCATTTAATTAACTAAGTGTTTCAAGAAGAGAAATAATGAAGAAGTTAAGGAAAAATGGAAAACAAAGCATTCGCCTAGCTAACCTCGTCTCGCCATGCGAGACAGAGGGCCAGCCCGAGCAATAACAATACAGCTTCTTGGCTTTGCGACGCGAGACCATCCTCGCCATGCGAACCAGAGGAACTGTCTAAGAAGTCAAAATGGCCTCTCAGCCTCTTGTCGCGAAAATGATATTCGCCCCGCAAGAAAAGGTTTTGTTTACAAAAAGGAGATTTTCAATTCAATCGTAAAGTTTTACACATGAAAAACCTATGTTAAGCAATTGACTTAGAGTTGAAGACAAGAAGTATTTCAGCATGGTATGTGGTAGAACAAGACCATGTACTATATATACCATTGATGACTTGGTTCATCAATGAATTCATAAGACTTAAGTGAATCAACACTTATTTCATTATTTGAAAATCAAGGAATTAATGTCTTAGCAAAGGATCAAAGATTTATCTAAGAGGATTCTCAATCCTTCTTCATAACACTTAGGATTTGAGAGGTGGTTCATAAGACATAAATACAAACATGAAACATTTTGGGTTTTGAAACACTAGTTTGATTGTTTCAGTCTTGTAATGATCGGGACGAGAAGGGCCCTGAGTCTGTGCAGGTACGAGACTGTACAGTTAAAGGAATCCTAAGGCTGTGCAGGTATGGGACTGTATAGTTGCAGGAAGGCTTATAAGAATTGATTGGTACTACCTATACCAACAAGATTCGTTTTCTTTTCGTAAGCCTGGAACATAAGAACTCCATAGTTAAGCGTGCTTGACATGGAGCGCTTGTAGGATGGGTGACCTTCTGGGGAGTCCCCTATAAAGCATGTGAGTGAGGACAAAGCATGCTGAAAAGACCCGTGTTGGTTTGTGGGGACAGTCGGCAATTCTAAGAGCAGTCAGGATCATTCCAAAGGAATCACGAGATATTTATTCGATGGACAAATGTTTTATAATACAAAGACGCGTATAGTTCCTAAGGAATAAAACCTAGCCAATCTTGAAGTTTATCCAATGGATAGACATTGCTTTATCGCATCTGCCTTGTGTAAGCAATGGCATTTCATGTGCATAGTTGTAAGGCCTTGAGCATATGAGTTGAGCTTACAGCTTGATGCGGGTGCCAATCTTACGGTGACGATCTTCAATGGTCTTTTGGAGGTATCAGGGTTGGAAGGACTGATATGAGACCAGTTGGTGATTCTTGTGTGTCGTGGCGAATTCGTGCAATACACTGATATCCTCTACTAGATGCCGTACTTTTCATGTATGATCGAGAGTGTTACCGTAAAGCCAGATACGTGCACGTTACGAATGTTGTTGCATCTTGCTCATGGCTAGCAATATCAGGAACATGTCCTCCTATTCACTCTCTCCGACTTTTTGTAACTCCATGCAGTAGGGTTCAGAGTTTTACCCTTGTGGCACATGGCATTGAGTCATGTACATTGCATTGCATTGCATGGCTGTTGATGATTACATTTACTTATTGTACATCATTATTCTGATTTCAAGGATGTCTTATGCTACTAAGTGATAATAGATTAATATGGTATATTGCAATTCATGGTATTCTTATGGACATGTTGTTACCTGATGCGTTGTCCTGTGTTATTTCTGTTATTGTTATTTCTGTTATTGTAACTGTGTTGGTGCATCATTTATATGCTATTTTACTTGTGTGGCTATTATGATAAACTTGTGAGATAGTATTTCACCCTTGCCTGTACATGTTGGACACCCTGTTGTGTTTTTTGAGTACATGTACAAATATTTTCCATCGGTTCTATGGGTCACTGTGGGACCCTGCGTTTGAGTTACTTGGTGTCGACGACGAAGACGGTGGACAGTTACTGACGAGGCCTAGTGTCTTTTAGGCGATGCATGCTAGGTAGTATGCTTTATTGTTCTTAGAGTTTTGTTAGACCAGCTCTTAGGATTTTGATATTTAAAGTCAGGTCCATTGACCGTGACTCAGTATGATGTGTATTAAGAAAGTGACTTGATGTATGCCTTAAGGCGGAGTGAATGATTTTCATAAATGATGAGTTTGAATTTATTTCTTTGTTATTGTTAACGTTTAAGTTGGTATCAGAATTTCCGCAATAAATCTAATAAGTATTTTCGAGAAAGGTTTTAATTAACCGAATCACAAGAATTTTGGGTTACGATGTGTGACACCTCAAGGGTGTGTTACATTTGTGGTATCAAAGCTGGTCGATGTCTTTTGGGATCTAGGTTATGGATTCATGATGTTTTTGCTGTGTTTACTTTGTATTTTGCATTGATAAAGGATAGTAAGAGTAAGAACAGTCTGCGATGACTTATTTCTTTTGGAATACAACCAATTGGATTGGTTGGATCCGATGATTGAGATGTATTAAGACTTTATGAGAATAGTTATCCGAGTTATTAAGAGGTAACATCTAAGGTAAGCTTTGAGACAGCTCCTTAGTCAGTTCTAACGAATAAGCTTGAATTTGAGTTTTACTTTATGAGTCAAGGATGTTGGACTCTTAGTTATCAAATGAGTAAAGACTCCTTGGTGAGGAAATTTGAATGTTAGGAAAGTTTGCCAAAGGAACAAGCGTACCTTAGCCAAGCAGAAGAATACCAAAAGGTTTTTGGAATAGATACATAGGTAGCTAGTAAGCGACCAAAGGAATGGCAAGATAATGATATGTACTCTAATAGAGATTAAGAGACTGGAACAGAATTCCAGTAAAGTAATAAAAGTGTGGGACTGTGTGAAGTTCCCTCTGATAGTATTTTAAGAAACGATTGGAGCCTCCGTTGTTGTGAATTTGATTGATGGGATATTTGTCTCGTTAGGACAAATGAAAGGCTACACCTTATGGGTAGACTTGTGATCCATGTGGATGTTGGTGAAGAATTCATATAATACCGAAGTGTGACTTTTTGAAGTTATGAATGATCAGAGACTGAACGAACCAGAATTGAAATGTGAACTTTGGTTATAGAATGAGTGTCCTTAGGACTGGTATCAGTAAGAGAAAGAATTGCGATGGATCCTATATGGATAGAAGTATTGTATAGGAGTATTGTCTTGATGATAGAACTTAAGACGGTGACCGGTAGAGATGAGTAAGACAGATGAGTTTAGACTCAATCGCAACGACCTCTACCTGGTAAGGCACAGGATGAATATATCTAGCCTTCTGGCTCGCGAGGCGAGTATTGGGTCGCGAGGCAGATATAGTTGACTCCTTGTTTTGATGCTTTCGAATTTGAGGACTCGAACTAAGTTTGATATTAAGTTTGAATTTTCACTTAAATATCAGAACTCTTCAGTGAGCTTATTGGGATCTAGAGTGCATTCGAGCTGTTGGTAAGATTGTGACGTGTAATAATGGAATAAGAACTAGTTTAAGTATTTGAAAATACCCACGGAAGCTAACCTAAGTACTTGATCATGGAAGTAATGCTTGGAAGTAAGAATGGAAGTAAGCCATGAGTGAAGGATTGATAGTATAGAATGACGGACTAACGAGTCAATAAAAGAGGGAACGATTTTCCCGATAGTTGAGGGATGAGCACATCACAGAAGAAAAGTTTCCGTAGTTACTTTGATTTCTCCAAAAGAGTAGGACTGAGTTGAAAATTGTTTCCTTGCTGAAACGATGTGTGTCTTCACACAATGGTGTATGTTTTGTTGGGTTCTGATCAAGTTAAGGCCTTGTGAGGACTCATGTTTAGAGAAGGGTACTTGTTTTCATGTTGACACGTCGTCTTCCTTTGGGGATTGTGTCAGACATTAGGACGAGGTGCCTGTCTGGGAAGATTTTCTGAGGATATTCCGAGTCTGCGTTACAGAGGACATTGAGTTTTCAACTAATCTAGTTTCTAGATTCAGTCAGATCTTCATCGCTTGTGTAGAATATCACCTACAAAGCTGGCTAGATTGGACTGCAGGAAGTGGAATTTCGTTTGGTTCTTGTGAAATTCATCATCATCGGCGATGTTCCCGTTTACTCTAAGAGTCACGAGGAACGTGAGGAGGCTATGTGTCAAGTGTTATGGACCCTACGCAGGAAGAGTTGTCACGAAGTTACTTAAGTACGAGTTTGACTCGATGATGGTAAAGTTCTTAGGGTATGCGATCCCGTACGAGCTTTTGTACTCACTCTTCTATGTATTAGACATTTGAGTGAATCGGTTTAATAGTAACCTTTGACTGAACATTTTTATGTCATTCCATCGAAAGATTTGTTACGACTATTTCTTGAGTTGTAACACGGACAAGTTATTGATATCGGAAGTTTCTTGATGAGACTAAGTCTAATCACTTTTACACATGGTAAATGTGATCCAGTTTGATTTTTGACCAGACCGTTTATCTTTGATTCCCTGATCTGTTGGAAGGTTCTTATGAAAGAAGGGACTTTATTAGAGCCATGGTTGTAAAAATGTATTAGCTATGCATTTTTACACTCACAAACCTACTGAAGAATCTTTTTACATACTGGATATTCATGTATTCGTTTCCGAATAGTAAAAAAAAATTCTTCTATATCCTTCCTATGAGAGTAAGACCAAGAAATTTCCTCTGTTGAAAATCTCTTTTGTTGAAAGATTTCTTTCCTTAATCTTCGAGGACCGAGTAGCAACTACGTTCAACTGATTGCCCTCGACTCAAGTGGACGAACAGAAAACGTTTCGATCTTTGAAGGATGGGTTGGGAGTAAGTGTATTACTCTAATTACAAACATCCTTTCAGCAGGATAAATAAGAAGTGATGGAAGTTTTGTTGAAAATATAGTTGTGATTGATAGGATGTGAATCTTTAAGATCAATCTGAAAAAGTTAGACAATTACTATGAGTCAAGTATTGATCAAGGCAGAATAGTATTTGGAGAACGTAGGGCAAAGATCAATGTCTGTAGCTAAGATTAATTGTATGAGTTTGGAAATTTATAAGAAAGTGTTCTTAGTAGTTTTACCTAAGCTGAATATAAGAAAAAGAGAGGAGTTTCTGAGTAGAACTAAGTTGTTATAAAAGTTCAAGACTTATGAATTTGGGTAAATCTACCCGATGTGATTTCTTTTTGGTTGTAGTTGCATTAAGAAGTGCAATCAGGTTCTGTAAGATCGAAGTACATGATTATGATGTAAGTTGGAGAGGTGTACTGCGTTCAAAAGGAACTAAGACTAAGATTGGATATATTGGATCGGAATTGATGGATGTGTTGTAAAAAGAAATATGTATTGTAGTTTAAATCTTGGTGTTAACAGTAAGAGTCAAAGATGTCTGAAGAAGATTTTCCTAAGTGGATTAGTATTGAAAGAAAAGTGGTTAAGTTTGATTATACTTCTCACATGTGAAGAAACTAAGGTAAGATATTAAAGTATGGATTGAGGATAAGTGATTTGATGTTTAGTGGTAAATTGAACGAAGGATAAATATGAGGTTGTTATTAGGTTACCCATGTTACCTAGGTAAGAATTATGTACGGGTTACAATGTGGAACCTGAGGATTAAGAAATCCTGTTTAGTTTTGATCTTCATAAAAGTTGAAGTTTGGTGAAAACTTGTTTCTTTACTCATTAATCTTTGATTCTAAGAGGTATGATCTTCATCTTAACTCTCTTAATCTCTCTATTTCATCTCTTGATTCTTGAAGATCCAAGTTTAGATCCAAAACTTTGAAAATTCATAGAAAAGTGTTGAAAAATCCTTTTAATACCAAATCAATTTCTATGATCTAGTCTCATCATTCTCTTTCGTAATCCAAGAGTATGAAATCAAATAAGTTTTCTAGCCTTTTCTTCTTAAGATGGCCGAAATCTTCATGATGGGAAAAGGTTGAGTTTTTTATTCAAGTTTTGTGTAATAAGACTTGTTTTAGTGTTAGGAGTATCTAAGGATCATCCATCCAAAAGATGAGAAATTTTGAACATCTCTAGCTTATTTTCGCATCTAGGGGCCGAACCCTAAGTTGGTAAGGATAGGAAAGTTATGTGTTGTTATTTGTTGATCATTGGATTGGTTGTGTTTGTAGTTGTTGTTGGATAATCGGACGAGGAATCGGGAGAATTCGCGGACCGATCGGGCGACTTACCTTTGGAGGATGACTCCTAAATGGTAAGGGGAGACTAGCTCCAATGAGTTTGATAGTCACATGAGGTTGGCTGTGATGTGAATTGTGGCATTTTGCCTTGGAATGAACATATGCATAATGTTGATTTGAGTTTTTAATGACTGTATGTTGTGTATGTAGTTGAATTATTTTCATATGAGGTTGGTTGTGATGTGAATTGTGGCATTTTGCCTTGGATTGAACATATGCATAATGTTGATTTGAGTTTTGAATGACTGTATGTTGTGTATGTACTTGAATTATTTTTATGAAGTACATACTTGAATATATGAATATGAATTGTGGCATGGATGCCTTGGATTGAGATTTGATGTGTATATATATATGTATGCATATTTATATCCTGGACTGGTTAAGAGCATAGCATTGGCTATAGCTTGTTTTTGAGGAAAGAAAAGCTTCTAAGCTAAATGTTATAATGGTCAATTTTACTAAAAAATATTTAGTTTGTCAAGAAAATACCTTCTAAACATATTTGATGTTCCAAAAACGAAAATGTCTTTTACTTTAGCCATAGGTCATTTAATTAACTTAGTGTTTCAAGAAGAGAAATGATGAAGATGTTAAGGAAAAATGGAAAACAAGGCATTCGCCTGGCTAACCTCCTCTCACCACGCGAGACAAAGGGCTAGCCCGAGCAGTAACAATACAGCTTCTCGGCTTCATGACGCGAGACCATCCTCGCCGCGTGAACCAGAGGAACTGTCTAAGAAGTAAAAATGGCCTCTCAGCCTCGCGTCGCGAAAATGATATTCACCCCGCAAGAAAAGTTTTTGTTTACAAAAGGGAGATTTTCAATTCAATCGTAAAGTTTTACACGTGGAAAAACCTATGTTAAGCAATTGACTTAGAGTTGAAGACAAGAAGTGTTTAAGTATGGTATGTGGTGGAACAAGACCATGTACTATACCATTGATGACTTGGTTCATCAATGTTTTCATAAGATTTAAGTGAATCAACACTTATTTCATTATTTGAAAATCAAGGATTTAATGTCTTAGCAAAGGATCAAAGATTTATCTAAGAGGATTCTCAATCCTTCTTCATAACACTTAGGATTTGAGAGGTGGTTCATAAGACATAAACACAAACATGAAACGTTTTGGGTTTTGAAACACTCGTTCGATTGTTTCATTCTTGTAATGATCGGAACGAGAAGGACCCCGAGGCTGTATTGGTATGGGACTGTACAGTTAATGGAATCCTGAGGCTGTGCAGGTATGAGACTGTATAGTTGCAGGAAGGCTTATAAGAACTGATTGGTACTACCTATACCAACAAGATTCGTCTTCTTTTCGGAAGCCCAGAATATAAGAACGCCATAGTTAAGTGTGCATGACTTGGAGTGCTTGTAGGATGGGTGACCTTCTGGGAAGTCTCCTAGAAAGCATGTGAGTGAGGACAAAGCATGCTGAAAAGACCCGTGTTGGTTTGTGGGGACAGTCGGCAATTCTGAAAGCAGTCCGGATCATTCCAAAGGAATCACGAGATATTTATCCGATCGACAAATGTTTTATAATACAAAGACGCGTATAGTTCCTAAGGAATAAAACCTAGCGAATCTTGAAGTTTATCCAATGGATAGACATTGCTTTATCGCATGTGCCTTGTGTAAGCAATGGCATTTCATGTGCATAGTTGTAAGGCCTTGAGCCTAGGAGTTGAGCTTACACCTTGATGCGGGTGCGAATCTTACGGTGACGATCTTCAATGGTCTTTTGGAGGTATCAAGGTTGGAAAGGCTGACATGAGACCAGTTGGTGATTCTTCTGTGTCGTGGCGAATCTGTGCAATACACTGATATCCTCTACTAGATGCCGTACTTTTCATGTTTAATCAAGAGTGTTACCGTAAAGCCAGATACGTGCACGTTACGAATATTGTAGCATCTTGCTCATGGCTGGCAATAACTGGAACATGTCCTCCCATTCACTCTCTCCGACTATTTGTAACTCCAAGGAATAGGGGTCAGAGTTTTACCCTTGTGGCATATGGCATTGAGTCATGTACATCGCATTGCATTGCATGGCTGTTGATGATTATATTTACTTATTGTACATCATTATTCTGATTTCAAGGATGTCTTATGCTACTAAGTGATAATTGGTTAATATGGTATATTGCAATTCATGGTATACTTGTGGACATGTTGTTACCTGATGCGTTGTCCTGTGTTATTTCTGTTATTGTAACTGTGTTGATGCATCATTTATATGTTGTTTTACTTGTGTGGCTATTATGATAAACTTGTGAAAGAGTATATCACCCTTGCCTATACATGTTGGACACCCTATTGTGTTTTTTGAACACATGTACAGATATTTTTCAGCGGTTCTCTGGGTAACTGTGGGACTCTGCGTTTGATTTACTTGGTGTCGACGACGAAGACGGTGGACAGTTACTAACGAGGCCTAGTGTCTTTTGGGTGATGCATGCTAGGTAGTTTGCTTTATTGTTCTTAGAGTTTTGTTAGACCAGCTCTTAGGATTTTGATATTTAAAGTCAGGTCCATTAACCGTGACTCAGTATGATGTGTATTACGAAAGTGACCTGATGTATGCCTTAAGGCGAAGTGAATGAGTTTCATAAATGATGAGTTTGAATTTATTTCTTTGTTATTGTTAACGTTTAAGTTGGTATCAGAATTTCCGCAATAAATCTAATAAGTATTTTTGAAAATGTTTTAATTAACCGAATCACAAGAATTTTGGTTTACGATTTGTGACACTTCGAGGGGGTGTTACATTGGTATTGGTTACCAGCTCTGATTATGTGCATCGGGTTTCGTGTTTTGTTTATGTTATGTTTTTCCACAATTGTTATTTATGTTTTAAACGTTTTCGGATCATGTGGTACTTGCTACCTTTTATGTTAAAGTTTTTATTATTTAATTTATTTTTATCGTATTCGCGATCTATCGCTCGAGGAAGGGAAGTTATGAATCTCCGGAGTACATGAATTAGAGAATTGAATTGAAGTCTCATGCATTCTTTTGACTTATCTTGATGAATGTGTGATATTTAGAAAGTGAAATTATCCCATTATCATATTATATTGAATATTGATATTTTATCGCATGACTATGTTGATGCATTATTTGTACGCTACTTTACTTGTGTGGCAATTATGATGAACTTATGAACGAGTATCTCACCCTTGCCTGTACATGTTGGACACCCTGTTGTGTTTTTTGAACACATGTACAGATATTGCCCAACGGTCCTTCGGGTCACTGTGGGACCCTGTAGCTGAGTTCCTTGATGCCGACGACGAAGGTGGATGGGTTGTTGATAACGAGGCCCAGTCTTATCGGGGCGATGCAGGCTAGGTAGTATACTGTATTGTTCTTAGAGTTTTGTTAGACTAGCTCGTAGGATTTTGATGTTTAAAGTCAGGTCCTTTGACCGCGACATAGTATGATGTGTATTAAGAAATTGAAGTGATGTATGCCTTAAGGCGAAGTTGAATGAGTTTTGTAGATGATGAGTTTGAATTTGTTTCTCAGTTGTTGTTAAAGCTTTAAATTGGTGTCAAATTTTCGCAACTAGTCTAATGAGTTTTTTCGAAAAGGTTTTAATAAACCGAAAAAGAAAAATTGGGGTACGAACTGTGACACCGAGAGGGGGTGTTTACACTTACCCCTTAGGGTTCGACCTCTTAATTTTAAAATTAGCTAAAGATGTCCAAAATTTCTTATCTTTTGGATGGATGATCCTTAGATATACCTAACACTAAAACAAGTCATATTGTTCAAAGCTTAAACCAAAAACTCAAACTTTTCAACATAGGCAATTTGGCCGCTACTGGTATGTTTGGCTATGAGAAGAAATAGGGAAGAAAGAAGTAGAGAAGAAAGAAGTAGGAGAGTAGAGAAAATGAGTAGAGAATATATAGATTTTTAGATTGTTTGGATTGAGAGAAAAAAGAAAGAGGTAGAAGAGAAAGAAAAGTTAAATTTTTGTATAAAGACATTTCTATCCTTTTATATAATAATGATAATTTTATCTCAATGTTAAAATTATATGGGTATATTTGGTATTTTAATTTTTAGGTTCCCATTCGTACATTCTCTTGCCACTTGAGGGAAGAAAATTTTTTTAGTAGGTCCCACCTATCACTTTTCTTTCATGCCTTCTTTTTTTCTGTTCCAAATGATGAAAGTGGGTCTTTTCTATGCCACTTCGCTCGTCCCAACTTCTGTCTTCAGTGGTACTCGCAATCCAAACGAAGCGTACATGCCCACATGGGCTAGAAAAATCTTTTGGTTACATGCTCTTGGATAATGAAAGAGAATGATGAAACTAACTCATAGAAATTGATTTGATATTAAAAGGATTTTTCTATAAATTTTCATGGATTTATGAAGTTTATAAATCAAAACTCTAAGCTCCATGAATCAAGATATTTAAGAGATGAAATAGAGAGATTAAGAGATAAGCACTCTAAGCTCCTTGATGCTAATCCTTAAGAGATAAGCACTTGATTTCACCAAAAATCTCTTCAAGTTTGAAGACCAAAATGAAGAACTCTTGAAGAACTTAGAAGAAATGAAGAACAAAGTGAGACAAGAGACAGAAAGAGTGATGGCCGAATGGCCAAGAGAAAGAGAGTGAAGGGTAGATATTTTTGTCACTCAAGGGTAACTTAGTAATTAACTATAGGACATTTTTGTAATTTCATTAAAAGACCAAGGGCATTTTGGTCATTTCGCGTCCAGATATTTTAAAAATCATCATGACACTGGCACATATCGCAAGGTGACATTGACCTGATGTGGCTTCAAGATTATCCGTTAGTGAGTCCCGTTAAATTCTTCTACAGCTCCAATCGTCTCCCGGTTCGAGTATTCAACCGAATATTTTATATTATTTTCAACTTTTAATGTTAGGAACTGATTTTAGCAAAATTGTAGAGAATCGAATTCTAAGACTAATGATCTCGTCCGCAAGTCAAAATTAGGTCTTGATAGTAGTAAAATACTACTGTCAGTGAAAACGCAAATCGGGCTCCGTCTGAGTTTTCGACCCAAATTTTAACCATAGCTCCCTACGATAGCGTAGAGCGTGACTATGGTCTCAGATTATTTTATTTCACTCTCTAGACCCTCCAATAATATACAAACGCATAAATACTGTTTAATTCATATTAGAAAGCTTGAAAAAATTGGGGCGTTACATTACTACCCATCTTAAAAGAATTTCGTCCTCGAAATTTAACATACCTTTTAAAATAGACTCGGATACTGTCGTTGCATGTCTTCTTCTCTTTCCCAGGTAGCATCACCTAAAGTCTCGTTCCAGATAACTTTGACCAAAGATATCTCCGTCCCTCGTAGTTGCATTACTCTTCTGTCCTCGATCTTAATAGGCAGTGTTTCATAGGTCAGGTTATCCTTTAGCTATACTGAATCAGACTTTATAACATGACTGGGATCCGGAATATATTTTCGCAATGCGAAACACGAAAAACATTATGAAGGTTGGATAGAAAATGCAGTAAAGCTATTTGGTATGATACTGGACCTATCCGACGAAGAATTTGATTAGGTCCGATGAATTTTGGAGTGAGTTTTCTGGACTTAAGGACCCTGCCCACCCCAGTCGTTGGCGTGACTCTCAAAAACACATGATCACCTTCTTCGAAATCAAGGGGCCTACGTCTTTTGTCCGCATAACTTTTCTGTCGGCTCTGAGTTGTCCTCATCTTTTCTTGAATCAGTTTCACCTTTTCAGTTGTTTGTTGCACTAGTTTAGGTCCTAATGAAGCACTCTCTCCATCTTGATACCAACATAAAGGTGTTCTGCATCGTCGTCCGTATAAAGCTTCATAGGGCGCCATCTCTATGCTCGAATGATAACTGTTGTTGTAGGTGAATTCTATCAACGGTAGAAAACTCTCCCAACTCCCGGCATGTTCCAACATAGAAGCCCTCAACAGGTCCTCTAAAGATTGAATCATCCTGTTTGATTATCCGTCAGTCTGAGTATGATAAGCCGAACTCAGCCGTAACTTCATTCCTAAGGTTTCATGTAAACTCTGCCAAAACCGCGAAGTAAAATGTGAGTCTCTATCTGATATGATGCTTGAAGGTACCCCATGCAGTCTCACAATCTCGCTGATATAAATCTGAGTCAGCTTCTCCATGGAATACTTGATATTGATAGGTAGAAAATGAGCTGATTTTGTAAGCCTATCAACTATTACCCAAATGGAATCACATCCCTTAGGTGTCCTTGGCAAACACGTCACAAAATCCATCGCTATGCCGTCCCATTTCCACTCTGGGATATCCAACGGAAGTAACATTCCCGCTGGCCTTTGATGTTCAACCTTTGCTTTTTGACACACCAAGCAAGACGCCACATAATCAGCCACATCTTTTTTCATGCTTTGCCACCAAAATAACCGCTTCAGGTCTTGGTACATCTTGGTTGATCCTGGATGCATACTCAACTTACTTTTATGAGCTTCATCCAGAATTAACCTCCTTATCTCTGGGTTGATTGGCACACAAACCCGTTTTCCTCGTCTTAGGATCCCATCCGCTCCTTCCTTGTATTCAGACGTCATCCCTTTCTTTCAGATTTCCTCGCTCTTTCTCTAGATATTGGTCGTACACTTGTTTCTCCTGAATCTGATCCATCAGATCACATGACACTGTAACCATGCCCACACAAAGTCTCCCTGGCATATTGACCACGGATAGATGAATATCCTTGAACTGTTCTAATAGCTCATGTTCTTTAACCATCATGGCAGACACATGTAACACCTTCCTACTCAAGGCATCCGCTACCACATTAGCCTTCCCCGGGTGATACTGCAACTGGAACTCATAGTCCTTCAGAAATTCCAGCCACCGTCTCTGCCTCATGTTGAGCTCTTTTTAATCGAACAGGTACTTCAAACTCTTATGATCGCTGAAGACGTTGAACATCGAACCATACAAGTAGTGCCTCCAAATCTTCAACGCAAAGACCACTGCTACTAACTCCAGATGATGAGTAGGGTAGTTCTTCTCATGTACTTTCAACTGCCTCGAAGCATAAGCTACCACTTTCCGATTCTGCATCAGAACACAGCCTAAACCCTGGTATGAAGCGTCACAGTACACTTCAAAAGGTTCACTTGGATCTGGTAACACCAACATTGGTGAAGTAGTTAGCCTCTTCTTCAACTCCTGGAAACTCTGTTCATAGGCTTCAGTCCACTCAAAAGCTTTATCCTTCCTCGTCAATTGGGTAAGGGGTCCTCCAATCTTTGAAAATCCCTCGATGAACCTCCGATAATACCCAGCCAAGCCCATAAAACTGCGTATCTCAGTCACTGTTGTTGGCCTTTCCCACTCAAGAACTGCTTCAACTTTTGACGAATCTATAGCAATTCCTTCCCTTGAAATCACGTGACCCAAAAACTGCACTTCATCGAGCCAAAACTCACACTTAGACAGCTTTGTGTACAACTGTTTCTCCTTCAGAACCTGAAGAACCACACTAAGATGTTTAGCGTGTTCTTCCCGGTCTCGCGAAGAGATGGATATATTGTCTATGAAAACAACGACAAACTTATCTAGAGAGGGACGAAAAATCCTATTCATATAATCCATGAATATGGTTGGAGCATTCATCACCCCAAACGGCATTACAAGGTACACGTAGTGCCCATAGCGTGTTCGAAACGCTGTCTTTGGTACATCCTCTACTTTCACACGAATCTGGTGATAACCCGATCGCAGATCAATCTTGGAGAAAACTGTCGCTCCCCTCAACTGATCTATCAAGTCATCTCCTCGGAAAAGGATACTTATTCTTAATGGTAACCTTGTTCAACTGGCGATAATCCACACATAAACGAGAAGTTTCATCTTTCTTCTTCACTAACAGCACAGGTGCTCCCCATGGCAACACACTGGATCTAATAAACTGCTTCCCCAATAAGTCCTCCAATTGTTCCTTCAAGGTTTCCAACTCCGCAGGGGCCATACGATATGGTGCCATAGACACGGGTCCTGTCCCTGGCACAAGATCAATCGAAAACTCGATGTCCCGAACTGGCGATAATCCTGGTACATCTTCAGGAAAGACTTCCGGAAACTCGTTCACGACAGGCACATGCTCTAAGACTAGCTCGCTCTTGACCTCCAAAGAAGATAGCAACATGAATCCCTGAGCTCCTTCTCTCAAAGAAGCGTTTACTTGGTTGGCAGTCAAAATTCCAGAATTATCAGAACTAGGAAAGACTAAGGTTTTGTTTGCACATTCTAACATGATATGGTTAGAAGATAACAATCCACTCCTAATATTACATCTATTTGCGAAAGAGGCAAACAAATCAAATCAATCAAAAACGTTCTATCTTTTACAGAAATAGAACAATTCAAACAAACTTTAGCAGTTATAATAGGCTTTGCAGTAGGTGTAGAAATTACTAAATCAAAAGGTAAAGAAGGCACAGGCAATCCCAAAAGGTTCACACAATCATATATAATAAAGGAATGCGTTGCGCCTGAATCAAACAGTACAGTTAAGGTTTTACCTCCCATGACGCACTGACCTTGGATTAAGTCTTCATTCTGAGAAGCCTCAACGCCATTCACAGTATAGACACTGCCCTTTGCTTTAGGCCTCGCTGCTTGCACATTGTCGACAGAATGTTCAACTTTTGGTTGTACACAGTCGCGTGAAATATGGCCCGGCTTCCCACAGCTGAAGCATATAATCCTCTTGATCGAGCATTCTCTTGTGGCATGATCACTCTTTCCATACTTCATACACTTGATTGGGGCATTTCCAGACTGACTGAAACCCCCACTGCTTCCTCCCATAGAACATTGTTGTTGATCTTGCTGCTTTGAATATGGCTTCCATTGAGATTTGTTGTCACGACCACCGTTCCCTCTGTGGAACTTATTCGGTCCAGAACTCTGTGCTCGCTTGTCCTTATTAGGCTCCAAACTCTCGATCAGACGACACTTCTCCATCAGCCTTGGAAAAACAGAAATCTCCAGAGGAACCACAGACCTTTTTAAATCGATCCTCAGACCCCCTTCGAACTTCCTGCATTTCGATTCTTCTCTTGGGTTATCTAGGAAGTAGTTTGAGAACTTCGCCAAACTTTCAAACTTGGCCCCGTACTCAGCTACAGACATTCCCCCTTGTCTCAGCTGGAGGAACTTCATCTCTTTCTCGTGCCTCGCACTTGCAGGAAAATATTTCTCCAGGAACTTCCCTTTGAAAGCATTCCAGTCTATAACTTGTTGATCATGTATCAGCATCTGACGGGCTCCTTCCCACTATTCAGCATCCTCCACCAGCATATAAGTTGCATAGACAACCTTGTCGTTCTCGTTACACCTCATAGCTCCAAAGATTTTCTCCAAAGTCTGGATCCAACACTCTGCTTGCTTAGGATTGAACTCACCCTTAAAATATGGTGGGTTCCAACAGAGGAATTCATCCAGTCCTCTACCCCCAGCAGCTCTCTCATCACGTTGAACCATCGCAGCAGTAATCTCCTGTATGGTGTTTATAGCAGCATTCAGGTTTTAAGTAGCCATTGCTACCTTCAAAACCAGAATTGTTAAACTCAAAGGAACACAACACAACCAAAGCAAACAACATTATCTTCCTTGCGGAGATAACAATAGAGAAACACACAGAGAACACAACACAAAAAAGACAGACCATAACCTACAAACCCTGAAAGACTCGGCCAGCAATGATACCAAATAATGCAACACCCTTTATTTTATTTTATTTTATTTTATTTCTTTTCACAATGATGTAATGGGATTAGTAAAGGTAAGTAATAATAAATGAACTTAGGTTTACCATGCATTTCTAGAAGTCATACAGAATTAAAGTACTGAAATAGAAACAACACGGTATACAGACATAGGTCCAAGCCTAACTGACAATAAGTATATAATAAGTACTAGGAGTCACAGATCCCCAAAAGGTACAACAGACACTTCACACAGCTTGGCCAAAACTAAATAGCAAAAGGAGTCCCCCTCCGGACTCAAAGTGTATGCTGAACTGAACAGTCGTCGCGTCAATCTGCTTAAGAAGAAACAATACCAGCAGAGAAGATAATTCAGATATGGGTGAGATTTCCAATCATCAACATAGAAAAATAGCAGAAGTAAAAACGGGACGACTCACCAAGTAATAACATACTTAACATGCATACCATAAACCTCAATATATCATGTTAATCAATTAGCAGCATAAAATAAGCCATTCTCAAAAACAGAACAACGATGTGCAACAAGTAAATGCAATCATCAACAGCCATGCAATGCAATGCAATGTACATGACTCAATGCCATATGCCACAAGGGTAAACTCTGACCCCTACTCTATGGAGCTAACAAAACATCGGAGAGAGTGAATGGGAGGACATGTTCCGTGTATGCCAACCATGGGTAAGATACTACAACATTCGTAACGTGTACGTATCTGGCTTTACGGAAACACTCTACACCAAACATGAAAAGTACGACATCTAGTCGAGGATATCAGTGTATTGCTCGGATTCGCCACGACACAGAAGAGCTACCAACTGGTCACATGTCAGCCTTTCCAACCCTGATACCTCCAAGACTATTTAAAACGTCACCGTAAGATTCGTACTCGTATCAAGGTGTAAGCTCAACTCCTAGGCTCAAGGCCTTACAACTCATGCAATGAAATGCCAATGCTTACACAAAGTAGATGCAATAAAGCAATGCCTATCAATCGGATAAACCTTAAGGTTCACTAAGGTTCTCTTCCTTAAGAACTATACGTGTCTTTGTATTACCAAACCTTTATCCATCGGATAAATCTCGTGATCCCTCCGGGATCGAGTCATCACAAGACTGAAACAATTGAACGACTGACTTGGATTCGAATCATCGGTCTGCCATCGAACTACTGTTTCAAAACCCAAAACTTTTCATGTTTGTGTTTATGCCTTATGAATTATGTCTCAAGTCCTAAGCATTATGAAGAAGGATTGAGAATCCTCTTAGATAAGTCTTTGTTCCTTTCTAAGATATTAATTCCTTGGATTCCCAATAATGAAATAAGGAGTCATTGATGAACTAAATCGTCAATGGTATAGTGCATGGTCTTGTTCCCACACATACCATACTTAATTATCCCTTGTCTTCAACTCTAAGTAAATTACTTTAACTTAGGTTTTCACGCGTAAAACTTTACGATTTAGAGTTGAAAACCCTCTCTGTAAACGAAATCCTTTCTATTTGAAAACTCATTGATTTGAAAGAACGTTGTTACTTGATTAAGGTAAAGTACCTTAACAATCTTGGAAGAGACTTTTCCTTATTAGCTTAGTGTAAAACCATGATCTAAGTTTGTGTGAAGGAAATGTAATCTCATTAAATTTTCTAACTATGATTTATTTAATTCAAACTTAAGGACAAGGTCCTCTTTATATTTGAAAAAGGAATGTTATCTTAGTTCTAATATAAACGTGATATCTCATTAAAATCTAAGGTAACTTTCATGAAATCACTTTCATCATTTTTCTTTTCTTTTTTTTTAAACACTTAGTTAATTAGATAAACTATGGCTAAAGTAAAAAAGATATTTTCACCTTAGTAAAACACTTGAATGCTAAAACTCCATTTGATCTTTGGATCAAAATCAATTCTTTTTTGGTCTTGAAATATATGTTACTAAAGCACTTTCTTGCTTTCAAAACATTGAATGTTCAAGAACAACTCATGTTCTTCCTTTTATTCTTAGCCAAGGCTGAATGCTCTCATAATGGAATGTGAAGATTTTGCTTCACTAACTTGTCAAGTCATAGCTCAAAATGCCCACAAAATTATGACAAACAACAATCATGCATCATTCCATCATAATCAAGCATAAAAATCCTTACTTCATCTAGAGATCAAAGTATGGTTTTCAACATACATTAAATATTTTTCATCCAATCACACATCATCATAAACTACTAAACAGAGGACCATTATTACAAATCATGTTCTCCAAGAGAACTTTACCAATAAAGTAGTGAACCCAAACAAATGGGTTTCACCCAAACAACATAAACAACCATTTTCACCTCCACCAATTTTGGTGTGATAAGGTTCACTCCCCATACCTATTGGTGAAGTAATCCTCCGGATGAAAGTTGGTTGACCGGTTCGCAAATCTCCCGGTTATTCGCCCAAATACTCAACACAAAATACAATCACACAATCAATCAAACATTAACATCTAACAACACAAATTTCCCTTATTCTTACCCACTTAGGGTTCGGCCTCTTAATTTTAAAATTAGCTAGAGATGTCCAAAATTTCTTATCTCTTGGATGGATGATCCTTAAATATACCTAACACTAAAACATGTTTTATTGTTCAAAGCTTGAATCAAAAACTCAAACTTTTTCAACATAGGCAATTCGGCCACTACATGCCCATATGAGCTAGGAAAATATTTTGGTTACATGCTCTTGGATAATGAAAGAGAATGATGAAACTAACTCATAGAAATTGATTTGGTATTAAAAGGAATTTTCTACAAAATTTCATGGATTTATGAAGTTTATGAATCAAAACACTAAACTCCATGAATCAAGAAATTTAAGAGATGAAATAGAGAGATTAAGAGAGTTAGGATGGATTTTATACCTACTTGATGCTAATCCTTAAGAAAAAAGCACTTGATTTCACCAAAAATCTCTTCAAGTTTCAAGATCAAAATGAAGAACTCTTGAAGAACTTAGAAGAAATGAAGAACATAGTGAGAGAAGAGAGAGAAAGAGTGATGGCCGAATGGCCGAGAGAGAGAGAGAGTGAACGGTAGATATTTTTTTCACTCAAGGGTAACTTAGTAATTAACTATAAGACGTTTTGGTAATTTCATTAAAAGACTAAGGGCATTTTGGTCATTTCGCGTCCAGATATTTTGAAAATCATCATGACACTGGCATGCATACCAAGGTGACATTGACCTGATGTGACTTCAAGATTATCCGTTAGCGGGTCCCGTTAAATCCTTCTACAGCTCCAATCGTCTCACGGTTCGAGTATTCGCCCGAATATTTTATATTATTTTCAACTTTTAACGTTAGGAACTGATTTTAGCAAAATTGTAGAGAATCGAATTCTAAGACTAACGGTCTCGTCCGTGAGTCAAAATTAGGTCTTGATAGTAATAAAACACTACTGTCAGTGAAAATGCAGACCGGGCTCCGTCTGAGTTTTCGACCCAAATTTTAACCATAGCTTCCTACGATAGCGTAGAGCGTTACTATGGTCTCAGATTATTTTATTTCACTCTCTAGACCCTCCAATAATATACAAACACATAAATACTATTTAATTCATATTAGAAAGCTTGAAAAAATTAGGGCGTTGTAGATGAAGGTTGGAGATGAAGAAATTTGGGGGAAATTGGAGCAACTAGGGCTCGGGTTGGAGGAAGGTAGAAGAGAGCGGGTTGGCTTTATAGAGAGAGGAGTGATGGGTGAGTGATGGTGATCGATGGGGGTGGTTGGGAATGTGTGGTTGGGGGGAGTTGCGGTTATCAAGAGGGAATAAGTGGTGTGAGAGGTGCTTGGGGAGTTGTGACTGCACGGGAAATCGCTCCACCTTTTTCTCTTTCAAATTTTTAAATTGTTTTATCCAAATTTCAAACTGATGTGACTCCCCCCAAAAACCAACGCATGGCCCAAATCAGTTACTATGGCTTCTAACCTGTTTCAGCCCAATGAACAACCACACTACCACCTGGGATAGTTATCCCACCTGCATCCACCACTTCCGTTCCTCTTTGTTGCTTTTTTTTTTTTTTGTTAGTGCAAATAAAAATAAAACAAAAATAACAGAATAAACTAAGAAATTTTTGCTGGGCTGCCTCCCAGTAGCGCTTGGTTTACAAGTCCTTAACCTGGAATTGAAGAGCAAAACTTGCTCTCCTTTTGCAAAGTCTCTCTTCTGAATTTTTCTATCATGCCAGGCCTTTGTTTTGGCATTGTAAACTTCTGCTCCCTCAAATGAAAACAACCTGTGTTCTTCAAGCTCATTGAGCTGTAGCATGCGAGCTGCTCCAGCCTATGCTAGATCAAGATTGAGCTTTTTAACTGCCCAGAAGGCTTTATGCTATAGCTCAATGGGCAAATGGCATGCCTTTCCATAGACTAGCCTATAGGGTGACATTCCTAAGGGGGTCTTGCAGGCAATCTTATATGCCTAAAGAGCATCTTCCAAATGAAGGGACCAGTCTTTTCTGCTTGGGTTCACCATTTTTTTCAAAAAAAATTTTATTTCCCTATTGGACAACTCAGCTTGTCCATTGGTCTGTGGATGGTATGCTGTAGCAACTTTATGCCGCACCCCATATTTTGTTAAGACACCATCAAACAGCTTGTTACAAAAGTGAGTACCTTCATCACTGATGAATGCTCTAGGGGTGCCAATTCTTGTCAAAATCCGCTTCTGAACAAACTTTACAACAGCTCTAGCATCATTGGCGGGAAGAGCTCCAGCCTCTACCCATTTTGACACATAGTCTACAGCCATCAAAATGTACAGATTACCAAAAGAAGGGGGAAATGGACCCATGAAGTCTATGCCTCGTACATCAAACAACTCAACTTCCAAGATGGAATTGAGGAGCATCTCATTTCTATCTGAAATATTGCCTACCCTTTGGCATCTGTTGCAGCCCTTAGCAAAGCTGTAAGCATCTTTGAATAATGTAGGCCAAAAATACCCAGCCTGGAGGACTTTAGCAGTCGTCCTCATTCCTCCAAAATGTCCCTCACATGGGGATGAATGACAATGCAAGAGAATATCTAGGACTTCCGAGCAAATGGTCAGCATTGTTCTTGTGTACAAGTATAGCTCATCCCAACAGAACTGCTTTGCCTGATGGAAGAACCTTTTTCTTTGCTGTGAACTTAAATCTACAGGGACAATACCACTGCCTAGATAGTTTACTAGATCAGCATACCATGGCGTTTCAGCATCTTCCAGAGAAAGCAACTGCTCATTGGGGTACAATTCTTTGATCTCAGAATTCTTTGTGGCCTCATTGCCCTCAGACAGTCTTGACAAGTGGTCTGCCACCTGATTCTCAACTCCCTTCTTATTGCTAATTTCCAAGTCGAACTCTTGCAACAAAAGCACCCATCTAATTAGTCTTGGCTTTGCATCCTTCTTGGCAATCAAGTATTTGATGGCAGCGTGATCAGTATAGACAATGACCTTTGTGCCAACAAAGTAGGGTCTGAACTTGTCAAAGGCAAACATAACAACCATTAGCTCTTTCTCTGTTGTGGTATAGTTCAATTGAGCTTCAACCAATGTTTTACTGGCATAATATATAGAGTGGAATACCTTATCTTTCCTCTAGCCAAGGACTACTCCCACTGCGAAGTCACTAGCATCACACATCAACTCAAATGGCCTAGACCAATCTGGGGCAGTTATGACTGGTGCAGTGATTAGAGCCTTCTTCAGAATCTCAAAAGCTTCCAAATAGTCTGGTGTGAAATCAAAGATCCTGTCATGCTCTAACAAGTAGCACAGAGGTTTGGTGATTTTGAAGAAGTCCTTGATAAATCTTCTATAGAACCCAGCATGTCCAAAGAAACTTCTCATTCCTTTAACTGAGGTAGGTGGTAGCAGTTTTTCAATGACTTCTATCTTGGCTTTGTCTACCTCCATACCTTTCTTAGAAACCTTGTGACCCAGCACAATTCCTTCCTGAACCATGAAGTGACACTTTTCCCAGTTTAACACCAAGTTTGTTTCCTTACAACGATCCAAGATCTGTTCCAGATTTCCAAGGCATCCGTGGAATGACTCTCCAAAAACTGAGAAGTCATTCATAAAAATTTCCATGGATTTCTCAATAATATCAGAGAATATGGCCATCATGCATCTTTGGAACATTGTTGGAGCATTATAGAGGCTAAATGGCATCCTTCGAAAGGCAAAGGTGCCATAGGGACAAGTAAAGGTGGTCTTCTCCTGGTCTTCGGGTGGTACAGCAATTTGATTGTCACCAGAGTATCCATCCAAAAAGCAAAAGAACTCCTTCCCAGAAAGCCTATCCAGCATCTGATCAATAAAAGGCAAGGGAAAGTGGTCTTTTCCAGTGGCTTTATTCAACTTCCAATAAGCCATACAAATCCTCCACCCTATGACTGTTCTGGTGGGAATTAGCTCATTTTTCTCATTAGGCACAATAGTTACTCCCCTTTTCTTTGGCACACACTGAATTGGGCTTACCCAAACACTGTCAAAAATAGGGTATATAATCCGAGCATCCAGCCACTTGACCACCACTTCCTTCATGATAGGATTCAGTCTCCTATGTCTCTCTATACTATTCTTGGCTTTAGGCTCTAGCAATATTCGATGCATACACACTGTAGGACTGATACTTTTAATGTCTACCATTTGCCAACCAATTGCTTTCTTGTGCCTCTTCAAGATTTCTACCAAACTATTGTCTTGATCAGTAGTGAGGAAAGATGAAATAATCACAGGCAAGGTTTCCATGTCTCCCAAATAAACATATTTCAAATGAGCTGGGAGCTATTTTAGCTCCAGAACAGGTGGCTTCACAACTGAGGGTATATTGTCTTTGAAAGTCTCATCAGTGACTTCCAATGACTCAAATTTTTTGGCCCACATAGGTTGCCTTGCAGTGCATTCCTTTATTTCAGTAAGTTCTTCTAACAAAGGATCATCAGGACCCAATTCAAGCTCATCATTACTCAAATCTATTCTTCTTGTCAGGAACTGTCTTTGCAACAAATTAGCAAATGACTGCACAAATGAACATTCTTCCACTCCCTCATCCGAATACTTCAGGGCATTGAACATTAAAAGTCACATGTTGCTCATTAACCCTCATGGTCAACTCTCCCTTTTGTACATCTATGAGAGTTTTTCCTATAGCAAAGAAAGGCCTTCCCGGAATAATAGGAACTTCCCTATCTGCTTCATAATCCAGAATAATAAAATCCACAGGAAATACAAACTTACCTACTTTTATCAACACATCATCAATCTTTCCTTCTGGATATGCAATAGACCTGTCTGCTAGTTGAAGTGTCACAGTGGAAGGCCTAGCATCCCAATGCCCAATTGTTTGAAAATGGGCATAGGCATTAAGTTGATGCTAGCACCTAGATCACATAATGCTCTACCATAGTAGGTATCTCCAATGGAGCAAGGGATGATGAAACTGCTAAGGTCTTTCAACTTGGGAGGTACTTTGGCTTGGAGCATTAGGCTACATTCCTTTGTCATGGCAACCGTTTGAAACTCCCCAAGCCTTCTCCTCTTGGTTAGCACATCCTTCATGAACTTTGTATAATTAGGCATCTGCTGCAAAGCTTCAACCAAAGTATATTGATGTGCAACTGCTTCAGAATTTCCATGAACTTGTTGAACTGCTTGTCTTGTTGGACCTTCCTCAACCTTTGAGGAAAAGGAGGAGGAGGCCTTTCAGGAATAAATTTGGGCAAGGGCTCAGCTTCTGTAACAGTCTCAGGCTTCTTAGCAGTTTTCTCAGCTGTCTTCTCAACAGTTTCATCAATTGCTGGAATAGTCTCAGTTTCTTCAATTCTCACTTTGCTCTTTTTCTCCACAATAGTTGGCAACTCAGTTCCACTTCTCAGGTGTATTTCCTAACAATACTCCTTACCATGAGGGCTTGATGATGAAGGAGTTTCAGTAGAAGAAGGCAGTGTGCCACTAGGTCTGCTGTTCAGTGCATTGGCCAGCTGGCCTACCTGATTTTCAAGGTTCCTCATAGACACTCCTTGAATCTGGAACCGTGCCTTAGTTTCTGACATGAATGCCTTTAGGAAAGCTTCCAAGGACATTTCTTGATTTCAGGTGGTGCTTGCAGTTGTTGCCTTGGTTGCTGATTTGTGAATCCAGGTAGAGCATTTGTGGATTTGGTAGGAAAGTTTGAGTTCCCTGTTGGAGCATTAGCATTGTTACTCCATGAAAAATTGGGGTGTTGCCTCCACCCTGGATTGTAGGTATTAGAATAGGGATTGTCTCCCCTATTGCCGTTGTATTTCACATAGTTAACAGATGCAGGATTGCTGAAACAGTCCCCAAACAGATGTCCTCCTCCACAGTACACACAAAAAATAGCTTCAGCTTGGTGCAGTTGTTGTTCATTTACAGCTGGATCAGTCATAGTTGCTTGAGCTGCCCGGTTGTTTTGGTTTATAGTAGTTAGGTTTCTCACCATGTTAGTCAAGGAAGCCAACTGAGCAGTAAATGCTGTAACTCCATTCACTTCATGCATTTTTGCAGCAGTTGTGCTTTTTTCATAGGTAAGCCTAGCAGTAGGCCACTGATAACTGTTAGCAGCAATGCTTTCAATCAGCTCATATGCTTCATCATAAGACTTGTTCAAAAGAGTGCCTCCTGCAGAGGCATCAAGCATCATTCTAGTAGCTGGCAGCACTCCATTGTAAAAGTGCTCCATCTGAATGCATATTGAAATGCTATGATGGGGACATCTCTTCAAAAGCTCCTTAAATCTCTTTCAAGCCTCATACAAAGGCTCATCATCAAGTTGCTTGAAGGAGGTTATATCATTTCACAGCCTTGCATTCTTCATACGAGGAAAGAACTTGGTCAAAAACTTCTCAGCCATCCTATTCCAAGTATCAACAGAATTGGGTTCCAAAGAATTGAGCCAGTTCTTAGCCTTGCAAGCAAGAGAAAATGGGAATTGTCTTAATCTGAAGGAATCCTCAGTGACTCCTGGGTTTCTGAAGTTATTAGCCACAGTAAGAAACTGCTTCAGATGCAAATGAGGGTTGTCAGTTGCAGCATCACTGAACTGTCCAATTGCTTGCAGCATCTAGAACATGACAAGCTTGAACTCAAAATGCCAAGCTATGATTCGGGCACCACTATGCCTGTGTTCATTGTTGCTGGATCAAACAAGGCATAACCTCAGATAGAACTAGTTCTATCATTGGCTAGAGCCATGCTGTTAGGTTCATCACCCATTTCAGAATTTGCAGAACTAGTAGCAGTGTTGGAACTATCAGTGGATTCAGAAATCAGTCTCCCCAACTCAACTAAACCTTGGTTCTTCCTGTTCAACCTTCTGAATGTTCTTTCAATCTCAGGGTCTAGTTGGAACTCAGTAGCGCTATGTCTGCACATACAGAGTAAGAGTACCTGTTGCTATAGCAAAACACTTAACAGATAAGTTGTCTCAACTAATAGAACTATCAATCTAAAGCTTGTTAATTAAACTGTTGGGGTAATCCCTAGTGGCAAATCTATTTTGAATAGATAATCATTTGTATCATGACTTTGATCATATATTTGATATATGTATAAGGCATTTATTTATTATGTTAAATTTGAAGATCATATTTATAGCATAATAAAGTCCTTAGAATAGGCAGTTCATTTAATGGAACGTCAAGTATGACTTGACTGTGAGATGCCATTAAATTATATAACACTATTCTTAAATATCCATAGTCAAGTATTATTATTAATAAGGACAATAATAATATGTTGAGACTATTATGTGAGTGTACTGATGACCACATCTCACGGGTCATGGATATAAGATATCAAGTCTTCACATAGGTATAAATATTAGTGGAATATTTATACTGGAGTGACCCACTATGAGAACGTTGCATAATAGTTATGTAAGTGTCATAAGCGATTCTCATGGTGACCATATTGAAGTAGTCCTTCAACTTGAAGTCACTACGATTCCTAACATATGTAGTTGTAGGCTTTTATACTATTAAACGTTGTCTGTAACAAGACTCTTGATAGTATGCGATGTAGAAATGCATGGTCATGGTAAGGTGGACAATATGAGATATTGGGCCCACATGATCGTACGTCAATTACTAGATCTAGAAATAAATAATTGGACTTAACAAGGATGACACATTTATGCCTTGTGTTCAATTAAGACATTGAGACGAAAGGACGTTGACTTCACATTATATATGGTTACAATTTGGTTTTAATTATATCATCAATATTCTAATTAATTGGGTAGCAATGATGTATTGCTAGATGTCGCTCATTGTTTATAATATTAATTGATTATTAATATGATTAATAATAATTAATATTATTGCCAATTAATTGAGAACCTATAGGGTCACACACATAGAACAAATGTTCAGAGAATTAATTTAATTGATTAATTAAATATGATTTAATTAATAATTAAATGAGGATAAGTTTAATTGATTAATTAAATATGATTTAATTAATAATTAAACATTGGGCCTGTAGTGTACAGTGCTCCAAGTGGGTTAGGTTAAGTGAGTGACAGCTATTAGTAAGCTGTGCACGTTACTTAAGTAACAAACAACACAAAGCACTCAGATTGACCGCTGTACACCCTTGACAGGCGCGCCCTCTTTTCTCTCTCTGTTTGTCGTGCCTCTCCCAATCCTGATAGCCAGCACTAAGCTATCTCTGACATTAGTTTGCTCACGTGGACTGAATAGAGGTATTGCTACTTTGCAATACTGGTGATAAAGAAGCATTTCCTTATGGTGGTTATGGCTGGACAGTTATCGTAATCTCGCGATCCGAGATTCGTTAACCGTTGGATCGGGTTGAAATTCAAATAGCAGGTTCGTGACATGTGGTTCTATATCTTCATTATTCATTTTGTCGATATGAGGTCTGGAGCGAAAGTTATGAGCATCGCAAGTAGCAGCGTTTTTGGCTAACCAGTGTGGTTGGCGCGCTCATAGTGTTCGTGGTAAAGGTACGCTTCAAGAGGCAAACACAATATCCTTGTGATTCATGTGGAATACATGGTTCTTTAGTAAATGGGTTTTTTCGCTCAAGAGGTTTTTATAAATTTTTTTAAAAAAGAATCGCATGAGCGGGGAGGGCGGTATTTTTGAACTCTGCTAGGGTTTGCATGAGTTTCTAGGGTTATTCATTTGGTTGCACCAAGGATGATCCTTCATGGCAATCCTTGTTTCCGGAAATTGTTGCTACCACCTTTCAAACATCTCCACCACGCTTTCTATCTTCTTCTCCGTCGCCTTCTCCTTCGCATTCTCCTAACCCGCCACTTAAACCTCATAAAACTTTTGCACAGGCTCTAAATAACGCACATGATGTCCCTTTAAGCCAACTTCCCAAACCTTGCATCAAGGGTGATGCGGTTGCTGTTATCATTCCGGAAGAGGAGTATATTGCAGGGGTTGCTGAGTGCAAACATCATCTGCATAGTCGTCTGGTGCTTTCGAAAGGAGACCCTCCATTAAAACTAAATGACTTGCGTGACAAGTTAACAAAATTAAGGAGTCTTGTTAAACAATGGAAGGTTATTCCGATTGACCGTGGGTTCTTTGAATTCTCTTTCTCCTCTGTTGAGAATCTTCGCAAGGATATGGCTGGTGGATCATGGAACTTAAGCCCAGGGATGCTGCATTTATTTGCATGGACTCTTGATTTTTGTCCCAATCTTGCACCACAAACTAATGTTCAATGTTGGATACGTATTCATAATATTCCTCAACAGTATTGGCGCCCAAAAATTCTTTACTCAATTGCTAGAGGAATTGGTTCACCACTGGCGCTTGATGATGCAACAATTTCAAAAATCCTGCGTTTTTATGCGCGTGTTCTGGTTGATTTAGTTTTAGCTGCGGATCTTCCAGAAAAGGTCTTGGTCGAGAGAAAAGATTATGCTTTCTTTGTTAGCATTGAGTATGAAAAGCTGCCATTGTTCTATGATAATTGTGTTGCAATTGGTCATTCTTGGTAGCATTGCAATAAGAACAAGAACAAGAAACCATATAACGAAACCTTGGGTCCCAAGAAAGAAGTGCAGAAGTATATCCCTAAAAACAATGTGTCAAAAGATGCTGATTTAAATAAAGGGAAGCCAATTGTGATAGATCAAAGTCTATAAACCAAAAATTGTGATGTTAGCAGGGGAGCATAGTGGCAAAGATTATGAACATGAGAAGCAAGATGATATGCAGAGGAATAATTTCAATGTTGATCAGAATTATGTGGAATATGCAAGTGATAGTGATACTGAGATTATGTTTGATGAAACAACTCCAATCAGAAGTAACAATGAACTGTCTTCGGGTTCCTTTATCCCTAATTCTATAAGCCTTGTGTTAAGTGCAGCTAAATTAAATAATACAATATCCAAGGTATTGGAGGCTCAACATCTCAGTATGCCCCGAATGATAATCAATCTCCTCTGAAGAGTGTTCACAACCAATCTGATTTGCATGACTCAACCAAGTTTGGTCCTGTAATTTTAAAGGATCTTAAGCTGGCTGGCAAGTTTTGGGCTGATCAGATAGAAAATGAAGATGAAGAAGCTGGACAAGCAAATGCTAACTCAAAGAGGGCAAACAGACTATGATAACACTGAAGAGAGAGGATTCACAGAACTTATTTTTAAATCAAAGAAGAGGAAGCAAAAGAAGAAGTCCAATAAACCCCCATAGGCAAACTATAACACTAGGTTCCGAGCAGACGTTTACAAAGGTAATCAATGAATATCTTGTTTTGGAATGCAAGAGGTGTTGGCAATCTATATACTAGATTGGTTTTAAAGAATCTTTGTAATGATAATAGGCCTGATTTATTATTTATAGCTGAACCTTGGATTGATTTCAAGGATTTTCCTAAGAAATTTCTTAGCAGACTTCATTTAAAGCTTTTGGCAGTTAATAGTAGAGATTATTTGCTCCCTAATCTTTGGTGCTTTTTCAAAGAGGATCTTGATCCGATGGTTATTTCCAAAACTTCTCAACAAATTTCTATTTCTATCTTAGTGAAGAATCATAATGTTTTTATCTCAGCAGTGTATGCAGCTACAACTTATCAAGCAAGAAGAGTTTTGTGGAATGACTTAAATGATCTGCAACAATCAAATCAAGGTCTTTGGTGTTTTGCTGGAGACTTCAATGTGGTATTAGGTGCTCATGAGCAAAGAGGGAGTCATATGCCTTTAAAAATAGCTAGTGATGATTTCAGAAATTGGACTGATAGTAATGAGCTAATTCATTTTATGACTAGAGGAGCTCAATTTACTTGGGCTAATGGCAGATCCTACACTGAGAAGAGACTTGATAGGGCAATATGTAATGATAGCTGGATCTCATTTTGGACTAATGTTGCTTGTTGTACACTAGTCAGAAGCAAGTCTGATCATTTTCCTTTGCTGATATCTTTACAAAAGGAGGAAAAGCTTTTCAGTTCATCATTCAAATTCATGAAAATATGGGCAAGTCATCCCAGCTGTAAGGAGGTGGTTACTGAAGTTTGGAAGGAAGAAATACTTGGCTTCCCTATGTTCATTTTATCTCAGAAATTGAAGTTATTGAAAGCTAAGCTAAAAATTTGGAACAAGCAGGTATTTGGTGATGTTCATATTAAGGTTAATGCTGCCATGTCTAGTGTTTGTCAAATTCAAAGTCAAATTGAGGCTCAAGGCTATTCTGATGCACTCTTTGATCTGGAGAAAGAGGCTCAAGTAGAGTTGCAGAAAGCTCTTAGTTCTCAAGAAGAGTTTTGGATGGAAAAGGCTCGGTTTAATTGGCAAATCAGTGGACATAGAAATACAGAATTTTTTCATAAATTGGCCAAAGTCAAAAATGTTTCTAAACAGATTTCCATCTTGAAGTTTGATGATGTTGTTTTGCAGACTTCTACTGATATTGAAAATCACATTCGCAAGTACTATGAAGACCTTTTTGCTGCTGATAATAATTGTATGGATAATGACCTAATTGAAGAAGTTAATTCCAAAACTGGTCTCTGAAGAGGATAATGGAATGTTAACTGATCTGCCCTCCATGGATGAGGTGAAAAAAGCAGTTTTTGATATGAATGGTAATGGTGCTCCTGGTCCGAATTGTTTTGGAGGTTTCTTCTTTCAACACTATTGGGACATAGTGGCAAATGATGTCTTCCAAGCTATTTTGCATTTCTTTAGACAAGGGTGGATTTTGCCAAACCTTAATTCTAATTTAGTTGTTCTGGTTCCTAAGAATCCTGGTGCTGACAGAGTAGAGCTATTCAGGCCTATTGCATTGGCAAATTTCAAATTCAAAATCATTACAAAGGTGTTAGCCGATAGATTGGCCAAAGTTGCTCCAAAGATAGTTTCTCAAAATCAAAGTGGTTTCATCCAAGGAAGATCAATTGTGGATTGTATCTGCCTTGCTTCGGAAGCAGTTAATCTGCTTGACAGAAAAGCCTTTGGGGGAAACATTGCACTGAAAATCGATATTAGAAAGGCATTTGATACATTGGATTGGAATATTTTACTAAAAGTCTTGAAGTAGGAAGTTTTGTAGTTGGATTTCAGCTATTCTCAAATCTGCTAGACTTTCTTTTGCTGTAAATGGTAAGGCTATTGGTTTTATAAATTGTAAAAGAGGTGTGAGGCAAAGAGACCCTCTTTCTCCTCTAATTTTTTGCATTGCTGAGGATGTCCTTAGTAGAGGAATTTCTGAACTTGTTCTGGATGGTCAGCTGTAGCTTTTTTCTGGTCCTAAAGGTGTGGTGGTGCCTTCTCATGTCTTGTATGCTGATGATGTGATGCTTTTCTACCGAGGGTCTAAAGCTAATCTTTCGGTTATCAAACAGTTGTTTGCAAAGTATGAGCAAATTTCTGGTCAGCTGATCAATGGTGGGAAATCTAAATATTATGCAGGATCAATTAGTGCTGCTAGAATGGCTTCTATCTCCAATGATCTTGGTTTCTCAGCTGGTAGGCTGCCTTTCATTTATTTGGGGGTTCATTTATTTAAAGGCAAGCCCAAAAGAGTTCATCTTCAACCAATAGCTGATAGAATTAAGAGCAAATTGGCCACTTGGAAAGCTTCATTATTGTCTATTATGGGCATGGTAGAGTTAGTAAAGTCTGTGATCCATGGAATGCTGCATTACAGCTTTTGCATCTATGCTTGGCCAATCAAGCTGATTAAAATGGTGGACAACTGGATTCGAAACTTTATTTGGTCCGGAAATGTGGACACAAAGAAGATTGTTACTGTTGCTTGGCACAAAGTTTGTTCTCCCTGGACTGGGAATTAGATCTTTTAGATCAATGAATGAGGTTGCGATGCTTAAACAATGTTGGGACTTTGTTACTTCAAATACTCAATGGGCAGTATTTGTTAGAGGTAGAGTGATGAGGCAAGGTGTTCCTATTGGCTATCATATCTCTTCATCCATTTGGCATGGTTTAAAGAAAAATCTTAGCACTGTTACTGATAACGTAGCTTGGTAAATTGGTAATGGTGAAAGGATCAATTTTTGGAATGATAGATGGCTATCTCAAAAACTTGTTTCTCTTCTCAGTTTTCTAGAGGAAGCTAGCAGAAACTTTAAAGCAAAGTTGAAGGATTTTATTGTAAATGGTAGCTGGAATATTCCTGCTATTCTGTTTCAAAAACTCCCTGGTCTATCAGATGAATTGAGCAAAGTGACTATGCCTTCCTTCCCTTGTCCGGATCAGATGATTTGGTATGGTAGTGATACTGGTCAATTGAGCTTTAAACTATCTTATCTCAGTCTTAATCCTCCTAAGCAGAGTTTGGTGTGGTCCAAGATTATATGGAGAAAATGCATTCCCCCTTCAAAATCCTTCATGGCTTGGAGAGCTTTGCATAACAATCTTCCAACAGATGAAAACCTTAGCTCAAGAGGTTGTGTAATAGTTTCTATGTGCAGCCTTTGTGAGAAAAATGCAGAATCCACTTCTCATCTTTTCCTCAGTTCTGAGTTTGCAAAGAGTATTTGGCTTTGGCTAAGTTCTGTTATTCAAGTTCCTATTGATCTTAGCTCTTTGATTTCTCTGATCTCGATTTACAATATGAATTGGAGCAAGCAAGTTATGGATGTTGTTGTGGCAGCTGTTCTGAATTCTCTTTGGACAATTTGGTATGCAAGGAATCTGTTGAGGTTTAACAGCAAGAAAATCAATGTTAAATATGCTATAAGTATGATCATTGGTAGCACCTCTCTTGCTGGAAAGTCGAGTTCAGGAAAAATGCACTCTTCTCTCATTGATCTCTCTATTCTGCACAGATTCTCTATTACTGGTCATTTGAATAGGGCTCCTAAAATACTTGAAGTTACTTGGCTGCCTCCTAAGTGTTATTGGTTTAAATGCAACACTGATGGTGCTGCTAGAGGAGCTCTTGGCCTTGCTGGCTATGGAGGTATCTTTAGGGATTATAGAGCTGGTATTATTGGTTGTTTTTCAGCTAGCATTGGTAGTTCTTTTGCTCTTCATGCTGAGCTTACAAGTGATATGCTTGCTATTGAAATAGTTTATGCAAAAGGTTGGTGGAATCTTTGGTTAGAAAGCGACTCAAAGTTGGTTATTGCTGCTTTTAACAATGTGGGAATTGTTCCTTGGAAGTTAAGAAACAGATGGTTAAACTGTTTGCAGCTTGTTTCTAGAATGTGCTTTATCTACTCTCATATATTCAGAGAAGGAAACAGTTATGCTGACAAGTTAGCTAATTATGGTTCCTCCATTGTTGGTTTTCATTAGTGGGATTTGGTTGTGCCTAGTTTTATTAGGGAAGATTTCTTTCATAATAGAGCAGGACTTCCAAATTTTAGATTTAGATAGTTTGTTGTTTTTGTTTTCATGGGTTTGGTTTAAGCCCCCCCATCTTTCATTGTAAGTTTCTTTTTCCTTTTAATAAAAATGGCACTAGGAGTACTCTTTTTCCTTTTTGGAGATTTTATCCCTAAGGAGGGTTTTGCTCCAAAAGGTTTTAACGAGGCTCCTTTTGTTTGTTTGTTTAAAAAAAAATTTTAAAAATTATCTCTCTTGAAACCTCAACAGTGGTATCAGAGCATCTGGTCGTAGTTTGCCATGTATCCTAGGATTGTTTGCCATTGTATGATAACATGTTTATTGCTTTTAAATATGATTTGTATGTTTAAAAGCATGTGTGTATGATTTGTATGTGACATAAATCTCTTTGAACATGTTTTGTGTGCTTGGTTGTGCTCCTGACATAAACAAGGATTCGCATCTGGAATCCTACTGCGCCGTTTGGCACGGCCATGCTCCCTGTAGCACGGCCATGCACGTTTGAGTTAGCGTTAGTGAACGCGTAGCATGGCCGTGCTCCGTTTGGCACGACCATGCCACTTTCAAACAGCATCAACGAACTTTGAGCACGACCATGCTCCTTTCAGCACAGTCGTGCACATGCTAAACAACGTCAGCGAGTTTTTAGCACGGTCATGCACCGTTTGGCACGACCGTGCTGATGGACAGAATGTGATTTTGTCCCATTTTGCATATTTATAAATTGTTTATTAAATGTGCGGCATATGGTTATGGCCCTAGTTTTGCTGTTTAATTTTATTTGGTAAATACGACCTGCGTGTCGTGATTTATTATATTTATTTTATAAATACAGTCTGTGTGTCGTGACATTTACTTTATTTATTTTATTTTAAATTTTGCAAATTGTTCGGGTTGACATGGAGGCAACACCAGATCATGACACCAGTGGGAGGAACTTTGGAAGTTTGCTCGAGGGTCAAAGATTGTAATAATTAGTTTTAATTATTGCATATTAGGAGGCCATAATCATAATACCTTTTATATGTCTTGTATGTTTATGTATGTGATGCATGACATATATGAGATGTATGATTTAAATTGTATAATAGCATATATGTCATTGTATGCCTAATATATTTTGAATGTATGTTAGCATGTATGCCATGTATGCTATGAGAGACGTTTATATGATAAACAAGCCGGTAAGATCATTTAATAATTAAATTCCCTCAATAAATGAAGTTATTAAATGCCTTTCCCGATGCGTGGCACTCATCAAGGCCAGAATCATTTAAGTGTGGGTCATGCTCAGCTAAGCACCTTAATACATTTTAGTGAGGCGCGAAAGGTGAAATAACCGACTGCCAACCATTGGGTTGAACTTAACTATGCGTATTCAATAGAATTGAAATGGCCTAGAGGCATGTGGTTGAGCATTAATCCATATGATGGATTAGAATAAGGAGTTATTCACCCAACTTGATGACAACTAAATGGTGTGGTTGCCTTTTAAAGATCTTATGGTTGAATTCAAAGCATATCAATTTCGTGCTCTTCTCATAGAAACAAAATGAAACAACATAAAAGTGAAGAAAATAAGAAAATGGGAAGAAAGAGATGATGAGGCGCCACAAACCAAGAAGGTTTGATAAGCCAAGTGATGTTCGCCACAAGAACCTTGGATTCTTGATAAGAACTAAGCTTGGTTCAACCAAGAACCTAAGAGAACAATACTCTCACAAATGGAATTGATCCAAATTAACATCAAAGTTGTATTTCTCATCATAGTAGGCGCATACATATAGGAATTGGGGTTGCCAAGAGTTGGCTTACACAAGTCATCATAAGATTCCATAACCCCCCTAATAACTATCATGAATATGCCACTAATTGGTGAAATGATGACAACAATAAGTGGCCTATTTTAATCAGCCCCTCACGACCCCTCAAGGTATCCTAGGACAAGTTACAACTCCTACATTATTTGCTTGATTCATGACACTAAAGCCTAACTTAAATAGCCACCAAACAATTGAAGGCAGCCATCAAAGCATTAATATTCGCCTACCATCTCCTCATTTATGGGTGGTTACACTTGCTTTTCAAATTAAAAGTGTAACACCCATAACTTACAATATTTATGCACTCAACTAATGAGGAGTTTCTTATAGCATGCAAGCTAATGATTCCACCTCTAAGACTCTAAACCTCGTGTAAACCATGGGCAAGAAAAATGGACTAGGCCATCATGCAACTCTCTTAGTGTAACCCACTAACAAAGTGACCAAAATTGGATCCACTCACATAACTCATTACACTTATTGAATTGAAATAAAACCAACAAACAAAAATGTGATGCACGCCCCTTATCATCATCATGGGCCTTCTAGTTGACAAAGATAAGTCACCAACTTGGGCTTCATTCTTTCTTGACTTGCACTTGGGTTTTGTGTCTATTAAAAGCTCCACCAATTGATTTAAAACTTCTTGGGATTTCTTAGCTCTCGATCCTGTCATAGGCCCACCAAGTCCTTGAATTACAACTGATCCAAGAATTACATTGGATGTAATTGGAAAGGAATTTCCTACCTAAATAGCTGAGTTCTGGGCGATTAGCACAACTGACTCAAAACGAGGTGAAATATGATCTTGGTCCCACTAGAAAATCTTTCAACAGGATTTTCCGAGTCAATGATGAGGGTCATTGATTTGAGTAAAATAGTGGGAGCATATTTAATAAAAGACCTATTAAATATGTTTTAATCATGATACTTATATTCTGTATGTTTCTGTATTAAATAACCATGGCTACAAACACAACTTTTATTTTATTGTTGCGATACATCCTTGAGAAGGATGAGTTATCTAGAATTAATTTTCTGGATTGATACATATTTTGAGGATTGTCCTCAAGTACAAGAAAAGAACTGTATGTTCTCAAGCAATTAATTCTCAAGCAATTTGTTGCTACTGCCATAAGGGTCGAAAGGGATGCTAAATAGAAGCATCAAGTCGATGCCATTGGTGTACGACATCTCATGCTTGCAATCATAGAGACGTGTGATATGATCATGCACCTTATGATGCTCTAACAAAAGCTAGCAAGGCATAAAAGGTACTAGAAAGAGTATAAAGGCAAGAAAGTAAGTATGACTTCTTGTTCAGGCATATTTGTTATAAAAGTCAACATATCTACTCCAATATTATGAGTATGGGATACCGCATATGGATCTCACATTAATGTGAAGGATCAAAGAGAGTAGGACATTGACTAAAAGGTAAAGGTCTACCCCAAGAGTGGAAATGAAGCAAAAGTTGTTACATTGACTATAGGAGTTTGAATTTACCATTAGGTAAAGTTATACTCTATGAGTGGAAATGGAGCAAAAGTTGCTACATTAAATAGAATAGTTTGAATTTGCCTTATGGGCATTAATGGAAGAAAATAATTGTTATTTTATTCCAGCTAATAATAGAAACATCATTTCTATATCTTGTATGGACAAGAAAAGATTTTGAGTTGCAATAAAAGGAAAATTTGTTGTTCCATTTATTCAACGGATGTCTTCTATGCTAGTATTCATATGAGATATGGACTTTGTGTCCTTGATCTCGATATGACCATCTATAACATAAATGCGAATAGGGTCAAACCAAGTGATTTGGACCCACTATGTCTTTAGTAATATCTTTAGACCATATAAGTAAGAAACACATTTCCAAGCTCCACTAATATGGACTCTTGGACTCATCCAATTATGAATTGTTTGAGGTCTGCGAATCTTACTTGTTTGAAAAGATGACTAAGCTCCATTCACTAGTAAGGTGGAAGGGCTGATAATCTTTTGGCATGATACATTGTGATGTATGAGCGCCTCTAAACAAGTTTGCTAGAAGACAAGTTTCCGTACTTCGTCTCGTTTATTGATAGCTTCGGTAAACATGGATTTGTGTATGACACAAGTCAGAATTCTTTCAAATATTCAAAGAATTCAAGAACAAAGTGGAGAACTAATTTTGGAAGAGTATTAAGATCATGCGATCAAATCGTGGTGGTAAGTACTTAAGCCAATTGTTTGATGACTGTCTGAAGGAGTGTGAGATTATATCTCAACTCACTCCTCCTAGAACACCATAATGGAATGGTGTGTCTGAGAGGAGAAAATCGAACCTTGTTGCATATGGTACGATCTATGAAGAGTCAATCAAACTTCTCTGACTCTTTCAGGGGATATGCTTTACATACAACAGTTTTCACACCTAACCGTGTTCTATCTAAAACGGCTGAAAGACACCATATGAGATATGGATTGGTATGCGACCAAGTATGTCTTTCATTAAGATTTGGGGTGTCAAGTTTATTGAAACGTTTGGTTTCAAATAAGCTTAGACCCAAGTGTTACATATGTATCTTTGTGGGGTGTCATAAAGAAACAAACGGATGCTATTTCAACAACACTTCCGAGAACAAAATGTTTGTAGCTAGGATTGGAGTGTTCCTTGAGAAGGAACACATCTCCAAGGGAGATAGTGGGACGAATGTAGAACTTGGATAAATCCAAGTACCACGGAGTACTGACCCGCCTGTAATGGAACAAGAACCGATTCCACAAGATGTTGTGGTCCAACCACCAGTTCAAGTAACACAAGACTCAGGTAAGTCAAATAGGACATGTCATCAACCTGAGAGATATGGAATACTCCTAACTCAAGAAGGTGATGAACCGCTCATGGATCATGATGACTCTATGACTTACCAGGAGGCCGTCATTGGCCTAGATTTTGAGAAGTGGCTAGGAGCCATGGGATCCGAAGTAGAATCCATGTACATCAACCGGGTATAGACCTTGGTTGAGTCACCTGAAAGGGGTAAAACCCATAAGGTGCAAGTGGGTCTTCAACAAGAAGACTAACATGGATGGGAAGGTGAATACCTTCAAGGTGCGATTGATTGCTGTTTCTTCTTGAGAAGATGGGCATGACGACGACTCAGCTTAGTGTCTACCTTGAGTCCGGAGGGGGACTCCCTGTGTTGTTTTGTTTGGCCAGGCTGTGTCCAGTCGTCAGTTGTACCTTTTGAGGAGTTACATCTCCTAGTATCTATTTATGTACCTATTTTACAGTTAGGCTTGGACCTATGTCTGTACTCAGTATTGTTTATATTTCTGCACTTTATTCTGTTTAACCTTCAGAAATGCATGGTGAACTTAAGTTTAATTATTAGTGCTCATTCAACAAATATCATTTCAACATCATTATGAAAAGAAAAAGAAAAAAAAAACTCGTATTTTCCGCATTAATATTATTTTCGGCCTTATAATCGTTTGGGAATGTGACACTCGGGAAAGGGTGTTACATTATTTGGTATCAGAGCTGGCCGAGTCTTTCGGGTTTGTGGTTTTGGTCTGTCTTGTTTGTGCTATGTGTTCTCTGTGTGTTTCTCTGTATTTATCTTCGTAAAGAAGATAATGTTTGTTTTGGTTGTGCTGTGGTCCCTTGAGCTTGACAATTCTGGTTTTGTAGGTAGAGATGGCTGCTCAAAACCTGAATGCTGTTGTGAACGCCATACGGTAGATGGCTACTGTGATGGTTCAACGTGATGAAAGAGCTGCTGGGGGTAGGGGACTGAATGAATTCCTCTGTAGGAACCCACCTCAGTTCAAGGGTGAGTTCGATCCTGAACAAGCTGAGCGTTGGATTTAGACTTTAAAGAAGATCTTTAGAGCTTTGAGGTGTACCGAGAATGACAAGGTTGTCTACGCAACTTATATGCTGGTGGATGATGCTGAATACTGGTGGGAAGGAGCCCGTCAGGTGCTGATGCATGATCAACAAGTTATCGACTGGAATGCTTTCAAGGGAAAGTTTCTGGAAAAGTATTTTCCTGCAAGTGTAAGGCACGAGAAGGAGATGGAGTTCCTCCAGCTGAAACAAGGAGGAATTTCTGTGGCTGAATACGGAGCCAAGTTTGAGAATTTGGCAAAGTTCTCGAACTACTTTCTGGACAACCCAAGAGAATAATGGAAATGCAGGAATTTTGAAGGGGGTTTGAGGCATGAGTTGAAAAGGGCTATGGTTCCTCTTTAGATTTCTATGTTTCCCAAGCTGATGGAGAAGTGTTGCCTGATCGAGAGCTTGGAGCCTAGCAAGGATAAGCGAGCACAGATTTCTGGACCGACTAGGTCCCACAGAGGCAACGGTGGTCGTGACAACAGATCTCGATGGAAACCTTATCCGAGACAGCAAGATCAACAACAACGTTCTGTAGGAGGAAGCAGCGGGGTTCCAATTAGTCTGGGAACGCCCCAAACAAGTGTATGAAGTGTGGGAAGAATAATCATGCCACAAAAGATTGCTGAATCAAGGGGATAATATGCTTCAAGTGTGGGAAACCAGGGCATATCTCACGCGACTATGTGCAACCCAAAGCTAAACCTTCTGTTAACAATGTGCAAGCAGCGAGGCCTAAGGCAAATGGCAGAGTTTATACTGTGAGTGGTGCTGAGGCTTCTCAGAACTTGATCCAAGGTTAGTGCGTCATGGGAGGTAAAACCTTAACTGTACTGTTTGATTCAGGTGCAACGCATTCCTTTATTGTCTATGAATGTGTGAACCTGTTGGGATTGCCTGTGTCTTCTTTACTTTTTGATTTAGTGATTTCTACACATACTGCAAAGCCTGTTATAACTGCTAAAGTTTGTTTGAACTGTTCTATTTCTGTAGAAGATAGGACGTTCTTGATTGATTTGATCTGTTTGCCTCTTTCGCAAATGGATGTAATCTTAGGGATGGATTGGTTCTCTTCTAACCATATCCTGTTAGATTGTGCAAACAAAACCTTAATCTTTCCTTGTTCTGAGGATTCTGGATTTTTGATTGCCAACCAAGTAAAGGCTTCTTTGAGAGAAGGAGCTCAAGGATACATGTTACTATCTTCTTTGGAGGTCAAGAGCGAGTTAGTCTTAGAGCATGTGCCTATCGTGAACGAGTTTTCGAAAGTCTTTCCTGAAGATGTACCAAGGTTGCCGCCAGTTCGAGACATCGAGTTTTCAATCGACCTTATACCAAGAACAGGACCGGTGTCTATGGCACTGTATCGCATGGCACCTGTAGAGTTGGAAACCTTGAAGGAACAATTGGAAGATTTATTGGGGAAGCAGTTTGTTAGACCTAGCGTGTCACCATGGGGAGCTCCTATGCTGTTAGTGAAAAAGAAATATGGATCTTCTCGCTTGTGTGTGGATTATCGCCATTTGAACAAGGTCACCATTAAGAACAAGTATCCTCTCCCGAGGATAGATGACTTGATGGATCAGTTGAGGGGAGCGGCAGTTTTCTCCAAGATCGATCTGTGATCGGGTTATCACCAGATTCGTGTGAAGGCAGAGGATATACCAAAGACAGTGTTTCGAACAGGCTATAGGCACTACGAGTACCTTGTGATGCCTTTTGGGTTGACGAATGCTCCAGCCATATTCATAGATTATATGAATAGGTTTTTTCGGCCCTACCTAGATAAGTTTGTTGTTGTCTTCATAGAGGACATACTAATCTATTCCCGAGATCAAGAAGAACACGCTGAACATCTTAGTGTGGTCCTTCGGATTCAAAAGGAGAAACGGTTGTATGCAAAGCTATCCAAGTGTGAGTTTTGGCTCGACGAAGTGCAGTTTTTGGGTTACATGATTTCAAAGGAAGGGATTGCGATGGATCCGTCAAAGGTTGAAGCAGTTCTTGAGTGGGAAAGGCCAACAACAGTGACTGAGATACGTAGTTTTGTGGGCTTGGCTGGGTGTTACCGGAGGTTCATCGAGGGATTTTCTAAGATTGTAGGACCCTTTACCCAGTTGACAAGAAAGGATAAAGCTTTTGAATGGACTGAAGCATATGAGCAGAGTTTTCAGGAGCTGAAGAAGAGGCTGACTACTTCGCCAGTGTTGGTGTTACCAGATCCAAGTGAAACTTTTGAAGCGTACTGTGGCGCTTCATACCAGGGGTTAGGCTGTGTTCTGATGCAGAATCAGAAAGTGGTAGCTTATGCTTCGAGGTAATTGAAAGTGCACGAAAAGAACTACCCTACCCATGATCTGGAGTTAGCAGCGGTGGTCTTTGCATTGAAAATTTGGAGGCACTACTTGTATGGTTCGACGTTCAATGTCTTCAGTGATCATAAGAGTCTGAAGTACTTGTTCGATCAGAAAGAGCTCTACATGAGGCAGAGACGGTGGCTGGAATTCCTAAAAGACTACGACTTTCAGTTACAGTATCATCCGAGGAAGGCTAATGTGACAGCAGACGCTTTGAGTAGGAAGGTGTTAGATGTGTCTGCCATGATGATTAAAGAACATGAGTTGTTGGAACAGTTCATATCTGTCAATGGTCAGTATGCCGGGAAAGCTTTGTGTGGGCATGGTTACAGTGTCATGTGACCTGATCGATCGGATTCGGGAGAAGCAAGTGTATGATTAGTATCTTGAGAAAAAGCGAGGGAACCTGAGGAAAGGGTTGACGTCTGAGCACAAGGAAGGAGCAGGTGGGATTCTAAGACGAGGAGAAAGGGTCTGTACGCCAAACAACCCAGAGCTGAGGAGGTTAATTCTGGACGAAGCTCATAGAAGCAAGTTGAACATGCATCCAGGATCTACGAAGATGTACCAAGACCTGAAGCTGTTGTTTTGGTGGCAAGGCATGAAACGAGATATGGTTGATTATATGGCTTCTTGCTTGGTGTGTCAGAAAGCAAAGGTGGAACATCAAAGGCCAGCGGGAATGTTACTTTGGTTGGACATCCCAGAGTGGAAGTGGGATGGCATAGCAATAGACTTTATGACGTGTTTACCAAGGATACCTAAGGGGTGTGATTCCATTTGGGTGATAGTAGATAGGCTTACGAAGTCAGCTCACTTCCTGCCTATCAATATCGAGTACTCTATGGAGAGATTGACTCAGATTTATATCAGTGAGATTGTGAGACTACATGGGGTACCTTCGAGCATCATACCAGATAGAGACCCGCGTTTTACTTCACGATTTTGGCAGAGTTTGCATGAAGCTTTTGGGATAAAGTTACAGCTGAGTTCGGCTTACCATCCTCAAACAGGCAGACAATCAGAGAGGATGATACAATCTTTAGAGGACTTGTTGAGGGCGTGTGTGTTGGAACATGCCGGAAGTTGGGAGAGTTTTCTAGCGTTGATAGAATTCACCTACAATAACAGTTATCATTCAAGTATAGGGATGGCACCCTATGAAGCTTTATATGGACGACGATGCAGAATACCTCTATGTTGGTATCAAGATGGAGAAAATGCTTCGTTAGGACCTGAAGTAGTGCAGCAAACAACTGACAAGGTTAAAATGATTCAAGAAAAGATGAGGACAACTCAGAGCCGACAGGAAAGCTATGCGGATAAAAGACGTAGGCCCCTTGAATTCGAAGAAGGTGATCATGTGTTTTTGAGAGTCACTCCAACGACTGGGGTTGGCAGGGTCCTTAAGTCCAGAAAACTCACTCCAAAATTCATCGGACCTTATCAAATTCTTCGTCGGATAGGTCCAGTAGCTTACCAAATAGCTTTACCACCTTTTCTATCCAACCTTCATAATGTTTTTCACATTTTGCAATTGCGAAAATATATTCCTGATCCTAGTCATTTCATGAAGCCTGATTCAGTACAGCTAAAGGATAACCTGACCTATGAAACACTGCCTGTCAAGATTGAAGACAAAAGAGTTAAGCATCTACCAGGAAAGGAGATACCCTTGGTCAAGGTTATCTGGAACGAGACTTCAGGTGATACCACCTGGGAGTTGGAAGATAGGATGAGGGAACAGTTTCCGCATATCTTCTAAGGTAAATTTCGAGGACGAAATTTCTTTTTGGAGGGTAGTGTTGTAACATCCCAAAACCTCTGTATTTGTCTTTTAACTGTTTGTGTGAATAACTTGGCTGAGAACATAACCTGACTAATAATAATCTTAAAAATAGTTAATAATTGAAAATTCATAATTGAATTTCAATTTTGAGCTTAATGATCATAAGATATTGTTTTGAGCTTGTTATGTTGTTTTGAGTCAGAGCCGATGAAAATATTATTATTTTAATCGGGACCGCTTTACCTGGGGAAGCGTGTCAAGACCGAGGAGTAATCGGGCCCGGGATCGGGAGGTCACTTTGGTTCAGAGTCGGGAGAAGTTGAGACTGCTTATCACGTTTCACGAGGAGGTATCTTTTAGCATTTCATGACAACTTACACCTTTGTCAACTTTTCCTTTTATGGAAAAAGCCAAACCACCCAGTTTTGGTTAATCTCTACAACTTTGAATATGGTGTCAACACCTTTGTACTTCATCACATCTTGGCCTTTCATTTCCTTACACAATTTTCTATCAACTTTAACTTGAAATTGGTGATAAACCACCAAGACCATTCGACCATTCCATGACAAAAACACACATCCATTTTCATTTCTCATCTTCTAAAGATCAAACACACCATTTCTTAGGTTTTTAAAAAATCCTCTCTTCTCTCTCTTCATCATAAATTCGGTTCTTCACTCTAGATCTCTAACCAAATTCCTTTCTTCAATTCTAAAACCATACCTCACCTTTTCTTGATCTAAGGATCAGCTTTGGTGAAGGAAGTTTCTTGATTTGGAGAAGTTGTTCTTCAACCTCAAGAACACCATCCAAAACCTAGGAGTTGTTCTTGAGTGGGTAAGCTTCTAAATCCTTTTCCTTTTCATTTCCTTACTTATTAACTTGAGTAATCATCTTCTAGTTCTTCTTTTCATGAAAACAAGTTCAAGATCTCACCTTTTTCTCTCCTCTAGGTTCGGCCTTCTCTTTGTTTTGAGGGCTTGGAGTTTCTTTTGACTTAAACCTCTTCATTAAAGGTATGTGGGAGTGAACCTCATCACACCAAAATTGGTGGAGGATAAAAATGGTTGTTTATGTTTTGTTTGGGTGAAACCCTAGATTGGGTTCACTACTTTCTTGATGAAGTTCTCTTTAAGAACAAGTTTGTAATAATGTTTCTATGCTTAGTATATGTGTATGATGATGTATGCTTGGATGGAAAAATGTTTTCATGCATGTTGAAAACCATACTTTGATCTCTAGATCAAGTTAGGATTTTTATACTTGTTTATAGTTGAATGATGTATGATTATTATTCCTCATAATATTGTGATTATTTTGAGCTATTACTTAACAAGTTAGTGAATCAAAATCTTCACATTTCCTAAGTGATAGTATTCAGCCATAGTTAGTAAGAAGAGGAAGAACATGAGTTGGTTCTTGAACTTTAATGTTTTGAAAGCTAATAAGTGTTTTAGTAACTTGTATTTTACAACAAACAAGAAGTGATTTTGATCCAGAGATCAATTAGGGTTTCAGTCTTAAGTGTTTTTAACTAAGGTGAAAATGTGTTTTACTTTAGTCATAGTTTATTCAATTAAGTAAGTGTTTTAAAAATAAATAATGAAAGTAATTTCATGAAAGTAAAATTAATGTGAAGTTACCTTAGGTTACTAGGATGTCACATTCTTTTTAAAACTAAGTTAACATTCAATCTTCAAAGTATAAAGAAAACCTTGTCTTCAAGTTTGAATTAGTTGAATCATCGTTTGAAAACTAAATGAAAGTTCCATTTCTTTTATGCTAACTTAGGGCACGGTTTTACACTAAGTTAGTGAGGAAAAACCTTTTCAAATTAGTTGAGGTACTTTAATTCAATCAAGTAACCAAGTTCTTTTAAATCAAATGAGTTTTCAATTGGAAAGTTTTGGTGTATAAAGTCTTAAATCGAGAGTTTTCAACTCAAATCGCAAAGTTTACGCATGAAAACTTAAATTAAGTAATTAACTTAGAGCACAAGAAAAGAGATAATTAAGTATAGCCTATGGTGGAACAAGACCATACACTATACCATTGACGACTTAGTTCATCAATGACTTCATAAGACTTCAGTGAATCAATACTTATTTCATTACTCGGAACTCAGGGAACTAATACCTTAGAAAGGATCAAAGACTTATCTAAGAGGATTCTCAATCCTTCTTCATAACACTTAGGACTTGGGATGTAATTCATAAGACACAAACACAAACATGAAACGTTTTGGGTTTGAAACAATAGTTCGATGATGAACCGGTGATTCGGATTCAAGAAAGTCGTTCAATTGTTTCAGTCTTGTGATGACTCAATCCCGGAGGGATCATGAGATTTATCCGATGGATAAAAGTTTTATAATACAAACACGTATATAGTTCCTAAGGAAGAGAACCTTAGTGAGCCTTGAGGTTTATCCGGTGGATAGACATTGCTTTATCGCATCTGCTTTGTGTTAGCATTGGCATTTCATTGCATGAGTTTGTAAGGCCTTGAGCCTAGGAGTTGAGCTTACATCTTGATGCTGGTGCGAATCTTACGGTGACGATCTTAAATAGTCTTGGAGGTATCAGGGTTGGAAAGGGCTGACATGTGACTAATTGGTAGCTCTTCTGTGCCGTGGCGAATCCGAGCAATACACTGATATCCTCGGCTAGATGTCGTACTTTTCATGTTTGGTGTAGAGTGTTTCCGTAAAAGCCAGATACGTGCACGTTACGAATGTTGTAGCATCCTGCCCAAGGCTAGCATACACGGAACATGTCCTCCCATTCACTCTCTCCAATGTTTTGTTAGCTCCATGGAGTAGGGGTCAGAGTTTTACCTTTTGTGGCATATGGCATTGAGTCATGTACATCGCATTGCATTGCATGGCTGTCGATGAGTACATTTACTTGATATGCATCGTTATTCGATTTTTGGAGATGTTTCATGTTGCTAATTGATTAAATGATATATATATATATATATATATTGAAATGTTTAGTATACATGATGGGTATGTTGTTACCTGGTGAGTCGTCTCGTTTTTACTTCTACTGTTTTACTGTGTTGATGATCGGGAATCTCACCCATATCTGTATCTGTTCTTTGCCGGCGTTGCTGTTTTTGCTTGAGAAGATGGGCGTGACGACGACTCAGCTCAGCGTCTACCTTGAGTCCGGAGGGGGGACTCCTTGTGTTGTTTTGTTTGGCCAGGCTATGTCCAGTCGTCAGTTGTACCTTTTGAGGAGCTGCGTCTCCTAGTATCTATTCATGTACCTATTTTACAGTTAGGCTTGGACCTATGTCTGTACTCAGTATTGTTTATATTTCTACACTTTATTTTGTTTGACCTTTAAAAATGCATAATGAACTTAAGTTTAATTATTAGTGCTCATTCAACAAATATCATTTACACATCATTATGAAAAGAAAAGAAAAAAAAAACCCGTATTTTTCGCATTAATATTATTTTCAGCCTTATAATGTTCAGGAATGTGACACTTGGGAAAGGGTGTTACATCAGGCATCAATGTAACACCCATCGGTCTAGTGTGAGTGACATGCTACCACTGAGTAAGAGACTTCAATAGTGGATTGTTTTGTGTTGTCATTCTGCACATCTTCATAGCTCCTCTATCGATCATCTATTGAATGAGAAGGAAGCACTCAAGTATATGTTCAGATCACTGGTGAGATCAAGTTTCCTTAGCTTACGCGATTACTCCATCATCATCGCAACGAAATCAATGGAGTTCGCAAAGTTAGGAACTTCGATTAGTTTATAAATGAACTTTCTGATCTAAACAGCCTCTAAATCTGTATTTAAGGCAACTATATACTCGGCCTCTGTTATAAAATCAGCAACTGTCTCAAGCTTGAAACCTTTTCAAGCTCACAGTGCCACCATTAAGGCAAAACACAAAACCAGACAGCGATCTGAAATTATCCTTATCGGTTAGGAAGCTAGCATCAGTGTAACCCACTACAATGAGCTCTTCCTCACCATTTTTAGATCAAGAATGAATCCTTCATTCTTCTGAATTACTTAAGGATATTCTTGACTTCGGTCCAGTGACCTTCACTGGGATTGGATTGGTACCTTCTCATCATGTTTGAAGCATACGAGACATCTGTTCGAGTACATATCATGGCATGCATAACAGATTCAGTTGCCGAAGCAAATAGATTCTTACTCAAGCGTTCCCTCTACATCTGATGTAACAGGGACTGTCCGTTGGACAGGTATATGCCGCGTGACATAGGCAAGATACCCTTTTGGAATCATGCACATTTAAAGCGCCCAAGCACTTTGTCAATTTATGTACCTTTGACTAAGGCCTAACAATTTCAGCGGTCTATCTCCATAGATCCTGATTCCTAATACATAGGACGTTACGCCTAAGTCCTTCATTGAAAAATAATTCCTTAACCATGTTTTCACATTTTATGGTGTAAGAATATTGTTTCCATAAGTAGTATGTCATACACATACAATACGAAAAAATAATTATGCTCCCACTAACCTTCTTGTGCACACAAGGCCCATCCTCATTCCTGATGAATCCAAACTGTCTTACAGTTTACATCAAGACGAAGATTCCAACTTCTGGAAGTTTGTTTTAATCCATAAATGGATGTTTGCAACTTGCAAAACCTTTCAAGCATTCTCTGAATAGACAAAACTCTCAGGTTGTGTCATGTACACATCCTCGAGAAGATTCCTGTCAAGGAATGCTGTTCTGACATTCATTTTCCAGATCTCATAGTCATATTATGAAGCAATAGCAAGTGGGATTCGAATCAATGCAATTGGACAAAAGGTCTCATCATAGTCATACTATGAATTTGGTTAAAATCTTTCGTAATCAGTGGCGCCTTAAAGGTATTTACCTTCCCATCCATGTTAGTCTTCTTGTTGAAGACCCACTTGCACCTTATGGATTTTACCCCTTTTTCAGGTAACTCAACCAAGGTCTATACCTGGTTGGTGTACATGGATTTTACTTCGGATCCCATGGCTCCTAGCCACTTCTCAAAATCTAGGCCAACGATGGCCTCCTGATAAGTTACAAGCTCATGATGATCCATGATCGGTTCATCACCTTCTTGAGTTAGGATTATTCAATATCTCTCAGGTCGATGACGTGTCCTGTTTGACCTACGCGAGTCTTGTGTTACTTGAACTGGTGGGTGGACCACAACATCTTGTGGAATCAGTTCTTGTTCCGTTGTATGAGGGTCAGTACTTTGTGGTGCTTGGATTTATCCAAGTTCTACATTCCTCCCACTGTCTCCCTTGGAGATGTGTTCCCTCTTAAGGAACACTCCAGTTCTAGCGACAAACATTTTGTCCTCGGAGGTGTTGTAGAAATAGCGTCCGTTTGTTTCCTTAGGACACCCCCACAAAGATACATTTATCAGACTTGGGTCAAAGTTTATCTGAGGCTAAATGCTTCAATAAACTTGCCACCTCAAATCTTAATGAAAGACATACTTCGTCGCATACCAGTCCGTATCTCATATGGTGTCTTTCTGCTGTCTTAGATGGAACACGGTTAGGTGTGAAAGCTGTTGTATGTAAAGCATATCACCTGAAAGAGTCAGAGAAGTCTGATTGACTCATCATAGATCGTACCATGTCCAACAAGGTTTGATTTTTCCTCTCGGACACACCATTCCATTATGGTGTTCCAGGAGGAGTGAGTAGAGATATAATCTCACACTCCTTCATATAGCCATCAAACAGTTGGCCCAGGTATTTACCACCACGATCTGATCGCATGATCTTAATACTTTTCCAAAATTAGTTCTCCACTTCGTTCTTGAATTCTTTGAACATTTCAAAGATTTCTGACTTGTGTCATGCATCTTTACTGAAGCTATCAATAAACGAGACGAAGTACGAAAAATTGTCTTCTAGCAAACTTGTTTAGAGGCCCTTATACATCACAATGTACCATGCTAAAAGATTACCAGCCCTTCCACCTTACTAGTGAATGGAGCTTAGTGATCTTTTCAAACAAGTATGATTCGCAGACCTCAAACAATTCATAATTGGATGAGTCCAAGAGTCCATATTAGTGGAGCTTGGAAATGTGTTTCTTACTTATATGGTCTAAAGATATTGCTAAAGACATAGAGGGTAAAAATCACTTGATTTGACCCTATTCGCATTTATGTTATAGATAGGCATATCGAGATCAAGGACACAAAGTCCATATCTCATATGAATACAAGCATAGAAGACATCAGTTGAATAAATGGAACAACAATTGTCCATTTATTGCAACTTGAAATTCTTTCTTGTCTATACAAGATATAGAGATGATGTTTCTATTATCAACTGGAATAAAATAACAATTATTTACTTCCATTAATGCCCATAAGGCAAATTCAAACTCTTATAGTTAATGTAGCAACTTTTGCTTCGTTTTCACTCATAGAGTAGAACTTTACCTAATGATAAATTCAAACTCCTATAGTCAATGTAAAAACTTTTGCTTCATCTCCACTCATAGGGTAGACCTTTACCTAATGGTAAATTCAAACTCCTATAGTCAATGCAGCAACTTTTGCTTCATTTCCACTCTTAGGGTAGACCTTTACCTTTCAGTCAATGTCCTACTCATTTTGATCCTTTACATTAATCTGAGATCCATGTGGTATCCAATACCCATATAGTTGAAGTAGATATGTTGACTTTTATAACAAATATGCCTGAAGAGGAAGTCATGCTTCCTTTCTTGCCTTTATACTCTTTCTAGTACCTCTTATGCCTTGCTAGCTCTTGCTAGAGCATCATAAGGTGCACATCTCTATGATTGCAAGCTTGAGATTAATTGCTTGAGAATTAATTGCTTGAGAACATACAGTTCTTTTCTCGTACTTGAGGACAATCCTCAAAATTTGTACCAATCCAGAAATTAATTCTGGATGACTCATCCTTTTCAAAAATGTATCACAACAATAAAATTATAGTTGTGTTTGTAGCCACGGTTATTTAATACAGAGACATATAGAATATAAATATCATGATTAAAACCTATTTAATAGGTCTTTTATTAAATACGCTCCCACTATTTTACTCAAATCAATGACCCTCCTCATTGCCTCGGAAAATCCCATTGAAAGATTTTCTAGTGGTACCAAGATCCATATTTCACCTCGTTCTGAGTCAGCTATGGCTGATCGTCCAAAACTCAGCTATTTAGGTAGGAAACTCCTTTCCAATTACATCCAATGTAATTCTAGGTCCAGTTGGGTGAGTAACTCCTTATTCTAATCCATCATATGGATTAATGCCCAACCCCATGCCTCTAAACCGTTTCAATCCTATTGAGTACGCTTAGTTAAGTTCAACCTAATGGTTGGCAGTAGGTTATTTCACCTTTTGCGCCTCACCAGAATATATTAAAGTGCTCAGTTGTAGCATGAACCATACTTAAATGATTCTGGCAATGAATAGTGCCACGCATCAGGAGGCATTTAATAACTTAATTTATTGAGGGAATTTAATAATTAAGTGATCTCACTGGCTTGTTTATCATATAAACGTCTCTCATAGCATACATGGCTTACTAGCTTACATACATTCAAAACATATTAAGCATACAATGACATACATGCTATCATTCAATTTAAATCATACATCTCATACATTTCATGCATCACATACATAAACCTAAAAGACATATAAAAGGTATTATGATTATATGGCCTCCTAGTGTGCAATAATTAAAACTAATTATTAAAATCTTTGACCCCCGAGCAAACTTCCAAAGTTCCTTCCAATGGCGTCATGATTTAGTGTTGCCTCTATGTCAACCCGAACAATTTACAAAATTTAAAATAAAATAAATAAAGTAAATGTCACGACAAGCAAGCCGTATTTATAAAATAAATACAATAAATCATGACACGCAGGCCGTTTTTACCAAATAAAATTAAACATCAAAACTACGGCCATAATCATATACCGCACAATTAATAAACAATTTACAAATATGCAAAAAGGGGACAAAATCACATTCTGTCCATTAGCAGCATGTACACGGCCGTGCTGAAAAGAGCACGATCGTGCTCAAAGTTCGTTGACGCTGTTTGAAAGTGGCACGGTCGTGCACGGCTGTGCTACGCGTTCACTAACGCTAACTCAAACGTGCACGGCCGTGCTATAGGGAGCACGCTTGTGCCAAACAGCGTAGCAGGATTCCAGAAGCGAACCATTGTTTATGTCAGGAGCACAACCAAGGGCACAAAACATGTTCAAAGATATTTATATCACATACAAATCATAAAAACATGCTTTTAAACATACAAATCATATTTAAAAGCAATAGACATGTTATTATACAATGGCAAACAATCCTAGGATACATGGCAGACTACAACCAGACTCTCTGATACCACTGTTGGGGTTTCAAGAGGGATATCTTTTAAAAACACTTTATAAAAACCTCTTGAGCAGAAAAACCCCTTTACTAAAAGATCACATATCGCACATGAATCATAAGGATATTATGTTTACCTCTTGAAGCGTAGCTTTACCACAAACACTGTGACCACGTCAGCAGAACTGGTAAATCACGACCAGTGAATGGTAACTTGATCTACACAGCTACAGAGCAGCAAATCCGAGGAACACTACTGCTATCACCACAAAAGGAGAGGTTCTTCTCTATCACCAGTATTGCAAAGTTGCAATACCTCTACTAAGTCCACGCGAGCAAACCAACGTCAAAGATAGCGTAGTGCTAGCTATCAGGATTGGAAGAGGCGCGGCGCACAGAGAGAGAGAAAGGAGGCGCTGCTCTCAATAGAGTACAGCGGCCGTTATAAGTGCTCAGTGTTGTGTCTCACTTAAGTGATGTGCACAGCTTATTACTAACTGTCATTCACTTAACCTAACCCACTTGGGTCACTGTACGCTACAAACCCAATGTTTAATTATTAATTAAATTGATTTAATTAATCAATTAAATTAATTCAATGAACATTTGCTCTATGCGTGTGACCCTATAGGTTCTCAATTAATTGGCAATAATATTAATAATTATTAATCATATTAATAATCAATTAATTTTATAAACAATGAGTGGTATCTAGAAATACATCACTGCTACACAATTAATTAGAATATTGGTGATACAATTAAAACCATATTGTAACCATATATAATGTGAAGTCAACATCCTTTCGTCACAATGTCTTAATTGAACACAAGGCATAAATGTGGCATCCTTGTTAACTCCAATTATTTATTTCTTAATCTAGTAATTGACATATAATCATGTGGGCCCAATATCTCATATTGTCTCACCTTAGCATGGCCATGCATTTCTATGTCGCATACCATCAAGAAGCCTATAGACATTACTCCTGTTATGTAGGAGGGACGAATCCAATCTACATCACTCACATTCCTCAACATGTTTCATTGCAGATCTAATAACTATCTTTATAGTTGTCCTGTTACAGACAACGTTTAATAGTATTAAAGCCTACAGCTACATATGTTAGGAATCGTAGTAACTTCAAGTCGAAGGACTACTTCACTATGGCCAACATGAGAATCGCTTATGACACTTACATAACTATTATGCAGCGTTCTTATAGCGGGTCACTCCAGTATAAATATTCCACTAATATTTATACCTATATGAAGACTTGATGTCTTATATCTATGACCCGTGAGATGTGGTCATCAGTACACTCACATAATAGTCCTTATTAATAATAATAATACTTGACTATGGATATTTAAGAGTAGTGTTCTATAATTTAATGGCATCTCACGGTCAAGTCATGCTTGACGTTCCATTAAATGAGCTACCTATTCTAAGGACTTGATTATGCTATAAATATGATCATCAAATATATCATAATAAGTAAGTAAATAAATGCCTTATACATATATCAAATATATGATCAAAGTCATGGTACAAATGATTATCTATTCAAACTAGATTGGCCACTAGGACTTAATCCAACAGTAATCGCGTAAGCTAAGGAAACTTGATCTCACCAGTGATCCGAAACATATACTTAGGTGCTTCCATCTCATTTGATAGATGATTAATAGAGGAGATGTGAAGATGTGCAGAATGACAACACTAAACAATCCACTGTTAGAGTCTCTTGCTCAGTGGTAGCATGACACTCACACTAGACCGATGGGTGTTATATTGATGCCTGATTGGCTCTAATGCTAGTGGGAGATTGTTGGGGTAAGCCCTAGTGGCCAATCTATTTTGAATAGATAATCGTTTGTACCATGACTTTGATCATATATTTGATATATGTATAAGGGATTTATTTATGATATTATATTTGATGATCATATTTATAGTATAATAAAGTCCTTAGAATAGGTAGTTCATTTAATGGAACGTCAAGTATGACTTGACTGCGAGATGCCATTAAATTATAGAACATTATTCTCAAATATCTGTAGTCAATTATTATTATTAATAAAGACAATAATAATACATTGAGACTATTATATGAGTGTACTGATGACCACATCTCACGGGTCATAGATATAAGATATCAAGTCTTCACATTGGTATAAATATTAGTGGAATATTTATACTGGAATCACCCGCTATGAAAACACTACATAATAGTTATGTAAGTGTCATAAGCGATTTTTATGGTGACCATAGTGAAGTAATCCTTCGACTTGAAGTCACTACGATTCCTAATATATGTAATTGTAGGCTTTGATACTATTAAACGTTGTCTGTAACAGGACAACTATAAAGGTAGTTATTGGACCTGCAATGAGACATGTTGAGAAATGTGAGTGATGTAGATAGGATTCGTCCCTCCTACATAACAGGAGTAATATCTATAAGCCTCTTGATGGTATGCGACGTAGAAATGCATGGTCATTCTAAGGTGAACAATATGAGATATTGGGCCCACATAATCGTACGTCAATTACTAGATCAAGAAATAAATAATTGGACTTAACAAGGATGACACATTTATGCCTTGTGTTCAATTAAGACATTGAGATGAAAGGACATTGACTTCACATTATATATGGTTACAATATGATTTTAACTGTATCACCAATATTATAATTAAATGGGTAGCAATGATGTATTGCTAGATGCCGCTCATTGTTTATAATATTAATTAATTATTAATATGATTAATAATAATTAATATTATTGCCAATTAATTGAGAACCTATAGAGTCACACGCATAGAGAAAATGTTTATAGAATTATTTTAATTGATTAATTAAATATGATTTAATTAATAATTAAACATTGGGCCTGTAGCGTACGGTGGCCCAAGTGGGTTAGGTTAAGTGAGTGATAACTATCAGTAAGTTGTACACGTCACTTAAGTAACAGACAACACAGATCACTCATAACGGCCGTTGTACACCCTTGACAGGCGTGCCCTCTTTTCTCTCTCTGTGTGTTGTGCCTCTCTCAATCCTGATAGCTAGCACTACGCTATCTCGGACGTTGGTTTGCTCTGGTGGACTGAGTAGAGGTATTGCTACTTTGCAATACTGGTGATAGAGAAGCCTTTCCTTATAGTGGTTATGGCTAGACAATTATCGTAATCTCGCGATCCAAGATTCTTTACCGTTGGATTGGGCTGAAATTTGGACATCAGGTTCGTGGCATGTGGTTCTACATCTTCACCGTTCCGTTTTTCGATACAAGGTCTGGAACAAAAGTTATAAGCATCGCAAGTAACAGCATTTTTTGCTAACCGGTGTGGTTGGCATGCTCACAGTGTTCGCGGTAAAGTTACGCTTTAAGAGGTAAACACAATATCCTTGTGATTCATGTGTAATACTTGGTCCTTTAGTAAAGAGGTTTTTCCACTCAAGAGTTTTTTATAAATTGTTTTTAAAAATTATCCCTTTTGAAACCCCAACAAAAACACTCTTACAATCCTCGGCAACGGCGCCAAAAACTTGTTGCCTAAAAATGGGTGATGTGCAAGTATACACAATCGTTTAACAAGTAATAAAGTGTAAGTGAGATCGTTCGCACGAGGATTATATGGTGAATCAAGTACCAAGTTTGAATTAATGGTTCTATTAATTAAGATTAACAAAGAGTAACAAATCGTTGGTGTGTGTTTGTTTCCAGAACAATTTTGGGAAATAAATGCTAGGCAATAAAAACGGTTTTGTTAACAGAATGGGTAAAACAGCTATGGGGAAGTATCCTTTACAACTTCAATCTAGTTCAGTTATGTGCTTGCAGTGCTACGGCAATTTGGCTCCAGGAAATGAAAGTTTGTTTTCCAACAGTTCTGAAATGAACTTCACTAAACGTCTCCTATTCTTAGGTCGATATTAGTTATATTCACGCCTCACTTAAGCTTGTTCCAGCTAGCTTAAGAGTTAGAATGTTCATTCCTAAATCATTCTTCATCATAATTTTTCAATTAATGATTTTACTCTTATCTATAAAACAGTTTTGCTACACTTAGCTTTTCCAAGCAGCTGTAAGCTCAAGTTCTAATTAAGGTGATCAAGCTTAATTAAAACACAATCCAAATCAGATTTATAGAAAATGCAATAGCAAAGCATAACATAACATTTACTAGAAATCCATTACAAGTTCAACATCCCATAGCTACAAGAGGTTTATCTCATATTGAGCTTACAAAAACAAAGAGAAAAACAAGAAATGGAAGAAAAAGTCATTACAATGGAGGAGAGAGAGAGAGAGAGAGAAAAAAAAAGGGGCGCAAACTGCTATCCTTGCTCCAATAGGGAAGATGATGTCTGATTATTGTTCCCTTGGTTGTCCCCTATTTAGGGTTTTCCAAAATATGTCAAGGCCCTTTCCCCTCTCATCCTTTTTGGGCTAAAAGTAGGTTAATACAAGTGTCCTTGGCCCAATTCCCTAAGTTTAATGCACTAAATGTCAGCCCCACGTGTAGGTCACTGTCCTTATCAGCAAAGGACAACTCATCATGTAAGAGAATGTTTTGAACTTTTATCCTTTTTCCAAACCAACTTCAACTACGATTGCTATAGCAAATCCTAGAGCAACGTCTCCAGTTCAGCGCCTAATTCTCCAAAAACTGCTCTGCACAGAAAAACTCTCAATTAATCACCAAAACAGTTCTAAAATACACCAAAACATGAAAACTCACAAAAGACTCTTATAAAACACACTTTACACAAAATCGATCACACTAAAACACTAAAAACATAAACTCAAAATACTCAAAGACCACACAAACACAAGTGAAAAAGGTACAAATAACTCTTCATAAAAAGAGTCATCATGGAGCACGCCCATGCTAGTGGCGCTGGAAGACCTAATTTTGGGGGTTTCTCTCCTATTTTCTTATAAATAGAGGCCCTCTGTACCACTCTCATCATATATCTCTTGCCAACTATTACTTTTCATAGTTTATAGCTTTTAGTAGTTTGTTTTAGAATTCTAGAGTAGAATTTGCGCTTGGGGGTTAAGTTGGAGATGTTTCTTCTTCTTCTTCTTAATTCTTCAGGATGTGTTTCCCATTGTTGATTTTGGTTTTATCTATGATTATGGGTAGCTAATTTCATCACTAGAGTTGTGGTGAATCTTGTATTAGTAAAAACCCTTTTTGCTAAGTCTTAGCTTTAATTTGAATTCTATTTGATTGCAATTTGAATAGTGCTATTCTATTGTTCTTCATTCCATACTAGGACTGCGCACCATTTGCATGCTCATAATCAATTGGTTGATCAACAGCCGTACTATAATTAATTGTTAAACCTATAGGATAAACAAGGTTTAAATTATTGCATGACCAAACTTGATTTATTCCTTTCAATCATTCAACCTCTTTGCCCTTTATGCTTTCTAATCATTTAAACTCTTTGCCTGACAAACATTGAGTTCATCTGGGAAAAAAAATATTAATTGCCTAACAATTAATAGTTTTAGTTGTGGGATTGATATTCAGAAAGCAACTGCGAAATTTTATAGAACTATGATTTAGGGGGTGTCGAACGTACAAGTGAAACCATGACTCTAGGCTCTTCAATTTTGATTTCAAAACCTTTATTTTCTCTTTTGTCCATCTTTTACTATTGCTTACATCATACTTTTCTCATTCTTTCGATTAGTCTGAATGGCATAATGATTTCTCTATTCCAGTACTCACGTTATTACTACTCATTAATCCCTTGGGTACAATATCTGGACTTCTATCCTATATTACTTTTGCGACAAGATGCACTTGCCCTCAAGTGTGTTTAGAACACAACAGGACGTTTTGAAACATGACTCCTTTACTTTTCACAACTTTTGTTCAAAATCCCTATATGTTCAAAGTATGATTCCCTTGGATAAAAACCTATCTTCTACTAAGTTTCGAAAACTCGTTTAAGCTTGCAAAATACTAAGTTAGGATCGAATGTTCATTACTTCTCAAAACCCAAACTTTTGGTTAAAAGCCTCTAAGTTTGAATTAAGGTTTCTTTCTTCAAATCCTTTTGATTTAACTAGTTAACATCTTATCTGAAAAGCTAGAAGAGTTCTAAAGGCGTATAATACTTTATCATAACTAAAAACCTCAAAGTGACTGAGTGATAGTAAACACAAGTCAACCAATGAATGGATAATATGGAGCAAGTACAAGCAAGCTCCTTGGGTTCCATCCAAGCCTAAACCGTGTTTCAACATCTCAATTCACTTTGGTTTGAAAATAGTTTGAAGTTGTAAGACAATAATTTAAAGCTCGAAACCATTTTACTGTCAAGATGTAAGTCCAACACAAGAAGAGAGGGAAAAGAGTGTGTGAGACACTCCATCCCTATGACGGTCACGACCACCATCACGGCCTAGCCGTGACAATCTCTGACTCTTTGGTTTAATAGGGATCAAGACCGTGACCCACATCACGGGCAGGCCGTGATCACTTCTGACTCTGAATTTAATAGGGATCACAGCCATGACCCTCATCATGGGCAGGTCGTGATCGCCTCTGCTTCTTCCCACTTATTTTCTTTGATTCTTAAAAACATCTTTGGTTCTTTTCCCAACATCTTATGAATATCAAAACATGTTCTTAGTTCAAAAACTCCTGAAAACCTAATATCGATTTTCAATTCAAGTTCAAAAACAATCTAACTCTTTCTCAAAACTCATGATCTTTGGATCATTCATGGATTCATCAAAACACTTTAGTTTTCAAAGTTTAAGTTGTCTCCCTCACTAACTCTCTCATGGCCGAATACTATCCTAAGGAGATGGTGAAGTTTCATTTCATCAAATCCTCTCAAAATCACGTATGATGTACATTCGAATATAGTGAATAACAATATAAGAAGCATATTCAATGATCACATCAAAATCTCTTACTTTGATCAAAGTCAAAGCTAGGGTTTTCACCACCCCAAAACCATTTTCATCATGTAAATAGCATAACAAACACACAAAGCATAAAGAATAGATTATTGCAAACCAACATCATGAAAATTAACCGACAAAGTGGAGAACCCATTTTTACACATAGGGTTTTCCAAGACTTAGAAAACCATCTTAACCAACCAATATGGTGTGATGAAGGTTCACTCACCCATACCTTAAATGAAGCTTCCAAGAAGAAGATGCAAGTGTAGCCCTCCAGGAAAGGAATGGCCGAACCTACATAGACCAAAAACTAAGGGTTTTGAAACTTGTTTTACATTAAACATGAGCTAGAAGATGTTGCTTCATGATTTAGTGAAAGAAAATGAAGAGAAAAGAGTTTAGAAACTCACTTTGTTGAATAACACAGTTGTTGTTCTTGTGTTCTTGAAGCTGAAGAATAAGGTTACTTCAAATCAAAAGCTTCCTTCACCAACGATGGAAAGGAGATCAAGACAAGTAAGGCCATGATGTTGAAATGAAGAAACAAGTATATTTTGGAAATCACTCATCAACAAGGAGGTGATTTTCGTAGCTCCAAAGAAGAAAGAAGAAAGGAAATGGTAAGTAAAATATTTATTCTTGAACTTAAGGATGAAAAGGTGGTGTCTTGTTTGGAGACCCAAAAATGAAAGTCTTCAAATGGAAAAACTTCCAACATGAAATTTGTAGATCTTGAAGAAGTGATCACAAATATGTGTTTTGTTTTGCGAGAAGAGAAAAGACGTGTAAGGGGATCTTGAAGAAGTGATCACAAATATGTGTTTTGTTTTGCGAGAAGAGAAAAGACGTGTAAGGGGGAGAGAGATTTTGGGAGAAGAGAAAAGACATGTAAGGGGGAGAGAGAACCGTGAGCTTTGGCCTTGAAAGTTTTGTTCACTCCTTAAACCTTCTTTGAACTTTAGACACTTCCACTCCTTATCGGGATGTAGCTTGATTTCCTACACATAGTTTTTCCAACTCGTTTGGAGTACACTTGATTTCCTACACTTAGTTAAATTTTTAAAATATTTTCAAGTGCTAAAAGGGCATCATGGCCGAACCATGATAGGACTAATTCCAAGTAAAAATTTGTTCAAAAAAATGTTTTCACTCGAAACTTTGCAACTTTGCAGGAAAACCTTAAATTAAAGTATCTTTTAAAATGAGCTATTTTCTCCCTCACATTCCCTCTTTAGCCGTGATATATAAGGTTGTTAACGGGTTGTTTCTCCATTCCAAATTGCCTCATGGTGATACAATTCATACGTATCACAATAATAAGAAGATAAGCAATCAAACGCCTAAATGACTACCGTTTAAAATTTCATACTTTTACATAGGTCAAAGAAATGGGTTTTGACATTTTTGAAAACATTTTCCAACAAGCACATCACATAATAAAACATAAAAAATGATAACTAAAACTATTACAACAATAATTCATGCATGGATTCAACAAAACACTCAAAAACCCATAATCACGGGGTCTTCGAAGACTCAAAAAAGAAGCCTATTCTCATCCACCCTAAGGTGTGATTGTCCACTCCCCCGTTAACTCAGAGAAGTGTTCCACGAAAATGGTGTGATGATCCCCTGGAAGATTGCTCCTTGAAAGTGGAGCAGAACGGTACAAACGAACGAAAGAACCTAAACTGAAAGAAACGGTTCTTTAAGCACAAAGCACTTTCAAAAATGACAATGAATACCATCATGGTCTCTATATCAAGAAAATGAATAGGGAAAGGAGAAAATGAGAAAATTCTACTTACGTTTCTTGAATCGGTGAAGAAAGACGAGTACTTTCCTTTTTGAAAACAAACCCGAATCGAGAAACTTTCTGCACGAAAGTTGTAGAGAAAAGAACAAGGATCACTAATATGTGCTTGTTGAAGAAGAAAAGACAATGATGATGGTTGTACGTTGCTGTGTGGGAGAGAAGAGCTTTTGGTGTTTTCACTTTTAGAGAGATGTGAAGTCCCCAAGTTCCACTCAAGGAAATCCCATTATTTTAGAACTCATTTTATACTGTTAGCAATAACTTAGCGATATTATTACGCGCTTATTAAAACCAACGATAACATGCATTCAATATAAGAGCGCACAACATTAGAGTAAGCATAGCAGGATAAACGAGACACCCACACACAGTACTGATATATATACATGGTAGCCCCTTCAGTAGGGCTAAGTAAATATAAAAACAGAAATACATCATAAAGCGAAAATACGACATAGACTTCAAAGGGACCCTGACACTCAAACTCACATACTTTCCCCATCCCCTCTCAAAATACATCAAAAAGATCTCACCTCACATCCTACGACAGATGCACTGGCGACATCACGTCCTCAATGACGTGAAAGTCAAGAGTTACCCAGTCCTTCCCTATATGTGTGCCTATAAACCCGCAAGGGCACATAAATCGAGACAGAACTAGACATAACGATTCGCCTACGCCTAGCTGCTCTCAAATACCGCTCTGACCTCCGACGCTATCCTCTCAGGACAAAGCCTTTGCGACTCGTCACGTGAGATAATGCCGGGGCAGCCCACATAAAATCCTGCTCTCACGGCCTGGGTGGGTGCCACTTCTAGGGAAACGAAAGAAACTGGACTACTCTATACGGTTCCATGATGTCCACTCGTGGTGGACTACCCCCGTGAAACAGTAAGCTCACTTGTCCGATGTACACGGTCAAAAACGTGGAGGGGTCCACCTGTAACGCATAAGGCTGACGAGGGCGAGGTGTGATCGCCGGTGCATGAGGCACAGACAAGGACCGGTTCCTGGCAGACTTCTAGGCAAAGGGATACATGAATGAACCGAATTCACATCGGAATGAGAGGGATCCTGAGGCTGTGCAGGTATGGGACTGTACAGTTCAAGGAAGGCTTATAAGAATTGATCGGTACTACCTATAACAACAAGATGCATCTTCTTTTCGGGAGCCCAGAACATAAGAACTTCATAGTTAAACGTGCTTGAATTGGAGCACTTGTGGGATGGGTGACCTTTTGGGAAGTTTCCCGGAAAGCGTATGAGTGAGGACAAAGCACGCTGAAAAGACCCATGTTGGTTTGTGGGGATAATCGGCAATCCTGAAAGCAGTCCGGACTGTTACAAGTGATATCAAAGCAGACCTCTCCCAGTACGATGTGGTTTAGGGACGAACCAGGCAGAAGCTGGTGGGCATGTAACTCCTGAGGCTGACGAGGGCGAGGAGTGATCGCCGGTGCATGAGGCACTGACAAGGAGCGGCTCCTGGCAGATTTCGAGGAAAAGTGATACACGAATGAACCGAATTCACATCGAAATGAGAGGGATCCTGAGGCTGTGCAGGTATGGGACTGTATAGTTGAAGGAAAGCTTATAAGAATTGATTGGTACTACCTATAGAAACAAGATGGGTCTTCTTTTCGGGAGCCCAGAACATAAGAACTTCATAGTTAAGCGTGCTTGAGGTGAGCAATTGTGGGATGGGTGACCTTCTGGAATGTTTCCCAGAAAGCATGTGAGTGAGGACAAGGCACACTGAAAAGACCCGAGTTGATTTGTGGGGATAGTCGGCAATCTTGAAAGCAGTCTTGGCCGTTACATCACTGCCACCCTTGCTCATCGTGGTAGACGATCTCAAGCTCGCCCAGCATCGGGATCCCTGGTGTTGTCTGGAGGAAGGGATGCATCCTCAGGTCCATAATCACCTCCAACTAACTCGTTGTCTACTCGCAGATCGAAAGCATAACACATAAGAAAATATAGGGAGATAAGATATACAACACATCTATAAAAGGGATGATGCAATACAGAAAATATAGTAAACACAATCATCTCTCAATACTATGACACTACGGTCGTTCCCTAGCTAGATGTACACATAGTCTCTCCATGCATGTCGGCCGGTACTAAACACCCTACTAAGGGCAACATCACGTCCGCATATCGGACAACAAGTTGGTTCGTTAGGGTAATCCGTTCCGCTCGCCGTGACCCATAAGAGTGCATCACCGCTCAACTGTCCCAGACAAAGAGGGTTAACTGCGCCTCCTCGGAAGATCCACCGGCAACTGGAAAGACTCACGGTCCAGTCGGGATAGTAGGACGTACCCAGGACCGCCACGACACGATAAGCGCTACCATACAGGTCTTATGTGGGTACACCTGTGTCCAGTGTATCCCCGAGGTCACACAGACCTTCCCTTTCATTTACCGCACCCGCACTCAGTGCACCAACCTCGTATGCCTCACAGCATACGGCTCACCACTTGGCATCATATGCATATGCTATGCATGTCATCCATCTCTCTTGAGCTGACATCGCAACACATGCAAACTTGCTCTTAGCAACACGAGCTCCAAGCTCCATAAGTAACCATAGGAGCTCCAAGCTCCACTGTAAGCACACGAGCTCCAAGCTCTATTATAACCTCAAATCTTAACTATCATCTCAGATGTCCACAACGGGGTCAAAGTGTGACACCCTCTACCCCGCATAAGATAAAATTAAATAAAGCACACAAGTTAAATAAAACTTTAACATAAAAGATAGCAAGTACCACATGATCCAAAACATTTAAAACATAATTTAGCAACTGTGGAAAAACATAAAGAAAACAAAACCCAAAACCCGATGTCACATATCAGAGCTGGTATACAAAAATACCGATAACACATCGGATAACAACTGAAACATAAACTAACAATCTAACTACGAGCAAGCAATCTCCTCGAGATCACTCCTCAACAGCTGGCTCACCCTCCTCTGCAAAAACAAGGTACAAGCATAGAACAACCAAAAGCAGGGGGTAAGAAGTCATAAACATATGAATATAAACGGTAACAGAGTAGTTAATAAGATGAGCATATAACACACAATCATCCAAACATATCATATCATGTTAAAGAATGCATGACTACTCCATGCACATGTGGATCCATCAACACTAACTCTAGAAAGACGATTAGGAGTACATGTTCAGTTATCAACGTGGATGATAAGCCAGACCATGGGCCATCCCCGAACACTCTCACCAATCCTGATAACGTATAGTGGCTAGTCAGGGTACTCAAGCTTATTCATTAAGTCACTCCGACAATAGATAGCTAGCCTATGTCACCTGGAACTTCCTTACCTAATGTACCCGCAAGGCCGGGTTAACACCCATCGTGGCCTCCACTATCGCGATTCATCATTTGCTTTCCGCCCAAACTATCATCTCTATGCAATGATGCATGCAATGTTCAACCAACATGCAAACACATGTCCAACCATCCATCATCAACACCATTATATGGCTATCAACTTTGACCAACAAGCATCAAAGATGATTTATTAACATCAAACTTGACCAATAAGCATCAAGAATGATTTAACGAACAATATTGGTAATGGTACGTCGTTACCAATAACATCATCATCTTATTAGTTGTTCTCTTTGTTAAGTCTTAACTTAACATTATCTTTATTAAGTATTATACTTAATCTTATTATCTAATCCTCAATTCATATCTTATCAAGATTATAACTTAATCTTAATATTTAAACCTCAAGTCATATATTTATTAAGATTATAACTTAATCTTAATATCTAAACCTCAGTTCATATCTTATTAAGATTCCAACTTAATCTTAATATTTAAACCCCCAAGTCATATATTTATTAAGATTATAACTTAATCTTAATATCTAAACCTCAATTCATATCTTATTACAATTATAACTTAATCTTAGTATTTAAACTTCAAGTCATATATTTATTAGATTATAACTTAATCCTAATATCTAAACCTCAATTCATATCTTATTAAGATTATAACTTAATCTTAATATTTAAACCTCAAGTCATATATTTATTAAGATTATAACTTAATCTTAATATCTAAACCTCAATTCATATCTTATTAAGATTATAACTTAATCTTAATATTTAAACCCCAAGTCATATATTTATTAAGATTATAACTTAATCTTAATATCTAAACCTCAATTTATATCTTCATGTCTTATGAACATCAGTTAACCAATTCTAGTTTTAGGTTCAACACTAACATCCTTATGTCTTTGATTAATATAGCCAATTAACAACACATCATCACCATAACATATACTATTTTATCATCAACATATATCATCACAATATATCATGGTGCATCAAAATAGATTATCACATATAACCAACAATCAATCATTCAACATCTCATGTTCATACAACAAGATATACACATATAGGTGAACATACGAATATGTCAATCAGGATTCAAACATCAAATACATCATGTGACAACATACAAACATGCCAATCAGGATTTTAACATTAAATACATCATCTGACAACATACAACTAGGGTTATGGGTTAACCCTTCATCTTATGCTACCCCAAAACCTATATATTAATATTGACCTCTTCCCCCCATACCTGATGTGATGATCTAAAAGAGAAAAGGAAGAAGAAAGGTCCATAGGGTCACGTCTCACGAACGCTCTATGTCATGAACGCTCAACCTCACGATCACAGCCTCAAGAGATCACGAACGGAGGCGAGAATCAACAACGAAAAGCAGGCATGACAGCAACGACATACCTCACGCAAAGACCAACAAAGAACGATGAACAACATGGTTGATATCCAAGAATCCTTGGAAAGGGGTTTACGAATCCTTGTTGGAGGGAGAGAGAAGGAAAATTTTATGATTCTGAGGGGTTTGTGACTAGTCTAAGTCAAAAGCTTAGGTATATAAAAGGATTGTGTCGGGACGCCGGGCACCCTATGCTACTGTTTTGGCTGTAACTTGAGCTAAGAGTGTCCTATTTATGTGTTTTTGGTGGCGTTGGAAAGCTAAGAGAATTTCCTAAAAAATCATGTTTCAAAATCTGTTCCTAATTTGGACTCTAACAGGGTCAAAAAGGCAATATACATTCAGAATTAAAAGGATAGTTGTTTCTGGATAGGATATTTAGGAGATTAAGATAGGATAATCTTATCTACTCAACGATTGAATCTCTATTACATCTAATTGATCTTATATCAGCACAACTACAATTACCATAAATATAGATATCTTATAATAATATAAATATGATCTAAATATGAATACAGATAATCGTATATTATTATAATTCTATTGTGCATTTATACCAGTGATTCGGTATTAATATAAACATATATATAATCGATGACATATAAATAAATATACGATCACACATTAATTACACACATCATATTAGTCCATACAAGACCACATATAAGCACACGAGATCACACACTTACATACTAATATAATCAATTATATATTCATATAGATAAGATCACATATTAATACATGCAGTATAATTAATAATTAATAATATAAATATAATTATGCACAATTATCTATTAATACAGTCAATCGTATATTAACATAAGAATAATTAATATAAATCATTTACATATCAATAAGAATCAATTACATATTTTATATATATATATATATATATATATATATATATATATATATATAATAACATTTTAATATAAAATGTAAACACACTTATAATCATACAAACGTAAGCGTGCATGTTATCACTTAAAATATACATACATAAATATAGATTCATATAGATACTTATAAAATGCAGTGATGATGTAAACAAACATATTGTCAAATATTATACTACCAATAATGGTAATAATAATAATAATAATAATAATAATAATAATAATACATATAATTACAGCAACACATATACATCTATACAAAAAACGGGGTGTTACACAAAGCCCTAATCATGCTAAACTTCCGTATCTCATACATACATGCATTTCAAGATATAATGCAACAATTCATCATTTATCAACATGCTCCATAAAGTAGTAAACAACATACATACCAACATACCATCATCATCAATACATCATGCATCTCTAGCAAATATCAGATATCATAATTAACAGGTACGCACATCTCAACACCTAGCACATATTATCATGCATCACAATTCTGCTAACCTAGGGTATCAAATATAACGGTGCTTGCCCAAAGTAGACTAAACCTAGGGTTTAGGTACTTCGCTAGGGCTCAACCTCACGTAGGATTTAGGGTTCCCCCCCCCCCACACAAAACATACATTACAGTTATATGGACTACTCTTGCCTCTCCGACATGTGTAACTCTTTCTCCCCACCTGATAGTGAAAGTGGTGATAATCACGAACACAACGAGCACTTCTTGCTCCTCTCTAAGCCTCCACAGCCGCAACCTACTTGCTCCAAAAGGGTTCCACACGCAACTTCCAAACTAGCCCAAACCACGAAAATAACACGTAGACTATAGCATTAACCCTAATACGAAGTTAAAATCGTGAAAAGAAGCTTAAACCAAAAGAGAACATTATATAGGTACAATGTAGGTAGATACGGAACCTTGGCTTACCCTTGTCGAATCACAAAAGCAAACCGATAGAATTGGAGTAGGAGTCGCGATGATCACGAAAACACAATCGGAACTGGTATCGGGCTAACAAATGGATCACAACTCGGAATCAAAGTTTGGAACTTGTCTCTGGCCTTCTCTCACGCTCTTTGGACATCTGAAGTTTGCTAAAGTTCGTCCATGGTGAAAATGATCAAGTACTTATAGAGGTAAAACTCTGCTGAGAACACTTTAGCGTTCTGGATCTCCACGCTTTAGCATTACAACGCTTGAGCGTTGGCTTCCTCAACGCTTGAGCGTTCACGTTTCCTCACTGCCAAGGCACTGCCCATCACGTGCTAGCCGCTACGCATATCCCACATGTGTCACTTTACGTCCCATCACTGCCAGTCAACTGGTCAGAAGGTCCATGCTTGAGCGTCCAAAACTCTCCACGCTTGAGCGTTACCACGCTTGAGCGTTCCACTAGTCCACGCTTGAGCATTCTGCTCCTGATCCCATGTCCCTCATCCTTTTCTTATCCAATTCATTCCTACTCTTAATCCTATTCTCTAAACACTCTTTCAAGCCATGATAATAATTATCAACAAACATTTAAACACTCAATCTAAGTCATCTATCTCAATCAAAGTTTCAGAAAACTGGGATGTTACATTACCACAACCCTTAAAGAGAATTTCGTCCCTGAAATTCTTCGTTCATACCTGTAAACAACGATGGATACTGTTGGTGTATTTGAGCCTCTCTTTCCCATGTTGAGTCTCCAGTTACCGGGTCCTATTCCACTCTTACCAAGGGAATCTGCTTACCGCGAAGCTCTTTGATCCTTCTATCCACTATCTGAGCAGGTAAAGCCTCGTATTCAAGGTTCTCTCTTAGCGGGATTGATTCGGGCTCTAACACGTGCGATGGATCAGGGTAGTACTTTCTAAGTTGAGAAACGTGAAAAACGTCATGAAGTCTTAACAAGTTAGGTGGTAAGGCTATCTGGTAAGCTACTGGACCAATTCGGCGAAGAATTTGAAATGGTCCTATGAATCTAGGTTTAAGCTTCTTGGATTGAATTGCCTTGCCAATACTCGTTCTTGGGGTAACTCTTATAGTACATGATCGCCCTCCTGGAATTCTAAAGGTCTCCTCTGCTTGTCAGTGTAGCTCTTTTTCCTATCCCTTGCAGCTTTTCATCTTTTCCCGGATTAACTTAACCTGTTCCGTCGTCTGTTGCACCAACTCAAGGCCTAACAACTGATTGTCTCTAGTCTCAAACCAACACAACGAAGTCCTACACTTTCTCCAGTACAAAGCTTCATACGGCGCCATTCCTACCTTGAATGATAACTGTTATTGTAGGTAAACTCGATCAAAGGAAGAAAATTGTCCCAACTTACCGTGTGTTTCAACACACATGCTCTTAACAAATCTTCCAATAACTGAATCATCCGTTCTGACTGACCATCCATTTAGGGATGATAAGCTGAACTCAACCTTAACTTAGCTCCCAACGCTCCGTTCAAGCTTCTCCAGAACCTCGAAGTAAACCTCGGGTCTCAGTCCGAGACGATACTCGAAGGCAGAGCATGTAGACGCACCACCTCCCTGATGTAAATCTGAGTTAGCCCTTCCAGAGAATAGTTCTGGTTGATAGGTAAGAAATGAGCACAATTCGTCAACCTATCTATGATGACCTAAATTGCATCACACCTCTTCTGAGTTCTTGGTAGCCCAAAAAAAAAGTCCATTTCAATACTGTCACACCTCCATTCTGAAACATCCAATGATTGTAACAATCCTGCTGGCTTCTGGTGTTCAACCTTCGCCTTTTGACACACCAAACAGAATAGGACATACGCTGCAACTTCCTTTTTCATCCCTGGCCACCAGAATAACTTCTTCAGATCCCGATACATCTTAGTAGCTCCTGAGTGAAAACTCAACTTGCTCTTGTGCGCTTCCTCCAAAATCATATTCTTAACTTCACTATCCTCAGGCACACAAACTCTGTCGCCAAACCTGATGAGGCCATCCGAACCTCTCTTAAACTCAAATGTCTCACCTTCCTCGATCAACTGGTTAACCTTCTTAAGGTACTCATCCTCAGCTTGCCTTTTCCAAAGCAGATTCAAGAAATCTCTAGTAACCTCGATCATTTCAAGATTCATCTTATCCTCGATGATTTCCACATCCAGATTCAGATCCCTAAATTGCTCTAACAACTCAAGCTCTCACACCATCATCGCAGATACATGTAGGGACTTCCTACTAAGCGCATCCGGTATGACATTCGCCTTGCCTGGATGGTATTGCAGATCGAATTCATAGTCCTTGATGAATTCCATCCACCTCCTCTGCATCATGTTCAACTCCTTCTGGTTGAACAAATACTTTAGGCTCTTATGGTCGCTAAATATGCTGAATTTACCACCATATAGATAGTGTCTTGATCCATATCTTCAATGCAAACACTATCGCAGCTAGGTCCAAATCATGAGTCAACTAGTTCCGTTCATGCACTCTCAGCTGCCTGGAGGCATACGCCACCACTCTTCCTTCTTGCATGAGGACAAAACCCAATCCTTGATATGACGCATCACAATATATGTCAAAATGTCCTGACGGATCTGGCAAAACCAACACCGGGGACGTGGTCAACCTCTGCTTCAACTCTAAGAAACTCTGCTCACAAGCTTCCATCCACTAAAATGCCTTCTCCTTTCTCGTCAATTGCGTCATAGACAACGCAATCTTAGAGAATCATTAGATAAACCGCCTATAGTAGCCCGCCAAACCTAGAAAACTGCAAACATCGCTCACAGACTTCGGGCTTTTCCACTTAACTACAGCTTCCACCTTAGCAGGATCCACCGCGATTCCATCCTTGTTGATCACGTGTCCTAGAAACTGTACTTCCTCTATCTAGAATTCACACTGAGATAGTTTCTGATATAACTGCCTATCCTTCAGTACTTGCAGCACCACTCGAAGATGCTCTTGATGTTCCTCTTTACTTGGAGAGTAAGTAAGGATGTCATCGATAAACATGACAACAAACTTGTCTAGGAACGGTCGGAATATCCCGTTCATATAGTCCATGAACACGGTCGGAGTATTAGTCACACCGAACGGCATAACCAAATACTCGTTATGCCCATACCGACTTCGAAAAAGCAGTCTTCGGTATATCCTCCTTCCTTATACTGATTTGATGATAGCCAGATTGCAGGTCGATCTTGGAAAACACAGTTGCTCCCCTCAATTGATCTATCAAATCATCTATCCTCGGCAACGGGTACTTGTTCTTTATCGTCACTTTGTTAAGTTGACGATAGTCCACACATAACCTTGAACTCCCATCCTTCTTCTTGACGAACAGTATCGGAGCTCCCCATGGCAACGCACTAGGTCTGATGAATTCCTTGCCTAGCATCTCATCCAACTGTTTCTTCAACTCCGCTAACTTTGCTGGAGACATTCGATAAGGTGTTATCGAAATAGGTCCAGTTCCTGGTACAAGGTCTTTGGTAAACTCAATCTCCCTCTTTAGTGGTAATCCTGGAACATCATATGGAAATACTTCCGGAAATTCCCTCACAATCGGCAGCGTTTCCACGCTCAGAGTTTCCTTCGCTTCCAAGGAGAACAGCACCACGCACTCTACAGATCGTACACCCTTCGGAATACTTTCATTAGCAGACGTCAATCCAGATTGCTCAAAGAAACAAAGGCTCTTATTTGAATAGTCCAGTATCACATGGTTAGCCGAAAGCCAATCCATGCCTAAAATAACATTAATCCGCTGCATGGGCAGACAGACTAGGTCAACAATGAAATGTTTGTTTTCTATTGTAATAAGGCATTTCAAGCATACAAATAAGGTAGTCAATGAGTCACCAGTAGGTGTGGAAACAGTAAGGTCATATGGTAAAGACGAAACTGGTAACCCTAAATGATCCATGCACTCCATAGAAATAAACGAATGAGTAGCCCCGAATCAAACAACACAGATAAGAGCTTGCCTGAAACTAAACACTTACCTTGAATCAGATCTGGGCATCGAGAGGATTCTGCTCCCCTCACGGTAAACACTCTTTCTATGACTTGTGGTCTCATAGCCTGTCCAGTCACACTAGACGGTGGTGCATTCCCTTGCCTGCAGTCCCTGGCCATGTGTCCTTTTCTTCCACATGTATAACAAGTCATGGTCTTCTCGGGCGCTTGGCTTCTATAATCTCGAGCCATGTGTGGTCCCCCACACTTGAAACAACCTTGCAACCCCTGAGTTGCACTTGGCCTCTGAATCCCCACATCTTCTGTCTTCTGGGTTGCCATCTGGTAAGGTCCTCAGCCACTCTGAAACCTTCTGCCTCTACCCCTTTGGTCACTGCGGATAGGTCCTCCGCTCCTTGTTGCCATCTTTCTTCTCCTTTCGATGTTCTCAATTGCCGAACCCCGATCCAACATGTCAGGGAATACAGTAATCCCCAACAGACCATAGCCTTTTGAATCTCATATTTTAGACCGTCCTTGAACCTGGGGCACATCCACTCCTCATCTGGATACCGCTGATAAAACTCTGAGAACTTAAGCAACGCTTCAAACCTTGCTGCATATTCTCCGATTGTCATATTGCCTTGTGGCAGACTCCGGAATTCCTTATCCTTTTCCCTCCTGGTCATCCGAGGAAAATACTTCTCTAGGAAACACTCTTGGAACAGCCCCCAAGTCACGGCTCTTCCTTCAGCTTCAAACAACCTCTGCTTCCCTTTCCACCACATCTCTGCTCCTCCCACCAACATGAAAGAAGCATAAGAAACTTTCTAAATTTCATCACAGTGTATCACTGCGAAGATCTTTTCCAGCTCTTGAATCCAAAGCTCCGCCCCCTCAGGATTGTAATCCCCATTGAACTGAGGAGGTTGTCGCCTCATGAAGGCATCTAAACCAGCATCCTCATTCCTAACATTCCGCTGTTGTTGCTGTTGTTGCTGATTCTCACGGGTTAACTAGATGAGTTGGGCATTTTGTTGCGTTTGCTGTAGCATTGCAGCAGCCATATCCCTCATAGTTCTGAGGGTTTCCAGCGATTCAGCTCCGTTTCTAGTGTTTGACGCTTCAGCCTCTTGACCTCCATTGGGTCTGATCCTACCTCTGCCTCTACCTCTACCTCGAGCCTTTGGTTCCTGATTCAAGTCACCGTTAGCTCAAAGTTCAAACATGATAAGCATTATAAATACATACATCTACTTATCATTCATACAATCATCATAACAATCGATCGCGTTCATTCTACCCCTCTAGACCCAGTCGAACTCTCTTGCAGAGACGACAAACTTTGCCAATTCAACTACCTAATACCTTACAGTCTTGGTCCCCGACTTCCACAGTCCGAATAGAACCAAACTGCTCTGATACCACCTTAATGTGACGTCCCCAAATTCCACTCGAGTAAATCCCATTATTTTAGAACTCACTTTATACTGTTAGCGATAACTTAGCGATATTACTGCGCACTTATTAAAACCAATGGTAACATGCATTCAATATAAGAGCACACAACATCAGAGTAAACGTAGCAGGATAAACAAGACACCCACACACAGTACTGATATATATACATGGTGGCCCCATCAGTAGGCCTAAGTAAGTATACAAATGGAAATACATCATATAGCGAAAATACAACATCGACATCAAAGGGACTTTGACACTAAAACTCTCATACTCTCCCCATCCCCTCTCAAAATACATCAAAAATATCTCACCTCACATCCTAGGATAGATGCAATAGCGACATCACGTCCTCAATGACGTGAGAGTCAAAAGCTACCCTATCCTTCCCCATATGTGCGCCTATAAACCCGCAGGGACACATAATCCAAGGAAGAACTAGACATAATGATCCGCCTACGCCTGGCGGCTCTCAAATACCGCTCTGACCTCCGACGTTGTCCTCTCAGCACAAAGCCTCTGCGACTCGTCACGTGAGATGATGCTAGGGCAGCCCACATAAAATCCTGCTCTCGCGGCCTGGGTGGGTGCCACGTCTGGGGAAACGGAAGAAACTGGACTACTCTGTACAGTCCCATGATATCCGCTCGTGGTGGAGTACCTGCCCGAAACAGCAAGCTCACTGGTCCGGTGTACACGGTGAAAAACGTAGAGGGGTTCACCTGCCACCCCTGCTCGTTATGGTAGACGATCTCAAGCTCGTCCAGCATCGGGATCCCCGGTGCTGTCTGGAGGAAGGGATGCATCCTCGGGTCCATAATCACCTTCAACTAACTCATTGTCTGCTCGCAGATCGAAAGCATAACACACAAGAAAATATAAGGAGATAAGATATACAACGCATCTATAATAGGGATGATGCAATGTAGAACATATAGTAAACATAATCATCTCTCAATACCACGATACTATGATCGTTTCTTAGCTAGATGTACACATACTCTCTTCATGCATGTCGGCCGGTAATAAACACACTACTAAGGGCAACATCACGTCCGCATATCGGACAACAAGTTGGTTCGTTCCGATAATCCATTTCGCTCGCCATGACCCATAAGAGTGCATCACCTCTCAACTGTCCCAGACAAAGAGGGTTAACTGCGCCTCCTCGGAAGATCCACCGGCAACTGGAAAGACTCAGGGTCCAATCGGGATAGTAGGACGTGCCCAGGACCGCCACGACACGCTAGACGCTACCATACCAAGCTCATGTAGGTACACCTGTGTCCAGTATATCCCCGAGGTCACACAGACCTTCCCTTCCATTTTCCTCACCCGCACTCAGTTCACTAACCTCGTATACCTCACAGCATACGGCTCGCCACTTGGCATCATATGCATATGCTATGCATGTCATCTATCTCTCTTGAGCTGATATCGCAACACATGCAAACTTGCTCATAGCAACACGAGCTCCAAGCTCCATACGTAACCATATGAGCTCCAAGCTCCACTGTAACCACACAAGCTCCAAGCTCTATTATAACCTCAAATCTTAACTATCAGCTCAGATGTCCACAACAAGGTCAAAGCCCTAATCGTGCCAAACTTCCATATCTCATATATACATGCATTTCCATATATAATGCAACAATTCATCATTTATCAACATGCTCCATAAAGCAGTAAACAACATACATACCAACATGCCATCATCATCAATACATCATGCATCTCTTGCAAATATCAGATATCATAATTAACAGGCACACACATAGCACATATTATCATGCATCACAATTCCGCTAACCTAGGGTATCAAATATAACGGTGCTAGCCCAAAGTAGACTAAACCTAGGGTTTAGGTACTTCGCCATGGCTCAATCTCATGTAGGGTTTAGGGTTCCCCCCACACAAAACATACATACGATACAGTTATATGGACTATTCTTGACTCTCCAACGTGTGTAACTCTTTCTCCCCACCTGATAGCGAAAGTAGTGATATCACGAACTCAACGAGCACTTCTTGCTCCTCTCTAAGCCTCCACAGCCACAGCCTACTTGCTCCAAAAGGGTTCCGCACGCAACTTCCAAACTTGCCCTAATCACGAAAATAACACGTAGACTGTAGCATTAACCCTAATACATTGTTAAAACCGTGAAAAGAAGCTTAAATTAACCAAAAGAGAACATTGTATAGGTACAATGTAGGTAAACACAAAACCTCAGCTAACCCTTGTCGAATCACAAAAGCAAACCGATAGAATTGGAGTAGGAGTTGTGCTGATCACGAAAACACGATCGGAACTGGAATCGGGCTAACGAATGGATCAAAACTCTGAATCAAAGCTTAGAACTTGTCTCTGGCCTTCTCTCATGCTTTTTGGACGTCTAAAGTTTGTTAAATTTCGTCCATGGTGAAAATGAGCAAGTACTTATAGAGGTAAAAATCTGCTGAGAACGCTTTAGCGTTTTGGATCTCCACGCTTTAGCGTTACAACGCTTGAGCGTTGGCTTCCTCAACGCTTGAGCGTTGATGTTTCCTCACCGCCAATACTACCCCCTCTAAAAATATTTCCGTCCTAAAATTTTTACCTCAAAAGAGATGTAGGTATTGTTCGTTCATCCAGTCTTCCAATTCCCACGTGGCATCTCCTGACACTTCGTTCCAAATGACCTTTACCAGTGGAATTTCCTTTCCACGTAGCTGCTTTATATAGCTATCCTTGATGCTTGCGGGTAGCACCTCGAAGGTTATATTTTCCTTCAACTATATTGTATCCAACTCTATGACGTGTGTGGGATTAGGAATGTATTTTTGCAATTGCGAAACATTAAAGACATCATGGAGATTTGAAAGAAATGATGGTAAGGCTATTTGATAAGCTACAGGACCAACCTGACGAAGAATTTGGTATGGTCCGATGAACTTAAGAGTAAGTTTTATGGACTCAATTACCCGACCAACACCAGTCATAGGTGTGACTCTCAAGAATACATGATCATCTTCGTCAAACTCAATAGGTCTCTGTCTCTTATCAGCATGACTCTTCTACTTACTCTCAGTCGTCCTCATTTTCTCCCGACTTAGTTTGATCTTTTCCGTCGTTTGTTGTACAAGGTCAGGTCCTAGAAAAATGTTTCCTCCATCTTGATACCAACACAACGGTGTTCGGCATCGACATTCATACAAGGCCTCATAGGCTGTCATCCCTATGCTCGAGTGAAAACTATTGTTGCAGCTGAACTCGATTAGAGACAATATTACATCCCAACTGCCTTTGTGTTCCAAAACACAAGTTCTCACCAGGTTTTCTAACGATTGGATTGTCCTTTCTGACTGACTATCCGTCTGCTAATGATAAGTAGAACTCAATCTCAGTTTCGTTCCTAATGCTTCGTGTAGACTTTGCCAAAATCTTGATGTGAACCTTGGATCTCTATATGAAATGATGCTCGACGGAAAACCATGTAATCACACAATTTCTCCGATGTATAACTGCGTAAACTTCTCCATAGAATATTTGATATTGATGGCCAATAAGTGAGATGACTCCGTGAGTCGGTCAACAAACCCATATGGAGTAGTATCCTTTCGGAGTTCTCGACAAACTTGTCACGAAATCCATTGAGATTCCATCCTATTTCCATTCTGGAATGTTCAACGGTTGCAACGTTCTGGTTGGTCTCTGATGTTCCCCCTTTGCTTTCTGAAAAACTAAGCAAGATGCCACATATTCAGTCACATCCTTCTTCATCCCATGCCACCAGTACAGACGCTTCAGGTCTCAGTACATCTTTGTTGCTCCGGGATGCATACTTAACTTGATCTTGTGAGCTTCCTCAAGGATCAACTTCCTTAGTTCTAAGTCATCTGTTGCATAGAGTCTGTAATCTAGCCTGAAAATTCCATCCATACCTTCGCTAAATTGAGACATTTCTCCTTGTCTATTCCCCTCTCGCTCCTTTTGAAGGTACTCATCGGTTTCTTTCTTCAATCAAATATGATCCATTAGATCATTGGATGCAGTAATTATTCCAACTTGAAGTCTAATTGGTGCTACCTCCATAAACAATTACAGAGAATTGTTTAATCAAGTCCCGTTCCTTCACCATCATAGCCGACACATTAAGCACATTTCTTCTCAAAGCGTCTGCTACTACATTTGCTTTCCCTAGGTGATATTGTAGTTGGAAATCATAGTCCTTCAGAAATTCCAACCACCATCTCTACCTCATGTTGAGCTCTTTCTGGTCGAACAGGTACTTCAAATTTTAATTATTTTTAAAGACATTGAATGTAGCTCCATACAAAAATTGTCTCCAAATTCTCAGAGCTAGCACCACCGTGGCTAACGCCAAGTCATGAGTTGGATAATTCTTCTCATGCGTCTTCAACTACCTTGAAGCATAAGCTGCTGCTTTTTGGTTTAGCATCAGTGCAAAACCCAAACCCTGGTATGATGCATCACATTACACCTCGAAAGGTTCAATAGGATCAGGCAGTACCAAAACAGGCAAAGAATTCAAACGTCTCTTCAACTCCTGAACACTCTATTCACAAGCATTAGTCCATGCAAATGCTTAATTCTTCCGGGTAAGTTGGGTAAGAGGTCCTGCAATCTTGGAGAATACTTCAATAAACCTCTGGTACTACCCTACTAACACAATGAAAGTACAAATTTCAACTGCAGTCTTCGGCTGTTCCAATTTCAGTATAGCTTCAACCTTAGACAAATCAATGACGATTCCTTCCTTCAAAATCACATGACCCAAGAACTGTACTTCCTCTAGCCAAAACTCGCACTTGGATAACTAGGCGTACAATTTTTTCTCTTTCAAAATCCGAAGGACTATGCTAAGGTGTTCAACATGCTCCTCCTGATTTCATGAATAGATTAGAATGTCGTCGATGAAGACAATGACAAACTTGTCTAGATACGGACGAAAGATCATATTCATGTATTCCTTGAATATCGTTGGTGCATTAGTCACCCCAAACAACATCACTAAGCACTCATAATGCCCGTAGCGTGTCCTGAACGTCGTCTTCTGAACATCTTCATTCACACGAATCTGGTGGTAGCCAAATCGTAGATCTATCTTCAAGAACACAACGACTCTCCTCAACTGATCCATTAGATCATCTATCCTCGGAAGAGGATACTTACTCTTGATTGTGATCTTGTTCAGATGATGATAATCTACACATAGACAAGAGGCTTTGTCTTTCTTCTTCACTAAGAGCATTGGAGCTCCAATGGTGATACACTTGGTCTGATGAAATGCTTCTCCAAAAGTTCTACCAACTAACTTTTCAACTCGGCTAACTCTACCGATACCATCCGATATGTTGCTATGGATATCGATCCAGATCCAGGCACGAGGTCAATTATGAACTCTATATCACGAACTGGTGGTAATCCTGGTACATTATCAGGAAAAACTTCTGGAAACTCACTATCGACAGGCAAAGAGTGTAAATCCAACTTATTCTCGACTTCCAAAGAAGACAACATCATGTATACTTGAGCTCCTTCCCTTTCAAAGAAGCTTGAACTTGGTTGGCAGTAAAAAATCTAGAATTCTAAAAACTAAGGTCCTATTGGCACAGTCTCATAGGATATGGTTAGAGGATAACCAACTCATCCCTAAGATTACATCCATTTCCTAAAGAGGCAAACAAATCAAATTAAGCAAAAATTTCCTACTTAAGACAGTAATGGGGCAATTCAAACAGGCTTTAACAGTCATAATGGGTTTTGCAGTAGGAGTAGAAATAATAAAGTCAAAAGGCAAAGAAGAAACAAGTAATCCCAACAACTTCACATAGTCATAAGCAATAAAAGAAGGCGTAGCACCAGAATCAAACAATACGCTTAAAGTTATACCTCCTACGTCGCACTCTCCCTTGATTAAGTCATCATTCTCCGATGCTTCAATTCCACTCACGTTATAAACTTGACCCCTAGCCTTCGGCCTTTCAGCTTGCATTTGGTTCATGATAGTTGATGAACATAATTTTGGCATCTTGTTTAACTCTCATACTTGTCGTTTTAAACATCATGTGTGCTTAATTGTTGGGCTTTGAGTGCATTTCATGACTTTGAGTATTAATTGGAACTAATTGCATTTTTGACATAATTGGCATATTGACACTGCTTCTGAATTTTGAGCATAACTTTGGCTGTAGATATTGAAAAATTGGGATTTTAATTTTTAGGAAAGCTAAGAAAATTATCTACAACTTCATTAAGAGCACAAGATCCAATTCAGAGAATAAAAAGGGTCAAATCTGGGTTGGAAGTATGACCAGAGGTGCTGTTGCGGGAGTTTGGACAGAGAGCAGTGTTTGGGCCATAACCTGAGTTATAGAGGTTGGATGCACCTGAAACCAAGACCATTTTGAAGAAGATGCATTTTACTACAACTCTCATGCAGCTCACTTGACCAATGGATGTCTTTTTGATGTGTAATTAGCTTTGGAATATCAGCCTCTGATCCTAGAGTATCTTGAAGTATTTTGGGCCTAACTTTCTCATTAGAGGTCCAATTGGGGCATTTTTGGTGGCCAATTGAAGCTGGGCTCATGGGGCATTGAGGGGATTAGTTAATTTGTTAATTAAGTCAGTTTTAAGTGGTGAAAAACTGATACAACACAGTAGCACGAAATTAGGATTTGAAAGAGCTTTTCTCTCCTTTCCTCTTCTTCCTTATTCTAGGTTTTTAGTTTTTGTTTCATTCTCGTTTTATGGGTTGTTCCTCCACACCCATTGAGGGCTAAACTCTCTTAATAAATCCTAGGGTGTAAACATCATTGAGGTTTGATTTATGAAACCTTGCTCTATTTTGTTTATTCATGGTTAATTTTGTTTTTCATTGTTTTTCTTCTCTTTGATTTTTTATTCTAATTTTATTTGCGTAAATGAAGTTGAGTCTTGAATGTATGTGTTAGTGGCTTCATTAAATCATTTTTAAAGAGAGAAAACAAAATCTAGATGTTGCATTGAAGATGTTTGATGCTATGTCTAGCTTGGTTTAATTTCGATTTTCAAGTTTAATCTTGATTTGATGGTTGCTTAACTCATTTTTCCTTGATTAATCTTCATTCTAGAAGCATTTCTAGCAGAGAAATTGTGGATTTATAGTGACGCCGTTGTCGGGGATCGATCCCGCCAAATTCTATCGTTTAGACTACTTTTTCAATTATTTTAGTTTTTACTTACTCCATAATTAACTATAATAGTGTAGTTTTTGTTCTGTGGTTGTCCCATATTTTTTTTAAAAATCATTTGATGTGTTTTTCAATTTTTATAGTTTACCGGGTAGTGTAGAATTACATGTTTCTGTGTTTTTGTTGGTTTGTTGTCTTTAGTCCTTACCAAGTAGGTGCAACTGTTTGAGCTTAATTGTGGTGAGTTGAGCTTACATGATGGTGCTTTGAGCTTATATGTTAGTGTCTTGAGCTTACATTGATTGCACATTGTGATTGCTGAACATTGTAATTGCCTATTGTGATTCTGATTCTTGTTGCTCTCCATGGATAATTACACACAACATCACATGCCTAATATTTATTATGATCCATCATGCATATACTATCCTGATTTTGGAATGAGTGGTGTTGGAGTTGATTCTTTTCGTGATCTCAATCATGGTTTAATTGCTGCTTCTGTCTCTGGTTTTGTTAATTCAAGTGTGTCTTCATCAATGGATGATTATTTTGCTCATAGCACTTGACAAATTTTGCCACATATCATCAATCATCATGCATAAGTTATGCAGAGAATGAGGCTGAACCATCATGTACATATTATTCGGACTTCCCTGCGGATTATGAGTTTAATTGTGGTTTTGGCATGACTGGAGTGAATGAGGCGCCATTTTCCAATTCTGGTCAACAGAGTATGGAAGTTTGGACGAGTTAGCTTCTTTGGTGCATCAGCTAAAAATGAATCAACAGAAATTCGTCCAACAACTAGCCACAAATGAGGAAAGGAATGAGGCAATAAATGAGAAAATGATTTGGTTTCCTTACCAGGTAGACCCCACACCAGTCCAACCAGTTTTGAGAAATTGGTGCAACAAGTGGCAGAACACACTCAGATGATAGAAGCACGTCTACAAAATTTGGGAACTCAAATTAGCCATCTTACATCCACCTTAATTGCATTGCAATCACAACATCTCCTTGAAGAGCATTCGGATTCACACATAGATATACATGACAATACTTCTTATGAGCACGATTTTGATAATATTGGTGAGAATACTATTGTTGAAAACACTGTTGCTGATGAACTTTGTGCTGAATTTTCGGATATTCATGCTTTTTCCTAATTCTGTTTATTGTACTTCATGTGTTGATTGTAATGGTTGTGTTTTGTGTGCAGCGTGTATTGAGATTTCATCCTTTTTGGCGTATGAGGAGCAAAATTTGCATGTGGAACATGAGAGACATGAGGCTGAGGACCGTATTCAGCTAACAATTACAGAAAATGAGGATCATGTGGACATGCTACCCATAGAAAGCATCCCTGTAAAAGATGGTGATCAAGTCATGATGGATGTTTCAAGAAATGAAGACTTTGCACAAGAAGTAGTGCCTGCAGAAGCACCTAAACCACTTCCCTCTTATGTGGTATCATCCGAAATGGAGCTGCAACCACTTATGTTTAAGGAAACCACTAAGGCTTTTGTGGTTGATGAGGATTGGCTCAAGCAATTTGGAGAAGAGCAAGCATGGAAGAGCAAACACCCACACCATGACACCTGCTGCACTGCATTCTATAAGGCTCTTTCTCCCCCTTTCTATTTTATTTTTCATGTCCTCTACGTGAATGAATTTATATTGATTCTTGATTTTCACATGTTCTACATTGAGGACAATGTAGATTTCAAGTGTGGGGGAGATATATTATGTCTTGATGTTTTTAAATTGTGTTGCCCTAAACTTTGTTGCCATCTTTTTCTTTTGTTATTTATGTTATTTTTCTATGTTTTTAAAACGAAACGTAAAAAATTTCGTTGTTGTTTTTTGGTTTTTATTTTCTGTTTTTAATAATGTTGTGTCGTTTTGAATAATCTGTTCTACTATTTCTCTGTTTTATTTTGTTGTTTTTGTTTTACTGTTTCTACTGTTTTTAGTTTTCTGTTTATTGTTTCTGTTTTTGTTTCTATGTCTGTTTTGCTGTTTCTCTTTCTGCTGTTTATTGTTGTCTGTTTCTGCTATTGTTTTTTTGTTTCTATTTTATTTCACTGTTTCTGTTTTGCAGTTTCTGTTTTGGTGTTCTATTTTCTGTTTTATGTTGTTCACTGTTTTTGCTATTTTCTGCTGTTGTTTCCTCTGTTTCATTGTTTTCGCTGTTTGCTGTTGGGACTATTTTTTTTTTTTGTTGCTATTTTTAGTGTTATTTCGTTGTTTTAGTGTCGTTTTTCTGTTTTGAAAAAAATAAAAAAATAGAATAAATGGTTTTTGCATTCCACTTGGAGTTTTTAGAGTTGTGAGAGTTGTGGGTTGGAATCACTTGAAGTGAAAAGAGTCATGACATAAGTGATTAAATTGTGAGTAAATTATCTTTCTTTTTTATTTTGACAAGTTTGGTGATGAACATTGAATTGATAGATTGAGTTTGATAGAAACATATACCTTGTGATATTTTTGAGCCTATACACTCTCTTCATTCTTGTGTCAATTTTCATTCATGGATTTTATTGCTCTAGAACTTACTTTGATTCTTTTTGAAGCTACATTGTACATGCATATTTTAACATGATGAAGGCATTTTTGTTCTCTTTTAGCCACTAAGCCAAATAGCCAGCCTTGCATGTTTTCCCATTGATTTACCCCCCTTGGGCCTTTTTTACCATTCTTTATTTTCGAGCTCATTACAAGCCTTAAAGTGAAAAACTATGTCTCTGCCTTACCTTATGGAATAGGGGAACATTGGGAAGCTTTTGAAAAAGTGTGGGGAAAGTTGATTTTTGTTATGCAAGTGTTGATGAAAAGAAAAGAAAAAAAATATAGAAAGAAAAAGTTACAAAGAAAAAAAAATGTATAGCTATACTTATCTTAAAGAAAAAAAAAAAGAAAAGAGAAGGAAAAGAAAATTAAACACAAGGAAAGGAAAGAATTTTAAAAGAGAGTTGCTTGGCTGTAGGGTGCATTTGGATGCCTTTGTTTTTATGCGAATTTTGCCAATGTTCCTCCATTCTCTTTGGTCTTAACTTGCCATATCCATTATATTCCATTCCATTACCTTGAGCACGTTACATCCTTGAATAAAGTCCTTGCGATTTTTGTGTGCATGTGCATGAGTGGTGGAGATTGAGAAGATAAGCAAGCTTATGGTAGTACCAATTTTCATGGATTGAATTGAGAGAAACACTTACCCTCTAAACACTTGAGGGATTAAGATCATATGAGGTTCTATTATTCTTAATTTATTCTTTTCAATGGGATTTGCCTTGCTTGTTGGATGAAGATGAAAAGAATTTGCTTCATGGATGTGATTTCTTGAATCTTTGGTTGTTCTTGTTGCTCATATATTCTTTCACTCTTGAAAACATTTTGGAAGTGAATCATAGTTTGTTGTGCCATGTCCTAGGCTTTGATATATTTTTGGTTTTATTTGGGACGAGCAAACGCTAATTGTGGGGGTATTTGATGAACATAATTTTGGCATCTTGTTTAACCCTCATACTTGTTTTAAACATCATTTGTGCTTAATTGTTGAGCTTTGGGTGCATTTCATGACTACGGGTATTAATTGGGACTAATTGCATTTTTGGCATAGTTGGCACATTGACACCGCTTCTGTATTTTGAGCATAACTTTGGCTGTAAATATTGAAAAATTGTGATTTTTTAATTTTTTAGGAAAGATAAGAAAATTATCTACAACTTTCGTGAATAGATCGAGATCTAATTCTGAGAATACAAGGGTCAAATATGGGCTGAAAGTATGACCGGAGGTGCTGTTGCGGGAGTTTGGACAGAGAGCAGTGTTTGGGCCATAACCTAAGTTATAGAGGTCGGATGCACCTGAAACCAAGACCATTTTGAAGAAGACACATTTGACTACATCTTTCATGCAGATCAGTTGACAAATGATTGTCGTTTTGATGGTTTAATTTGGTTTGGAATGTCAGCCTCGGATCTTGGAGTATTTTGAAGTATTTTGGGCCTAACTTTCTCATTAGAGGTCCAATTGGGGCATTTTTGGTGGTCAATTGAAGCTGGGCTCATGGGGCATGGAGGAAATTATTTAATTTGTTAATTAAGTCAGTTTTAAGTGGTGAAAAACTGAGAGAACACAGTAGCACGAAATTAGGATTTGAGAGAGCTTTTCTCTCCTTTCCTTTTCTTTCTTCTTATAGGTTTTTAGTTTTTGTTTCATTTTCATTTTATGGGTTGTTCCTCCACACCCATGGAGGCCTAAACTCTCTTAATAAATCCTTGGGTGTAAACATCATTGAGGTTTGATTTATGAAACCTTGCTCTATTTTGTTTATTGACAGATAATTTTGTTTTTCATTGTTTTTCTTCTCTTTGATTCTTGATTCTAATTTTATTTGCTTAAATGAAGTTGAGTCTTGAATGTATGTGTTAGTGGCTTCATTATCTCATTTTTAAAGAGAGAAAACAAAATCTAGATGCTGCATTGAAGGTGTTTGATGTTATGTCTAGCTTGGTTTAATTTCGGTTTTTAAGTTTAATATTGGTTTGATGGTTGTTTAACTCATTTTCCCTTGATTAATCTTCATTCTCGAAGCGTTTCCAGTAGAGAAATTGTGGATTATGGTGAGGCTTCTTGCTATAATTTGAAACCAAGGATAAAATTAACATGATGTTCGTTTGTGGTTAAGGATTGATCAGAACCCTTTGGATTGGTTAACTTTAAATCTCTATTTTCAGTTTTAATAGCTTCTACTTGTTTCAATTTCATTTATAAACCTGCAAACCCCCAATCTTGTAATTAGCTTGTTTAATTTGATTGAATTTCTGAGTTGGTCAATCAGAAAACGATTCGGGTCAACACCCTTGCTACTGTAAGTTGTTATTCGGTTTTATTAATTTTGGTGGGTTCGGCACCCGTCAACAGTTTAGACTTTTGCTGTCCACAGTCTCTAGATATGTGTCCTGGCTTCCCACACTTCCAACAGATAATTCCTTTGATGGTGCAATCTCTGGTCATATGGCCTTTACCACAATTCATACACTTCAACGAAGTCCCGTTCAAACCAGAACCTCCATTGTGCGTCCCGAAAGACTTCTGTTGTTGCTATTGCTGCTGATTTCACGGTGGTCGTGCATATGACTTTTGTTGATGCTTATTGTTCTCGATCTTGCATTGCGAAGGTCCAAAGTTGTTCTTTCTGTCTCGTCTTGCATCTAGGTCCTCAAGAAATCTACACTAGTCCATAAGAAAAGAGAATTGTAAAATCTCTAATGGTAAAACAACCTTCCTGCACTTCCATTCCTCATTCAGGTCATGTTGATAGTACCTCGAGAATTCGATCAATCCCTCAAACTTAGCAGCATATTCTCCTATAGTAATGCTACCTTGCTTTAGCTGAAGAAATTTGGTTCTTTGGCATGCCTCGCACTAGCAAGGAAATATTTTCCAGAAATCTATTCTTGAATACCTCCGAGGTAATTACTCTATGCTCATCCAGTAGCTGACCTGTTCCTTCCCACCAGAATTCAGCGTCACTAACCAACATGAAGACTGTTGGTGTAAGCCTTAGTGGCCAATCTATTTATTAAATTTACATCTGTATCATGACCATGATTTATATCATTTACAATATAAGGCATTTCATTTTATTATGTCATCAAGGTGCATCGCCGTGAACCTTTGCAGCATAGCCCTGCACCTTTGTCAGAATGCGTTTTAGCATTTTTATTGTGGTTTTAAACATTTTATATATTTAAGGATATATGGTATGACCTTAGATTATGATGTTTATTTATTTTGATAAATACGGCCTGTGTGACGTGATTTATTTATTTAAATATGGCATGCGTATCGTGCCTTTTAAATTCTTTATTTATTTTTATAAATGATGTAATTGTTCGGGTTGAAGAGGTATATGGTTATGACCTTAGATTATGGTGTTTATTTATTTTGATAAATACGGCCTGTGTGACATGGTTTATTTATTTAAATACGGCCTGCATATCGTGCCTTTTAAATTCTTTATTTATTTTTATAAATGATGTAATTGCTCAGGTTGAAGAGAAGATAACACCATATGATGAAACTATGGGAGACGGTTGGGAAGCTTGCTCGAGATTCAAAGAATTGTAATGATTTAGTTATTTAATTCTTGCATGTTAGGGGGGCATAACCGTTATACCTATATTGTATATTAATGAATGAGATGTATGAGATATGCATGCATGTATGTCTAGTAGCTACAAAATCCCCCTACTAATCCTCCTAATACTAAAAATAAAAAATATTAAATAAACAATAGTATATCCAGTAACTTGAAAATATAAAAAAAAAAAAAAAAAAACATTGAATGTTTTCATATTTAATAAATATGAAATAAAAAAATTTAAAATTATTCTAAAATATATGGTCTTAGTATTGTTCTCTCATTTAAGAACATATTTGGGAAAGATAGATTTTTTCCATTTCAGCTGTTTTTTTGACTAAAAGGATGTTTCATACGTAATCTTTTATGTTTGGCTTTGGGGGCTGTTTTATGTCATCTAATTTGTTTTAGCTTAAGATTGTTGTGATTTGATTATTTTTCATTCTCAAAACTCTTTTCCCTATTTATCCCTACAAAAATAACTTCAAACAAATATTATTAAATTATATAAATAACTTCATACCCTTTTTCATAATTTATTATGTAAAAGTGATTTTTTTTGCACCACCCAAACGAAATAAATTATCTTAAAATCGATTTTCAACAAGCATACCCAAACAAAAACAGATTTTGATTATAATCGATTATCATAATAATCGATTATACAACATAATCTATTTTTTTCAATTTTTTCAAACATCACTCAACTAAGCTTTTGATAAAATAAAAAAAATTCTAAATCGGTCTCACTTTTCATATCTTTTGCCTTTTACAATCTTCCCGGAAATGAGAATGAAGCTTCCTCTCAACTTCATCCAGTGTTCTCTGAATAGTCCGTTTAACTTGATCAGCATCTGCGACCTTTCACCAATACAAAAGACATTGTTAACAATAATTTATTATTAAATCTTAATCCTGATTGAAACTAGAAAATCCAATATATGGCATTAACTATACACCTTGGTATCTTCTATCTCTAACACTGCAAACAACTCCTCCTTGGAGAAATTTGATTTGATGCTTCTAGGATCCACTCCAAGGCCTTTCAAGCATTTGAGGGCCTCAACCATTGATTCAATTCCAGATGCAGGATATGGCACTCTTAAACGTTGAACTTTGCTTCCCGCAACTTTGTTTCTCTCCACCGCTTCAAGATTCGCTTCAAGCACAAAATTTTTCCTCTGCAACTCTTCTATGCTCATTTGCAGCCGTGGAATCTCCTTGGCTGCCATTTGAATTACAGAATTATTATCTGTCTGCCAGAAAAGAAAAGAAAAACTCAATATTAGAGGGCATGAAAACTTGGAATTCAAATTAACTTTCACCAAGAGTCACCAACCAAAAAAAAAAAACAAAACTGAAAACTTGTTAACTAATTAAAGGCTCATATCATGGTATACGTAAATTTTGTATATACTTTGGTTCCATGAGGTAATATAGAATGCAGGGCCAAGCAACACTCCCTCTGCCTCTGCCTTCTCATCCTTTCATTAATCATGTGCCTGAAACAACGTTCTCTTTCATCTTCTAATACCTTATTTTTTCTCTCTACAGGCCAATTTTTTCTCAAGAACGCAATCATTCTCTTGCTCATGGTCTGTGAACTTGACCCATTTAGAGAACATTCTTCCCCTAAAATAATTCTGGGTAGGTCTCTATATTGAACAAAAGCGCTTTGATTTGCAGGAGGAAAAGGTTCATCTTTCATGTATTGCGAATACTGAACAAAATCACATTGATTTGCAGCTGAAAGTGATTCATCCCAGAAAATCTCACCCAGAAGTTTCTCAGGGAAAAAACGATCCATTTATTGTGCTCAGTGCTTAGTGTGGTTTCGCGGGAGTTTTAAATCTCAGTCAGGTGCTGCGGTTAAAAGAGTATGAGACAAGGGTATTTTGAAGACTGTATTTATATGCAGAGGAAATGGTGTGCAGCAGATTCAAAACGTGGTCAATTACATTGTTTTGACCGCTCGTGGGTCAAAGTGTGTTATTACATATAAACAAGGTCTATTTAAAACTAAAAAGTAATATTCCATGCTTGCCCCCAATATATATATATATATATATATATATATATATATATATATATATATATATATATATATATATAAATATAATATTAAATGGCACATATTTAATAGCGTTTTTAAGTGAAACGCTATTAAAAAAGAGGCGTATGACTTTAGATAACGATTCCTTGAGGAATAGATAGTGCTAGCGCTTTGAGGAAGTGCTATCATAGGTACACTTTATATAACGCTTCATCTTTTCCCCTTTTCAAATTTTTTTAATTTATCAGTTGCTCATTCTTCCTCACTAGACGTACACTTCCCTCCTCACGAACCCGTAGCTCCCTGCCTCCAGCGAACCCCTGGCTCCTCCGCGAATACCACCACCACTACGCAAACGTCACCACCTCTCCTACTCTCAGTTACTATATAACCTCAGTCTCGCTTCCTCTCCCACGCCGTGAGCACCACCACCTTGCCACCACCTCTCCCACTCTCAGTTATTGTAACCACCAGCATTTTGGTTCTCTGGCCACCACTACTACGCGAGTGCCACCACCTTGCCACCTCTCCCACTCTTAGTCTCTCTTTCAAACAAACCAAAAGATATCTCCCACCACCACCATTTTGCATTTTTCTTGCATTTTGCATTTTCTTTAACCTTACAGCATAATTTTTTGTTTTTAATTTTCGTTTTTAATCAAGCATTGAGGTTTCGAATTTAGTTTTGATCATCACTGTTTTCTCTTATAGAAAAAACTAGAGATTGGGAAGTAGGCCGCAAGGAAGACCAATGGCTATAGCTCCTTGAAAAATTGGTAAGCTAAATTTTCACTTTCACCAATGCATTATATTCATTGTTCATTGTTCACTATTCACTTATTGAGTTGATCCTTGGTTGATATTGGTTGATTGGTAATATTCTGGTTCACTGATATTTTGGTAGTATGCTTGTTCTAATTTCATTTCAATAACTATCTTTTATGATTTTTGTGCAACTTAAAAGGTTTTGTTTTAGTGGTCAATGACTGTGATGTTGGGGTGTTGTTGTTTAAAATGTAAACTTAGTTTATGCTATCACAATATAAGCATTTTTATCAGTATACATGCATTGATTTGTGCTCATGTCTGCTTGATTTTAGTTTTAGTTCTATTTTTGGTGTTTGCTTGATTTGAGCAAACTTGGATCTTGGATTCTCTCAGGCACTTTTGTCCATCACCTCTCTTCCATTCAAGCTGCTCGGCTTCACTCTGGTACATATAAATGTTATTCCCTTATGTTTTATAGCAGCAGGCATGTTTATTTTTTATATGTATGCACATGCATTAAGCTTAGTTTCCTGTTCAAGAACGATTTGTATATTGTGTCATGACACAGTATACAACTTGTTCTTGAATTGTCCAAAGTGGACAGTCTAAGATTGTAAACTTCGTATTCAATACATATTATTGTATGTCTTAATAAATATTACTTTTGATCTAACAAAATTTCATTGGTTTGTATTTTTTCATTATTCTTTGGGTACACGTACACTTAATTTGGGTCATAATATCAGTTGTGTACTTGGAGAACTAAGGGGAAATGCTACCGAAATTTTCTTAGAATAAGAAGTAATTAAAAATACAACAATATAATGTGAAGTTTACAATCTTGGATAGGATAGGACCCTCACCCTGTAGTATGAAGTAGGTGTTCGTCATGCATTCATGTAGTTCTCATCAAAGATAGACGTTAACCTCTCTAAACTCAAAATAATTGTGGTAGATCGGGAAAATATGGATTGGAAGTGGATGTCTGTCAATCGTTTGCTGAATGAATATAGACACTGAATGCAAGATTTTATTAGATTTTCGGTTCGTCATGCCGAAGACTCTAGTAGAATCATATGTCCCAGTTTAAGTTGTTGTTATACAAGACGAGTTAGTGTAGCTCAGTTGGAAGGACATTTAGTGTGCTATGGAATTGATCAAAGTTATACCTGTTGGACAAAGTATGGTGAGACAAGAGGTGAATCTAGTGATATGGGGAATATTAGTGAGAGATATGCGGCGGATGATACCAGTACAGATACATATAAGGGTGACCGTTTTGAAGAGATGACACACGCGGTTGAAGAAGATCTTCGTGATTGTCCTGAAATGTTTGAGAAGTTGATAAGTGATGCAGAGAAATCGTTGTATGAGAGTGGTACTAAATTCACAAGATTGTCGGCGATGTTAAGGTTGTATAACTTGAAATCGAGCAATGGATGGACAGATAAGAGCTTTACGGAATTACTCGCATTATTGAAAGATATGTTACCGGAGGATAATGTGCTTCCTATTCGAATATATGAGGCTAAACAAATGTTACGCTCTATTGACATGAGCTATGAGAGGATACACGCTTGTCCTAACGATTGCATTTTATTTCGGAAGGATAATACAAATTTACAGATGTGTCCTAAGTGTAATGCCTCACGGTATAAGAATAAAGAATCAGCTCCAGAGAATGTTCTGTGGCATTTTCCCATAATTCCCAGATTTAGGAGCATGTACTGTAGTTTGAAAGATGCAAAGCACTTGACATGTCATGAAGATGAAAGGATTAGAGATGGCAAGTTACGGCACCCTGCAGATTCTCCTCAATGGAAAAGATTTGATCATGATTATCCTCATTTCAGGCAAGAACCAAGAAACCTAAGGCTTGCATTGTCTACTGACGGATTTAAGCCGCATGGTATTCAGAGTAGCTCTCACAATTTATGGCATGTGATTTTGGTGATCTACAACCTACCCCCATGGGTATGCATGAAACGTAAATATATGATGTTGTCTTTGTTAATTTCTGAGCCCAAACAACCGGGAAATGATATTGACATATGCTTGACTCCTTTAATTGAAGACTTGAAGCAAATGCGGGAGAGAGGTGTACATGTGTACGATGGGTATAAAGAAGAAAGTTTCACATTGAGAGATATTCGGCACAATTAATGACTTTTTGGCATACGGTAATCTGTCAGGATACAGTACCAAAGGTCATTATGCATGTCCTATTTGTGAAGATGATATAGATTGGATACGATTGGAACATGCTAAGAAGAATGTCTTCCTTGGGCACCATAGATTTTTGCAATCAGATCATCACTATTGGTCCTAGCGAGAGCCATTCAATGGGAATACAGAAAATCGTAGAATTCCTTCTCCATTGATGGGTGCGCAAATGTTTGAAAAGGAACAAGATTTGAACATTGAATTCGAGAAACCTTTTGCACAACAGCTTGCCAAAAGAGGGTGGAAGAAAAGGTCGATCTTCTTTGAGCTGCCATATTGGAAATCCTTATACGTAAGACATTTCATTGATGTGATGCATGTCGAAAAAAATGTCTTTGATAGTGCCATTGTTACCTTACTTAATGTGCCAGGCAAGACTAAAGATGGCATCAATGCAAGGCTGGACTTGGTTAGTATGGGAGTGAGACAAGAGTTGGGACAAGTAAAGAGGGGGAAACGTACATATCTACCTCCGGCAGCTCATACTCTAGCTAGAAAAGAGAAAATTGCTCTTTGTAAGTTTCTTCATGGAGTTACGGTTCTAGAGGGGTACTCTTCAAACATTAAGAACCTCGTGGATATGAAAGATCTGAAGTTAAAGAGTCTAAAGTCCCATGACTGCCATGTCCTCATGGAGAATTTGCTACCCATCGGTATACAGTCAATTTTACCTAACAAAATGCGGGAGACCTTAACTAAACTCAGTTTTTTCTTCAAGGCAATTTGTAGTAAGGTGATTGACCATGGGAAGTTGCCGACATTGCAGAAAGAGATTGTTGTGACTTTGTGTGAACTTGAAATGTATTTCCTGCCTTCATTCTTTGATATAATGGTTCATTTAACCGCTCATCTAGTCAGAGAGACACAACTGTGTGGGCTTGCTTATATGAGATGGATGTATCCTTTCGAGCGTTACATGAAGATATTGAAAGTTATGTAAAAAAACCGATCACGACTAGAAGGTTGTATTGTTGAATGTTACATAGTCGAAGAAGCTGATGAGTTCTGTACCGAGTACTTCACTGATGTTGATTCCATAGGGTTAACAAAGTTTTGTCAAACAGGGAGAATGATGGGTCAAGGTATTACTAGAATTGAACTAGTGACTATACAACAAATAAAATGGGAGCAAGCACACTTGTATGTTCTACACAATGCCGATGAGGTTGAGTCATATGTTGAAAAACACAAGCACATAAGTCATGGTTTGTATCCCAATAAGAGTCAAAATTGGTTTCCAAGAGAATACAATCGGTGTTTCATACCGTGGCTAAAAAGAACATATTTCTACAGAGTTTGTTGTAAATCCCACATCGGTTTCAGAAAAGGTTGAGATGGTTAGCGAGAGGTCCAACAATACATGTCTTCTCTTGCACTGGTTACCTAATGAACGGGTTCACATTTTATACCAAAAAAAAAAAAAAAACAAGATGATCAGAGTAAAATGCAAAATTGTGAGGTCACTCTTGTAGCTCAAGCCATGCATATCTCAAGTGCCAAAGACAGAAACCCCATATACATGAATATGTCATACTTTGTGGTAATTGAACTTATATGAGAGTTGGATTACATGATGTTTCGGGTTCATGTGTTCCAATGTAATTGGGTTGACAATAATAACGGTGTACAGATGGATGAGTTGGGGTTCTTGCGCGTGGATTTCAATAGGGTGGGGTATAAAGACGAGCGCTTTATTTTAGCATCGAAAGCTCAACAAGTCTACTATGTCATCGATCCAGCTGATACAAAGTGGTCCATCGTTCTATTGACTAACAAAACAATTGTTAATAAGATTGATGATCAAGCACATGAAGATGCTAATATTGAGGATGATCCTTTTTCGGGACATCACAATCACTTCAGTCCAATCCAACTATAGATGAGGGTTTGTACATTAGAAATGATCATGACGAGGGTCTTTGAGTCAATCCATTGTTTCCTACCAATAAAGGACACACAAGTCTAAATCCAATGAGGAAGAGGAAAAGATTTACTTAAACATGTATGCAGATTTTCTTTTTATTAATTTATTCATCAATTAAATTTATATTCATCGTTTTTACCTAAACATGTTGCTTCATGATTTTGTTTTTTTAATTTCTTCATCAATTAAATTTTGTTAAACATGTTTTTCTAATTTATATTGTGATTTGACGTTTTTACATGTGTTGCAGATCATGTCTTCATCTAGTGATCATGATGGTAGTTCAGATTCTAGCCTAGAGGCACCCGAAACACAAATAAGGCGTTGTGGACCGACGTTCAAGAAGAATCTGATCCTTAAGAGGAGTAGAGGCGTGAGATTAGAGGTATATAAGATCATTACTAATTAAGTGTTTCGTTTTATTAAGTGTTTCGTTATTTTATTAATCAAGTGTTTCATTTTATCAGGTTGCCTAGAATACAAAAGGCAAACCCATTGGTGATAATGGGAAGGAGCTAAAGAGTTACATTGGGGCCGTAGTCCAGCAAACGGTCGCAATTACATGCAAGACATGGAAGGATAAAGCATAGAACGAAGCCAAATTGCACATTTGGCGCGATATACAGGTAAATAATAAGTAATTAATTAACATTATCTTCTTAATTAACATGTATACTTTTAAACTTACACCTTTATCGTTTCTGCAGACTGTTTTTGACATTGATGAGTCTCGGAGGAAAATAGTACTCCAGATTGCCGGAAGATGTCACCGGACATTCCGAACAAAGTTGGCGAACAAGTATGTAAAAGATGAGGGTGGGAATGTCAGACATGAGCCTCCAGTAAAGTACACAAACATGATAAAGGTGGACGATTGAAGAGCTATTGTAACAACATGCACAAAAAACGAGACATTTAAGGTATGTACTTAATTTATATATATATATATATATTAAATCATGCATTGATATATACTTCTGTGTCTATGTAGAAAACAAGTAAAGTAAATCGGATTAGAGCGTCAAACCCTTCGTACCCTTACTTAGCAGGGCGTAGGGTAATGATTGCCTCAAGGAACAAATTGTAAGAACAATACATCCTTATAACTTGTTGATTAACCCACTTATAATTTCTTCCTTAGCATTGATGAATTTTATTTAATTTGTGTTTTCAATTGTACAGCTGAAGAGTGTAGGAGGGGATCCTACCACCGAGGCAGTTGAGTAGGGTACTTTATGGATGACAGCCCGCATGGGCCATGATGGCCAGATTTTGCACCCTGCCACTAAGGAACTGGCTGACAGAATTGTAAGTATATGCCCTCATTAATTAACTTAGCTCATTTGTAATTTTCTTATTATAATTATGTTTAACATCTTAATTTGTTCATTAATATTTGTGTCACATGTATCCTTATCAGAGTTTGTATCGTAAGGGGAGATAACAGACTGTGTTGGCCGTCAAGACATTCTTGCACGAGCATTGAATCTCGAAGAATACCCTGGTCGCCTAAGGGGTGTGGGGTTTACCGTTTCCCAGAGGATTGTTTTTGGCGCACAACAACGTGCAAAACATAAAGATATGTTGACTCATTTGGAGATGCAAAGGAGGCTAGCCGATCTAACTCGTGAAGTACAAGAGTTAAAGGCTAGCAAGCAGGATAAGCATGGACGTGATGATTATGAGCCAGCTGATGATCCTCCTACCCCAACCCTGCATAGTGTCAGAGATAGTTGCATCGTTGTGCCACTGCATATAACCCTTCACGAGGTAATACTTATCAATGATAATTTTTTAATTTTATGTATTGCGTCGATAGTTTAATTCATACTAATTAATATTTCGTTTATCATTGGTTTAGGGCATAAATTTGTGCAACTTGTATCTACGGTATCCAATTCATCGCATTATTGCTAGGGCGATGGTCTTTAACGAGGAGGATGCCACATTGCATAACCTACCATTACCTTCTGGCCATGTGAAAGTGCAGATTGAAGTTGCGCTGGAGGGGCATGCACCATTGCCTGTACCAATTGAGCATGCTGATGTCATGGAAGCGGATCATGCAATAAGTACCATTGTCGCATGGCCAATCAACCTTGTGCAGGTATGTTAATAATTACTATCCATTATGATATGTTGTATATATTTATTAAACTGGGTGGTCACTAACTATTGTATTGCAATATGTAGGTTATCTCTGGAAATTCCCAATCTAAGGACAAGGGCAAGAAGATTGTGGAGTCCCGACCTCTTATAATTAACAAGGAGCATACAAAGGGGTCCATTACATCCCCTAAGTAGAAGCAATCCTCCTGGCCTCCTATAGCAGCAAGCTCATATGGTTGTAGATCCTACATGAGGATCCTGGTAAAAAAAGGCTTGAGCGCTCTAATAGACATGGAGATGGATGAAGAAATTCTGGGTTATCAACATACGCTATCAGTGGCTAAAGACGAAATCAACGATGTTATCACTCGTGACGAAATCACACAGACTGGTATTAGCATATATCTCAGGTAATGCATCAAACTTTAAAGTATATAACTTTTTTTATTCTTCAAAAGTTAAATATTAACGCTTATTATACATGTTTTAATTCAAGGAACTTATACCGAGAGATGTTGATCCCCACGAAAAACACCGGGAGGCTTGTCTTTTTATGCCCAGATAAAACAGCTTTATATTCACATATATATGGGCAAAAGCAGTACATTGCTGATCGCCTTGAGCTAGCAAGTCCAAATGCTGGGTTCCCTATTTCTGGCACCTGTGAACGTAATGTGAGTCATTTAGTTAATGATACTATATTTTATTTTGATTAATTACCTGCTTATGATTTGCTAACTCATTCTTGTTTTGTAGTGGACATTGGGTATTGTTAGTGATCAATCCCAATGAAGACACAATCTACTACATGGATCCATTGCATGTACCCTTTACACAGCGAAAAATGCTTATGACTACATTTAACGAGTAAGAAAAATGATTTATTTTATCTCATATATGTGATGATTCAAATTGTACGTGTACCTTAATGAATTTGTTTGTTTTTGCATTTCAGGGCTTTGACAATTCATCGTGGATGCAGAAAGGGAGCCAAGTCTCGATCTTCAAAATTATCAAAGACTAATTGGATCATTGTAGAGGTATTTGTTCACATTGTAATTATGTAATTATTTAAATTTAAAACCAATTAACTTATTATTTTTGTTTTATAGTGAGCCCGCTAATACAACAACATAGACTGTGGATACTACGTTCTAAGGTTCATTAAGGATATCATCGCTTATAACCAAATTCAAATCCCATCGTCGGTATGTAATTTCGGTTTAATTACACTTACATTGGACCATTTGAATGTACTTTGATTCTAAGTTAACTTACTTTTCCTATCGCATGCAGTACTTTTCCGATAGTAAATATGACACATACACCGATGATCAAGTATTTGAAATTTTGGATGAGTGGTGTAACTATATTATTATGAATCAAGGTAATTAAGTTTGTCTTTTAGTGTTATATTTAAGTCGTGCATTGTGATTAGATTGAATTATGTACTTCAAGTTCATTTAATAGCTTGATTTGTCTCAAATTTTGCAGGTTGATGGTTTGCTGAAGTTTTGGGTGCATCATGACTTTTTGGTATAGGCTATAGCTAGTTGTTTGAATTTGTATATATGTACAAGAATAGTTTTTGGTAATTAGTATAATGTTGATTGTAACATTAATATTGTTATGTGTTGTAACATTTGTAATGAATGAAATGAATTTATGTATACTGTGCCAATTATTGTCTCAAATATTGCTTGTTGTGACACCCGCTACCCCGCATACGATAATATTAAAAAAAAAATATCATATAAAATAAAATCCATAAATTAAAACCAAAGGGTAACAAGTAACACATGATCCAAAACGTTTTAAAACATAAATAATAACTGTGGAAAACATAAACATAAAACAACCCAAATCCCGATGTCACATATCAGAGCTGGTAACCACTACTGATAATATATCGGAAAAACAAACTAAACGTAAACTAAAAACTAAGAGCAAGCGATCTCCTCAGGATCACTCCTCAACTTGCTGCTCACCATCCTCTGCATAACTAAAGATACATACAAAACAACAACAACAGTAGGGAGTAAGGAACTGTACGTATAAACATAAACGGTAATAGATCAGTTAGCAAGATGATCACACAACATGTAAAACATCATAATATAACATATAACATAACATACTTATCATATCACATTATTACATGCTATGCGATGCAAAACTACTCCACTACACCATATGCAATGTGGATCCAATAACTAACTTAGGAAGACAATTTCGGAGTTACATATCCACATTGGCCAATAAGCACCAAGAATCTTTAGAACTTAATATTGATTTGAAATGTTTTGCTCTGCTAGGGTTCTGCCCACGTAAAAATTTTTCTGCATGTCTTCTGCTATGGCTGCCGCAAACGCTATCTGTCCTTGGCGTTTCCTGGATTCACGTCCTTCTTCTCCATTGCAGTCTTCTCTTTCTCCTTCTATCAATATCCAACGTAAATCCTTTGCTCAGGCTTTGAGCAATTCTTGTGACATTCCTTATAGTCAACTTGCGTGGCCATGTCTTAAAGGTGATGCTATTGCTATAAAGATTTCGGAAGATGAGTATAGGGTAGGCTTAGAGGGTTGCAAAAATCACTTGCATGGGAGATTAATTCACTTGCAAAAATCACTTGCTATAAGGGTGATTTGCCTATAAAGATCGCTAACTTGAGGTCTAAGTTATCTGTATTGGGGAAACCTTTGGGTCATTGGAGCATGATTCCATTGGGAAAGGGCTTTCACGAGTTTTCGTTCGCATCAATGGATGATCTCAAGAGTGTGTGGTCCATTGGTTCGTGGCCATTGAAGCCTGGTCTTCTTTGCTTATCTTCTTGGTCACCGGATTTCAACCCTCATACTCAAAAACAGACTCGTTCTCAATGTTGGCTATGTATTTTTGGTCTGCCTCAAGAATATTGGCGTCCCAAGATGTTGTTTGCAATAGCTAGGGGAATTGGTACTCCAATTGCATTGGATGAAGCAACTAGTAAGAAAACATTTGGTCATTTTGCCCGAGTTCTTATTGATCTTGATCTCACTGAAGTTCTTCGTGATCAAATTCTAGTGGAGCGAGAAGGTTATGCATTTTTTGTGGGTATTGAATATGAGAAACTCCCACATTTCTGCTCTGAATGTAAAAACATTGGTCTTCGTTGGAGAATTGCAAGAAGAGGATTCCCCCGGCCAATATTCAAGTTAATGATCCAAAGGAGATTATTCATAAGGAGATGGGGAAAAAACACTGGTTTATGTTCCAAAGAATAAAGGAATCGTGGTGAATGTGCAGACAAATAACTTTGTTCCTGTTCTTGAAAATATGGTTGCTAATGGGGATAGTTCTTCGAAAGATCCCCAAAATGAGGTCTCTAATCAAGATCCTAATATCTTGAAGGATAATCCACAGAATTTAGCTACTGTTCTTAATCATGATGTTCAAATTAGTGATGTTGCAATTTCAGGTGCTGAGCGGGTAATAGATGATGATAATATTAAAGGTCCTAGCTGTCACATTAATCTTATGATTAATAATTTTGCTGCTGGTTCTCTTGTTTTGGGATGTTCCAGTTGTAGTAAGGATGTGAATGACTCTGATGGATCAGTGGAGATTGTCTTCGAAGAACCCTCCCCAAATGTTGTTCCTGACAGTCTTGTCTCTGGGGATTGTGCTGTGTGTCCTGATGTAGCTGCTCCTTTGAGTGTGCAGAAGGATTTAAGAATCTTAGGCAGATTTTGGGATGATGATGTTCGTGATGAGAATGACAATGTCTCCCCCTCTCGAGTTGCTAATTCTGTTGATGACAATGATGGGACAAGTGATGAATTTCAGCCAGTTCTTTCTAAGTCTCAATAAAGAAGGCAAAGGAAAAATAAGAGACAAGTTAATCCAAGTGAGTATTATAATACCCGATCAAGGGCAGACACTTCCAAAGGTAATTTATGAAGATCATCTATTGGAATATTAGAGGTACTGGTAACCTTGATTCTAGGGCTGTTTTGAAAAAATTATGTCTATTGCATTCTCCTGATTTCCTTTTTGTTGCTAAACCATGGATTTCAATTGATCAATTTCATCCTTCTTTTTGGAAAAGTTTGAATCTGAAGTTGTTTGTGACTAATGATAGAGCTGAGCTTCTCCCTAATTTTTGGGGTTTTTGTAATGAGCAACTGTCTCCTTATATTATTGCTTGCTCATCTCAGCATGTGTCCTATTCTGTTGAGTGGGATGGACATATTACCTATGCTTCTGCTGTGTATGCTAGTACTTCCTATCGAGTCAGATGTGATCTTTGGACTAATCTTGCTGCTGATCAAAGTAATAACCCGGGGCCATGGTGTTATATTGGTGACTTTAATGCAATTTTGGGAGCTCATGAGATGAGATGTTCTTCTCTTCCTTCACAGATTTCTTGTGATGAATTTAAATCTTGGTCAGATGTTTGTAATCTTACTCATTTAGTTACTAAAGGTTCAGAATTTACTTGGAGTAATAGTAGGAGAGCCAGCCATCACACTGGAAAAAGATTAGACAGGTCTCTTTGCAATCTTGATTAGTTGAATCACTGGTCTATAACTTCCTGCTGCACTCTTGTTAAGAGTAAGTCAGATCACTTTCCTCTCTTATTGTTGTCGAAGCAGAAAGAGAAGTATTTTCCTTCTTCCTTCAAGTTTCATAAAATGTGGCTTTCTTATGCTGGTTGTCATTCCCTGGTTGCTGCCATTTGGAATAAGCCAGTCTATTGCTGTCCGCAATTCATTCTTGCACAAAAGTTGAAAGCAGTTAAAGCTGAATTGAAGTTATGGAATAAAAATGTTTTTGGTGATGTTAATCTAAATGTTGATATTGATTTGGCTGCTCTTGAAAAGATCCAGCTGCAGATTGCAAATGATGGCTTCTCGGATGATTTGCAGGATCAGGAAATTCATGCTCAGCAAGAATTCCAACAGGCCTTAAATTTTCAGGAAGATTTTTGGAAAGAAAAATCCCGTTTGAGTTGGCATTCCTATGGTGATAGAAATACAAGCTTCTTTCATAGAGTTACTAAAATTAGGCAGGCTTCTAAGTTGCTGATAGTTCTGAAAAATGGAGAAGAGATTATTGATGATCCTGATGCTATGGCTGACCATGTTCTCAACTATTTTTCAGCTATATATGCTTCTGAGAATGAGTGTGTCCCTAATGATCTTATTCAAAAAGTGTTTCCTTCTATTGTATCTTTGGAAGACAATATGATGCTGACTAAAATTCCCTCCACTGATGAAATCAAGAATGTTGTTTTTGCAATGAATGGGGAAGGTGCTCCTAGGCCAGATGGGTTTGGTGGCCGTTTTTTTTTCAAGATTTTTGGGAAATAATTGGTTTTGATGTTTGTAATTCAATATGTCAGTTCTTCTCTCAATGGTGGTTGTTGCCGAACATGAATTCTAATTTGGTAGTTTTAATTCCAAAACATTTGGGAGCTGATAGAGTGGAGGATTTTTGGCCAATTGCTTGGAAAACTATCAATTCAAAGTAATTACCAAGGTTCTTGCAGATAGATTGAGTGTTATTGCCCCAAAAATTATTTCTGACCAACAAAAGGGTTTTATTAAAGGAAGACAGATTTCTGAGTGCATTTGCATTGCATCAGAGGCTGTTAACCTTCTTGATTATAAGGCTTTTGGGGGAAATATTGCATTAAAACTTGATATTAAAAAGGCTTTTGATACAATTGATTGGACTTTTTTGCTAAATGTTCTTCAAGCATTTGGTTTCAGCCCCACCTTTTGTCATTGGATTCGGGTTATTCTTCAATCAGCTAGGCTCTCCTTTTCTATAAATGGCAAGGCAGTGGGTTTTTTTGGTTGTAAGCGAGGTGTTAGACAAGGTGATCCTTTGTCTCCTCTGTTTTTTTGTATTGCTGAAGATGTTCTTAGTAGAGGCATATCTTGCTTGGTTAATTCTGGTGCACTCCAACCTATGGCTGGTCCAAGAAACGGCTCTACACCTAGTCACTCTCTTTATGCAGATGATAACCTAGTCTTTTGCAGAGGTACAAAAAAGAACATTGATGCTTTAATGTCTTTATTTCACTCTTATGGTTCTGTTTCTGGTCAACAACTCAGTTTAAGTAAGTGTAAGTTTTATGCTGGTAATATTCCTCCGAATAGAGTTGCTGCCATTTCAGCTTCTCTTAGTTTTTCTGCTGGTCATTTACCCTTCAACTACTTGGGAGTTCCTTTATTCAAAGGTAAGCCTAGGAAGTTTCACTTAAAGCCTATTGCTGACAGAATTATCACCAAACTTGCAGCATCGAAAGGTTCATTATTGTCTATCATGGGTAGAGTTGAGTTGGTAAAATCTATTATCCATAGTATGTTGCTTTATAGCTTCCATGTTTACTATTGGCCTGTCACTTTGATCAAGTATCTTGATAAATGCATCTGGAATTTTATTTGGGCTGGGGATGTTAATGTTAAAAAACTTGTTACTGTGGCCTGGAAAAAGTTGAGTTCTCCTACAAATGAGGGTGGTCTTGGCCTAAGGTCTTTAAGATCTCAGAATGCTGCTGCTATCTTAAAACTTACTTGGAACTTATTGTCATCTAGTGATCAATGGGCTTTATTTATGAAAGCCAGATTTTTTAAGAAGGGAAAGGCTGTTAGTACTTACATAAAATCTTCTCTCTGGCCGAGTATCAAATTGTCTTTGCAGCCTGTTTTGGACAATATTTGTTGGAAACTTGGCAATGGTACTGTGATTAATTTTTGGAAAGATAGGTGGTTATATGATTCGATAGTTGAAATTCTGCATATTCCTATTCATTTGCATGATTCTTTGATTTCTATAGTTTCTGATTTCATTCTTGACAAGAATTGGTCAATCCCAGCTTCTTTGGCTAGCAAATTTCCTGCTCTTATGACTGATATAAAACAGCTCTCTATTCCATCTTTTGCTGCATCAGATTCTCTTGTTCGGAGTGTTTCTGATTCAGGTGAGTTGTCCCTAAAGGATGCATATTCCTTCATGGTTAAGCCCCAGCCGTGTGTTCGTTGGGGAAAGCTAATATGGAATGCTTCTATTCCTCCTTCCAAGTCTTTTATTGCCTAGCGGCTCTTGCACAACAAAATGCCTACAGAGAATCAGCTGCAATCGAGAGGCTGTATAATGGTGTCAATATGCAGCCTTTGTTATGGTTCTAATGAAAGTAGCATCCACTTGTTTTTGGATTGTCCTTTTGCTAGGAGAACGATTGGTGTTTCTGGTCATCCAAGGAAGTCTCCAAGCATTTTGCAAGTTGATTGGCTTCCCTCTCCTTGTGGTTGGTTGAAACTCAATTCTGATGGTTGTGCTAAAGGGTCTCCCGGGCATGCTGCTGGAGGTGAAATTTTTCGTGATAGTAGTGGGGCTGTGCTTGGTTGTTTTGCAGATTACTTTGGTACTTTCTCTCTTCAGGCAGAGTTATTGGCCGTGATTACTGGCATTGAGGTTGCTGCACAAAAAGGTTGGAAAAAGATTTGGATTGAGTGTGATTCCCAATTGGTTGTTCTGGCTTTTTCTTCTCCAAATCTCGTTCCTTGGAAGTTAAGAAATCGTTGGTTAAATTGCATTTCTCTTTTATCCTCCTTCCATTTTCGAATATATCATATTTTTAGGGAAGGGAATGCTTATGCGGATAAGTTAGCTAATTTTGGGGTCAATTCTCGTTGTTTTACTTGGTGGGACCTTATCCCAAATTTTATTAGAGTTCATTTCTTTAGGAAGGTTTGGTTTACCAAACTATAGATTCAAATAGCTTTTGGTTATTTGTTTTTCATGGGTTTTGGTTTTATGTGCCCCCAAGGTTTTTTGTTTTTGTTTTTTCTTTTATTATTAATAAAGATGCATTAGGGGTACTCTTTCCTTTCTGGTGCTTTTATCCCGAAGGAGGGTTTTGCACCAAAAGGTTTTAATGAGGCTCCTTTTGTTATTGTTTGCTTAAAAAAAAAAAAAAAGCACCAACGTTGGTAGTTCACCAAACTCACGGGTGAACCCCTTGGATAGCCGATCCACTTTACTCTCGGATGGACCACCATAGATGCGCTTGATTCACCTAACTCTCGGATGAATCACCGCGGAAAGCCAGTTTGCTATACTCTTGGACGAACTCCCCAATCATCGTAACTTCCCCCAAACTAACAACACCATGTCATGATGCATGCAATGCTAACATACATATAACATGACAACAACCTTCATCAACACCATTAACAAAGCTATCAACTTTGACCAATAAGCATCAAAGTGATTTATTAACATCAATCTAGACTATTAAGCATCAAGAATGATTTAACCAACAACATCGGTAACAGTATGTCATTACCGATAACATTATCTTCTCATTAATTAATCTCTTTGTTAAGTATCCATTATTACATCTTACTATATCATTATCCTAGTTCATTACCTATCCTCAATGTCACGTTTTATAATCTCTTATGTCATATTTTTATCCCAAAAGGTTATTAAGTCTCTTTTTATTTAAAACAGTGAAGTTTTCTTAATTCTGATAGTGGCACGGCCTGGACACGGGCGTGCTGGCCAACTGGCACGGGCGTGCTAAACAGCATCACTTTTATCATTTTTCCGACACGGGCATGTTGCTGAGAGCACGGTAGTGCTGGCTTTACTGGGCATAGAGCACGGGTGTGCTGATATTGAGCACGGGCGTGCTCAAAGCTGTTATAGCGTTTTAGTTCTGGGAAACTTTGTAATTTTCTAGATTTCAACACTCCAAATCAATCATACAGTTCTTGACTAACCACTCATCAACATCTTTATGTTTTATGCACATCAATTAGACTAATCCTAGTTTTAGGCTCAGCTCTAACATCCCTATGTCTTTTATTAACATAGTTTTAACAACAGCTTCAACATACCAATTCAGATGATTATGGCATACCAACAATCATCATCAACAACATAATATAATTCATGCCAGAGTCATATAAACCAATTAAATGATTAATATCATGTATAAACAACTATAACCAATTCATACATCAACTAAGGCATATAACATACAAATAGGGTCATGGGTTAACCCTCATCTTACGCTACCCTAAAACCTATATGTTCATATAATCCCTTCTCCTCATACCTGGCATGACGATTCTAGCCTATGAGCCAACAAAAACAAAGTCCACACTTGACTCCTCTAAACGGGTTCAACAGGTTCAACGAGCTTTGACCAAGAAAGCCAAGGCAAAAAGGATAAGTTAATTCCCCATACAAGGAAAAGGAAAGGGAATTAAGGCAAGTTACAAACATACCTCGATTAGATCTTTAGGGAACTAATCTGCTAGTTGCCTTCACAGCACTGGCACACGAACAACGAAGTCTAGTTTGATAGGGAGAAAACAGTTCAACACTAAACTCAAGGATTCAAAGAAAGGATGAACAGGGTTAGTTATCTTACCTCAAAGTAACACTAAGCTAGCAGCTTATCCCCAACCGCAACAAAAAACACCACAGGTTTGTGTTCTTGACGAACAACACCCAAACAAGGATTGGAGAAAGCTCAAGGATTCAATGGAAACCCAAGAGAAAGATTGATGATGGCTGTTTCTAATTCTAGGAATGTAGGGTATGAGTAGGGTTTTGGGTGCATTTCATGACTTTGGGCATTAATTTGGCCGAATTACATTTTTTTGACATAATTGGTACATTGATACTACTTCTGTATTTTGAGCATAACTTTGGCTGTAGATATTGAAAAATTATGATTTTAATTTTTTAGGAAATCAAAGAAAATTATCTACAACTTTCATGAAGAGCTCGAGATCCAATTCTAAGAATACAAGCTGGGCTGAAAGTATGACTAGAGGTGCTGTTGTGGGAGTTTGGACAGAGAGTAGTGTTTGGGCCATAACTTGAGTTATAGAGGTCGGATGCACCTGAAACTAAAACCAATTTGAAGAAAACACATTTGTATACAACTTTCATGATGATCACTTGACAAATTGATGTCGTTTTGATGGTGTAATTTGCTTTGGAACGTCAGCCTCGGATCTTGAAGCACCCTGAAGTGTTTTGGGCCTAACTCTCTCATTAGAGGTCCAATTGGGACAATTTTGGTGTCTATTTGCAGCTGGCCCAAAGGGGATACGCCGGGAATTATAAAAATTGCAATTTATTGAGTTTAAGAACTCAGAAACAGTGGAACACAACAGAGCACGAAATTGGGGATTTGAGAGAGTTTTTCTCTCCTTTCCTTTTCTTCTTTCTTCTAGGTTTTTAGTTTTTGTTCATTTTCCTTTTTATGGGTTGTTCCTCCACACCCATGGAGGGCTAAAGTCTCTTAATCAATCCTTGGGTGTAGACATTATTGAGTTTTGATTTATGAAACCTTGCTCTATTTTGTACATTCATGTTTAATTTCGTTTTTCATTGTTTTCTCCTCTTTGATTCTTGATTCTAATTTTATTTTCTAAAATGAAGTCGAGTCTTGAATGTATGTGTTAGTGGCTTCACTAACTCATTTTTAAAGAGAGAAGACATAATCTAGATGTTGCATTGACGGTGTTTGATGTTATGTCTATCTTGGTTTAATTTCGGTTTTTAAGTTTAATCTTGGTTTGATAGTTGCTTAACTCATTTTCCCTTGATTAATCTTCATTCTAGAAGCGTTTCTAGTAGTGAAATTGTGGATTATGGTGAGGCTTCTTGCTATAATTCAAAACCAAGGATGAAATTAACATGCTGTGCATTTGTGGTTAAGGATTGATTAAACCCAATAATTAATTAGAGACAAGATCACTGAATATGTGGATCCAATGATTGTCTAGACTAAGTCAATCTTTGTAATCAAGTGTAATTATCAATCAATGGCTGTCAGCATTATTTGTTTCCTTTGTTGGTTTGCAATACCGCAAGGCTAGCCTAAATTGTAGGATCGTGTAGTGCTAGCTTTGCTATATATGTACACTGTTATCACAGTATCAAATACAACATATTCTTCATCTTTTATCACATTTCTAACTTGGCATCAGAGCTCTTAAGCCCTGAAGGCTCTTGATCCATTAGAGATTATGGCATCCGCTACAGATTCAAAGTCTAAACATGATCTCCCATCCACTGTGTCTGTCAAGTTGGACAGAGACAACTACCCACTATGGAAATCCCTGGTAATCTCTATAGTCAAAGGTTGCAGGCTCGATGGGCACATGCTAGGGACAAAGGAGTGTCCTGAAGAATTCATAGCCTCTGAAGATTCAAGCAAGAAAACAAATCCTGCCTTTGAAGATTGGCAGGCTCATGATTCACAACTCCTTGGATGGTTGATGAATTCAATGACTGTTGAAATGGCAACACAGTTGCTACACTGTGAAACCTCAAAACAGCTTTGGGATGAAGCTCAAAGCCTAGCCGGTGCACACACAAGGTCTCGAGTTACTTACCTTAAATCTGAGTTTCACAGCATCAGAAAAGGACAAATGAAGATGGAAGAGTATCTGGTCAAGATGAAGAATCTAGCTGACAAGCTTAAACTTGCAGGCAGCCCCATTTCCAACTCAGATCTGATCATTCAAACACTGAATGGTTTAGATTCTGAATACAACCCGATGGTGGTCAAACTATCTGATCAAACTAGTCTCACTTGGGTTGATCTACAGGCCCAATTGCTCACCTTTGAGAGTAGACTTGATCAACTGAACAGCCTCACCAATCTCACCCTTAATGCCTCCGCAAATGTTGCCAACAAAACTGACTACAAAGGCAACAAATTCAACACAAACAACAACTGGAGAGGTTCCAGCAGCAACTGGAGAGGCTCCAACTTTAGAGGTTGGAGAGGAGGCAGAGGAAGAGGAAGAATGTCTAAACCAACATGTCAAGTTTGCAACAAGGATGGGCACATAGCAGTAAATTGCTACTACAGGTTTGATAAATCTTACTCGAACTCCAATTATTCAGCAGGCAGTGACAGACAAGGAGCACACAATGCCTTCCTAGCATCACAAAGCTCTCCTCAAGATTACGCTTGGTACTTTGACAGTGGTGCAAGCAATCATGTGACACACCAAACTGATAGACTCGACGATATGGCAGAACATCATGGTAAGAACTCTTTAATAGTTGGAAGTGGTGAAAAATTGAAGATTGTTGCCACAGGTTCCTCAAAACTAGACTCACTCAACTTACATGATGTCTTATATGTGCCCAACATTACCAAAAATCTATTAAGTGTGTCAAAATTAACTGCTGACAATAACATTCTGGTTGTGTTTGATGCAAATTGTTGCTTTGTGAAGGACAAGTTGACAGGGAAGGCAATCCTAAGAGGGACACTTAAAGATGGCTTGTATCACCTCCCAAGGAATGAAAGGGACCCGTGTGCTCATGTATCTGTCAAGGAGAGCTGGCATAGAAGGCTTGGTCATCCAAATAATAAAGTCCTAGATAGAGTCTTGAAAAGTTGTAATGTCAAACTATCACCTAGTGATCATTTTCATTTTTGTGAGGCTTGCCAATATGGCAAAATGCATCTTTTACCTTTTAAAACCTCTTCCAATCATGCTAAGGAAATTCTTGAATTAGTTCATACTGATGTCTGGGGGCCTGCACCAGTAATCTCTTCTTCTGGTTTCAAATATTATGTTCACTTCCTTGATGACTTTAGTAGATTTACCTGGATTTATCCTCTGAAACAGAAATCTGATACTGCACAAGCCTTCATACAGTTTAAAAACATGGCAGAAAATCTGTTTAACAAGAGAATTAAGACAATACAATGTGATGGTGGTGGTGAATATAAGGCTGTGCAAAATCATTCAATAGAAGCAGGGATACAATTCAGAATGTCATGCCCTTATACTTCACAACAAAATGGTAGGGCTGAGAGAAAACACAGACATATTGCTGAATTCGGGCTGACATTACTAGCACAAGCCAAAATGCCTTTGAATTATTGGTGGGAAGCCTTCTCCACGGCAGTTTATCTCATAAACAGACTGCCCTCCCTAGTCACTCAAAATGAAAGCCCTTACTCACTACTCTTTGGAAAGGACCCTGACTACAGCTCCCTAAAACCCTTTGGGTGTGCCTGCTATCCCTGCCTCAAGCCCTATAATCAGCACAAACTGCAATTCCACACAACCAGATGTGTATTCTTAGGCTATAGTAACTCTCACAAAGGTTACAAACTTGCACAGATGAGAAGGAACCAGAGAATGTCACAGAAGCACTCACAAGACCACAGTGGAAAGAAGCTATGGATAATGAGTACCAGGCACTCATGTCAAATCAGACCTGGTTTCTGGTACCATATCAAGGTCAAGAAAACATCATTGATTCCAAATGGGTCTTCAAGACCAAGTACAAGGCAGATGGGACAATTGAAAGGAGAAAGGCAAGATTAGTTGCAAAAGGATTCCAACAAACAGCTGGATTGGATTATGAAGAGACCTTCAGCCCGGTTGTCAAGACCAGTACAGTTCGAATCATACTCTCAATTGCAGTGCATCTCAATTGGGAGGTCAAACAGCTGGACATAAACAATGCATTCCTCAATGGCTACCTCAAAGAAACTGTGTTTATGCATCAACCAGAGGGATTTGTAGACTCAACTAAACCTGAACATGTCTGCAAGTTATCTAAGGCAATCTATGGATTGAAACAGGCCCCAAGAGCCTGGTTTGACAGCCTCAAAAATGCCTTACTCAGCTGGGGATTCAAGAACACAAAAAGTGATTCCTCACTCTTCACTCTAAGAGGTACAGATCACATTACCTTTCTCCTTATATATGTGGATGACATAATTATCACCGGGAACAACACCAAATTCCTAGAGTCCTTCATCAAACAACTCAATGTTGTGTTTTCCCTTAAGGATCTTGGTCCACTGCATTACTTCCTAGGCATAGAAGTTCAAAGAGATGCATATGGCATGTACTTGAAGCAATCGAAATACATAGGAGATATTCTGAGAAAGTTCAAAATGGACAATGCCTCTTCCTGTCCAACACCAATGGTAACGGGCAAGCCATTTACAGCTGAAGGGGAGAAGTTACAAGATCCGACCGTGTTCAGGCAAGCTATAGGCGTTTTGCAGTACTTAACAAACACAAGACCTGACATAGCCTTCTCAGTCAACAAACTTAGCCAATTCATGAGCTCTCCCACTATAGATCACTGGCAAGGCATCAAAAGAATATTGAGATACCTTCAAGGTACCATCCAACACTGCCTACACATTAAACCATCCACTGACTTGGACTTAACAGGTTTCTCAGATGCAGATTGGGCCACAAGTGTGGACGATAGAAAATCCATGGCAGGTCAATGTGTTTTTCTTGGTGAAACACTGGTTTCTTGGTCCTCAAGGAAACAAAAGGTAGTCTCAAGATCCAGTACAGAGTCAGAATATAGAGCCCTGGCCGACTTAGCTGCTGAAATAGCATGGACCCGTTCACTCCTTGATGAGCTGAAACTCCCTCTGCCAAGAAAACCAACACTGTGGTGTGATAACTTGAGTGCCAAGGCCTTAGCTTCAAATCCAGTTATGCATGCTCGATCCAAACACATTGAGATTGATGTGCACTACATCAGAGACCAAGTGCTGCAAAATGAGATTGTTGTGGCCTATGTTCCATCAGCCGATCAAATTGCCGATTGCCTCACTAAAGCCTTAACTCACACACGATTCAACCAACTCAGAGACAAACTTGGGGTGACTCTCTCACCCATCAGTTTGAAGGGGGGAATTAGAGACAAGATCACTGAATATGTGGATCCAATGATTGTCTAGACTAAGTCAATCTTTGTAATCAAGTGTAATTATCAATCAATGGCTGTCAGCATTATTTGTTTCCTTTATTGGTTTGCAATACCGCAAGGCTAGCCTAAATTGTAGGATCGTGTAGTGCTAGCTTTGCTATATATGTACACTGTTATCACAGTATCAAATACAACATATTCTTCATCTTTTATCACATTTCTAACTTAATTGTCATTCCCTTGGATTAATTGTTTTTATATCTTTCTTTTTTGTTTTAAGTAGTGTTTTAGCTTTGTTATTTTCGTGTTTATAAACCTGCAAATCCCCAACCTTTTATTTTGCTTGCCTATTTGATTGGATTAATAAGATGGTCATTGGGAAACGATTCGAGTCAACACCCTTGCTACTAGTAAGGTTTTAATAATTTAGGTGCGTTCGGCACTAGTCAAAATTTTGGCGCCGTTGTCGGGGACTATTCTTAGTTTTTTAATCATATTAGGTTGTGTTTATGACTTTTTTGTTCACTGCTTTGCTGTTTGAAGTATTTCCGATGGCATTTCGGTAATTACCTGCTGTCAGGCAAATTTTGTGCTCGGATTACCTTCAAATTTGACCAGAAAATCCAAAAAAAAAAAAATCAATGATTAGAAGTCCCGAAAGTACAAAGTACTTCGGGACAGGCTCCTCCAGATCCCAAATTTCATCGTTTAGGCCACTTTTCTAATTTTTTTAGTATTTTTCTATTTTTAAAAAATCCAAAAAAATTTGTATTAGTTATGCCTGCTTTATAGAGATTTATTGTACTGTTCATTATTTTTTTTAGAATTGTTTGGTGTGGTTTTCAATTTTCAGATCATTTCGGGTAGTGTAGAATTGTGTATATCCTATTGCTGCTCTTTTTAGGCTAAACTGAGGGATTGTGCTTACTTGATTCACATTTTGCATGAGTACTAGATCTACTAGGTCCAATATTGATAACCACTTGCTTGATTTAGACCTTGAAGTAGAGATAACATTTCATTCACTTGCTAGAGCTCATAGAATTGCATCTCAAATTGGACTTGGACCTGAAATGAATCTGATCCTGGTAGTGATTTTGCATCTGTTAGTGATACTATTCCTGAATATATAGTTAGCAATTCTATAACTAATTCTGAACCACAAAACATGGCTGATAACAACAAGACTTTGAAATAACTTGCTACTCCTGATGTTGCATATCAATATTTAAGTGTCCAGTATCCTGATCTTGATGAACCTTATGAACTGAAATCTGGATTTATACATCTTTTGCCCAAGTTTCATGGTCTTGTAGGTGAGGATCCTCATAAGCATCTCAAGGAGTTCCATATTGTTTGTTCAACCATGGGACCAGCTGGTGTACCTGAAGAGCATGTCAAGCTGAGAGCCTTTCCTTTCTCCCTTGTTGATAAGGTAAAGGATTGGCTATATTACCTGCAGTCTGGTGTGGTTACTTGCTGGAATGAAATGAAGAAGTTGTTCTTAAAAAAATTCTTCCCTGCCTCAAGGACTGCAACAATGAGGAAAGAGATATGTGGCATAAGACAATTGAATGGTGAGACCTTGCATGAATATTGGGAGAGATTTAAAAGATTGTGTGCAAGCTGTCCCCACCATCAAATTAGTGACCAGTTGCTGAATCGGTATTTTTATGAGGGCCTGTTTCACATGGATAGAAGTATGGTTGATGCTGCCTCTGGTGGTGCCTTAGTAGACAAGGCCCCTGCTGCTGCACGAATTTTGATTGAGAATATGGTAGCCAATGCATGACAGTTTCGTACCAGAGTGGATGTTCAGACCAAAAGAGTCAATGAGGTGCAAACCAGTATTACTGACCAACAGAGAATAGAAAACAGATTGGAGGAGCTTCCTTCATTGGTGAGGCAATTTGCCATTGGACAACAACAAAACCAAAATGTAGCAACAGTATGTGGTATTTGTACCTCACTAGAACATTTTACTCATGCATGTCCTACACTCCAAGAAAGTGCCCCCATTGATCCACAAAAAGCTTCAGTAAATGGTATCTTTCCGCAACAGAAATATGATCCCAAATATGACCCATTCTCTCCTACCTATAATCTGGGCTGGAAAAATCATCCAAATTTCAAGTATGGCAATGCACCACAACAAGCATACTAGCAACAACCATAACAGTTTAGGCAGCCATTCCAACAGTCATTCCAGCAACAATGGAGGTAGCCATTTCAACCTCTAAGACCACCAGTGCAGCAACAACAAACAAACCAACCATCCTTTTCTTCTAATCAAACAACTTTAGAGGATTTGGTGAGGCAATTGGCGTAAAACCAGATTAGATCAGAGGCCACCATGCAGAATTTAGAGACTCAGATTGGGCAGTTGGCTAATTCTGTTAGTCAATTGCAATCCCAAGGTTCAGGCCAAATACTTTCCCAAACCATTCCAAATCCAAAAAGAAATGTGAGTGCTATAACCTTGAGGAGTGGTAAGGAAGTTGTTGAGCAGAAAAATTTGCACAAAGAGGCTGATTCAGAAACTGATAAAAGTGCAGAACATGCAGAAAATCAAAAAATGACAAAGAGTTGCATAAAAATGCAGAACTGGTTGAGAGTTCAAAGAAGCAACCTGAAACTGAAATGAAGATTCCTCTTCCTTATCCAAACATAAAGATTCAAGGAAAAAGAGTGGTTGAAACAGAATTGGATAGGGAGATTATGGAGACTTCTCAGAAAATGGAGGTGAACATTCCTCTTTTGGAGGTCATAAAGCAGATTCCCAAGTATGCCAAGTTTCTAAAGGAGTTATGCACTCATAAGAGGAGGCTGAAGCGGAACGAAAAAGTGAGCATGGGAAGAAATGTTTCAGCCTTGATACAACCACATTTTCCCCCAAAATGCAAAGATCCAGGCACTTTCACAATCCCTTGCACCATAGGCAACAAACAATTCACACATGCTATGTTGGACCTGGGATCCTCCATAAATGTCATGCCAAAGTCAATTTACACTTCATTGCACATTGGAGAGCTAAAGCCCACCAGAATCGTCATTCAACTAGCAAATAGGAGCACGACTCAACCTGCAGGAGTGCTCGAGGATGTACTAGTTAGGGTAAACAATTTAATCTTTCCAGTTGATTTTTATTTGTTAAATATGGAAGATGAATCTGTTGATACCCCACCCCCATTGATCTTGGGTAGGCCGGTTTTGAAATTTGCAAAAACTAAGATTAATGTGCATGTTGGTACCATTTCCATGGAATTTGGTGGTGATATAATTCAGTTTAACATTTTTGATGCCATGAAATACCTTGTGGAAGATCATTTTGTGTTTCATTTGGATGTTATTGATTTGATGGTTGATGATATACATGTTGATATGTTGGCTGAATTTCTTGAGGTATTAGAGTATGATGATAGCATTGCTTGTGATGATTGTGATGCATGTTATGGACTTTTTGCTAATAAAGAAAATGTGAAGTGTGATGCATGTACTGAAATTTTTACATTTTTATCATGTGTTGATGATGCTAATACTGATGTTGACATTCATAATGATGTGCTTGTTGTTGATATGGATTGTGCTGATAAATGTACTGAGTTTACTGATTTTATGGGATATGATGATGTTGTTTTGCAAGATTGTGCATAGATTTTAGGTGATGTTGCAAATTTAGTGGACTTGATTTCAGTCCCGAAATTGTTACCATCTGTCCAGCAACCACCTTGCATTGAAATAAAACCCTTGCCTGAGCATCTAAAATATGTGTTCTTGGAAGAAAATGAGAAGTTGCCGGTTATAGTAGCCAAACAATTACAACCTAAACAAGAAGAAAAATTGTTGAGTGTCTTGAAGCAACACAAAAAGGCAATTGGTTGGACACTTCCTGATATCCCTAGTATAAACCCCTCCACTTGTATGCATCGAATTTTATTGGAGAAAGGGGCCAAACCAGTGAGGCAACCTCAAAGGAGACTTAACCCATTGATTCTGGATGTTGTGAAGAAAGAGGTGAGCAAGCTGCTGCAAGCCGGTATCATTTATCCAATCTCTGATAGTCAGTGGGTGAGCCCGGTGCAAGTTGTCCCAAAGAAGACCGGGATAACTGTGGTGGTTAATGATAAGGCAGAGTTGGTCCCAACAAAAGTCCAGAACAGCTGGACAGTTTGTATTGACTATCAGAGACTCAACCAGGCCACCAGAAAAATCATTTTCCATTGCTTTTCATAGACCAGATGTTGGAGAGAATGGCGGACAAGTCACATAATTGTTTCCTTGATGGTTTCTCAGGCTACTTTCATATTTGCATAGAACTTGAGGACCAGGAGAAGACCACTTTCACTTGCCTGTTTGGTACATTTGCATATAGGAGGATGCCATTTGGCCTATGTAATGCCCTAGGTACATTTCAGCGGTGTATAATAAGCATTTTCTTTGATTTTTTAGAATCTTGCATAAAAGTATTTATGGATGATTTTACATTGTATGGCTCCACATTTGATGAATGTTTAGTTAGCCTAGCTAGGGTGCTTGATAGATGCATTGAGACTCATCTTGTTCTTAATTTTGAAAAATGCCATTTCATGGTAGAACATGGTATAGTCTTAGGGCATGTAATTTCTAGCAAAGGCATTGAGGTTGATAAATCCAAAATTGATGTTATTGCCTCTTTACCCTACCCCACTTGTGTGCGGGAAGTGCGTTATTTTCATAGTCATGCAGGGTTTTACAGGCATTTCATCCAGGATTTTAGCAAGATTGCGCTTTCATTGTCCTGACTCCTCCAAAAGGAGGCAGAGTTTGGTTTTGATGCCTCTTGCAAAGAGGTTTTTGAACTATTGAAGATGCATTTGACTTCTGCTCCTATTATTCAAGCTCTGAATTGGGAGTATTCTTTTGAGCTGATGTGCGATGCATCGAACTATGCGGTTGGAGCTATCCTTTCACAACGAGTGGGCAGGAAACCTCATGTCATATCTTATGCCTTTCGTACTTTGTATTCGGCCCAAGCCAACTACACCACCATAGAAAAAGAACACTTAGCTATTATTTTTGCCTTGGATAAATTTAGAGCATATATGTTGGGCACTAAGGTTATTGTTTTCTTTGATCATGCGGCTTTGAGGTTCTGGTTGAAGAAGGCTGAAGCGAAGCCTAGATTGATTCGGTGGGTGTTGCTCTTGCAAGAGTTTGACATTGAGATAAAAGACAAAAGTGGAGTTGAAAACTTGGTGGCTGATCATTTGAGCCGCATCCCACAAGCCATGGAGAATTTTCCCATCCGAGAGACCTTTCCCGATGAGCAGCTTTTGTTGCTCTGAGGTATGGATCCTTGGTTTGCTGATTTGGTAAACTATTTAGCTGCATCTGAGTTGTCTGGTCGTCTTAAGCATCACATTGATAAACTTAAGAGTTAAGCTAAATATTACATTTGGGATGATACTCACTTGTGCAGATTGTGTGTTGAAGAAGTCATTAGGCGTTGTGTGCCTGATCATGAGTTTTATTCCATTTTTCATTTTTGTCATACTCTTGCATGTGGTGGTCACTTTGGTCCTACGCGCACTGCTAGGACGGTTCTAGATTGTGGTCTGTATTGGCCTACTTTATTTCATGATGCACATGCGTATTGTAAGAATTGTGAATACTGCCAAAGAACTGGTACTATTGCACGTAGGAATGAGATGCCCCAACAACCTTTGTTGTTTTGTGAGATATTTGATGTTTGGGGCATTGATTTCATGGGTCCATTCCCTAGTTCCTTTGGTTTTGTTTAAATTTTGTTGGCTGTTGATTATGTATCCGAATAGGTGGAGGCCAAGGCCACCAGGACTAATGATTCCCATGCTGTTGTCGATTTTGTTAGATCTAATATTTTCTGCAGGTTTGGCATTCCAAGGGCCATAATTAGTGACCAAGGTTCGCATTTTTGCAACAAAACCATGGGTGCAATGTTGAAGAAATATGGTGTGGTGCACAAGGTCGAAACTCCCTATCATCCCCAAACAAATGGACAAGCTGAAGTGTCAAATAGGGAATTGAAGCAAATTTTGGAGAAGACCGTGCAACCAAATAGAAAAGATTGGAGCAAAAGACTTGAGGATGCTTTTTGGGGTTATAGGACCTCCTTCAAGACACTTTGGGGATGCCTCCCCTTAGGATTGTCTTTGGAAAGGTGTGCCACCTTCCGGTGGAGATTGAGCACAAGTCATTTTGGGCGGTGAAGCAATGCAACCTTGACTTGAGTCAAGCGGCACCAACTTCAAGAACTTGAGGATCTTAGATTGGAGGCATAAGAGAACTCTCGGATCCACAAAGAAAAGACCAAATTGTTTCATGATAAGTTGTTGCGAACGAAGGAGTTTCACCTTGGTCAAAAAGTTCTTCTATACAATTCCCGCCTCAAGTTCATGCTCGGTAAGCTTCATTCTAGGTGGATTGGTCCTTTCATAATTGTTAATGTTTTTCCTCATGGTGCAGTTGAGATAAAGAGTGAGGCCACTAACAAAGTGTTTAAAGTCAACGGTCATCGCCTCAAGCACTTTTATGAGGGAGCACAAGAAGACACAGTGGAGGAGCTCCACTTGCTTGATGTGACTTACTTGGATTGATAGGGATGTTTCTTACCTCTCTCATTTTTATTTTTACTTGCCCTATTCATTGGTTTTGAGCTTCACATTGAGGACAATGTTGATTTTACTTGGGGGGTGGATGCATGTTTTGTTTTATGTTTTTGTCTTGTTTTTCATTGAATAAAAGTATACTCTAGTGTTTGTTTTTACTGTTTGTTGTTTCTGTTTGCTGTTTTTACTGTTCGTTCTTTTTGCTGTTTTTGTTTTCTGTTTTTACTGTTTATTGTTTTGGCACTGTTTTTAGCATTATTTTGTTGTTTTAGTGTCGTTTTGTTGTTTTGAAAAAAGAAAAAAATAGAATAAATAGTTTTGCTTTCCACTTGGAGTTTTTAGAGTTGTGAGGGTTGTGTGGGCTTGAATCAAGTGAAGTGAAAAGAGTCATGGCATAAGTGATTAAATGTCTTTCCTTTTGATTTTGACAAGTTTGGTGATGAACATTGAATTGATAAATTGAGTTTGATAGAAAAATATACCTTGTGAGATTTTTGAGCCTATATACTCTCTTCATTCTTGTGTGAATTTTCATTCATGGATTTTGTTGCTCCAGAACTTGCTTTGATTCTTTTTGAAGCTACATTGTGCATGCACATATTAGGATGATGAGGGCATTTTTGTTCTCTTTTAGCCACTCGGCCAAATATCCAACCTTGCATGTTTTTCACATTAATTTACCCCCTTGAGCCTTTTGACCATTCTTTGTTTTTGAGCTCATTACAAGCCTTAAAGTGAAAAACAATGTCTCTACCTTACCTTAAGGAATAGGGGAACATTGGGAAGCTTTCGAACAAGTGTGGGGGAAGTTGATTTTTGTTATGCAAGTGTTGATGAAAAGAAAAAAAAATATAGAAAGAAAGAGTTACAAAGAAAAAAAAAATGTATAGCTATACTTGTCTTAAAGAAAAAAAGAAAAGAGAAGGAAAAGAAAAATAAACACAAGTAAAGGAAGGAATTTGAAAAGGGAGTTGCTTGGTTGTACGGTGAATTTGGATGCCTTTGTTTTTATGCGAATTTTGCCAATGTTCCTCCATTCTCTTTGGTCTTAACTTGCCATATCCATTTTATCCCATTCCTTTACCTTGACCACGTTACATCCTTGAATGAAGTCCTTTTGATTTTTGTGTGCATGTGCATGAGTGGGGAGATTGAGAAGATAAGCAAGCTTATGGTAGTACCAATTTTGAAGGATTGAATTCAGTGAAACACTTAACATCTAAACACTTGAGGGATTGAGAGTATGTCATGTGAGGTTCTATCATTCTTGGTTTATTCCTTTCAAAGGGATTTGCCTTGCTTGTTGGATGAAGAGGGAAAGAATTTGTTTCATGGATGTTGTGATTTCTTGAATTTTTGGTTGTTCTTCTTGCTCATATTTTTTTTTTCTAAACAAAATAAGGGCCTCATTAAAACCTTATGATGCAAAACCCTCCTTAGGGAAAATGCATCATGAAGGAAAAAGAGCACACATAATTTTATTAAAACAAAAGAAAATGAGTACAAAATAACGATGGGGGACATAAAACCAAAACCCATTGAAGGAAAATTACTTAAACCTATAACTAGGTAAACCAATTCTATTTCTATAAAAATCCTCATTGATGGAAGATGGAATGGTGTTCCACCAATGGAAACCAGTAAAATTGAAGCCAAGAGAGACAATTTTATTTGCAAAACTATTTCCCTCTCTATAAATATGAGAAACTCTAAAAGCCATCCTAGAAGTTAAATTTAAGTAATTTTTTCACCGGTTCCGTAAATCCCAAGGAACAATGTCTAGAGACTTAAAAGCTAGAATCACTAACATAGAGTCACACTCCAACCAAAGGTTATGCCAACCTTTATCAAAAGCAATCTCAATTGCAAACATGGCCCCATAAATTTCAGCTTGCAGAGAGTAATTCATTCCAAGATTGACTGCAAAACAACCCATAGAGGCCCCACTTCTATCTTTGAAAATACCGCCACAAGAAACATAACCAGGAGAACCTTTTGCAGCCCCATCAGTATTGCATTTAGTCCAGTAGCAAGGAGGGGCAATCCAAAGCACTTCTTTAGGCAAAACATCCTTCCTAGGATTTACTGAAACTGAAAAGAACTTAAGGAAGGCAAACTCATCAATGTCAGAACTAGCATGGCCCTTGCTCCAATTGCCAGATAAATTAACATTTGCAGAAATGATGTTTTGAATTGAGCTCAAACTCACCTTCTTATCATCAAACCTTAACTTGTTCCTACAAAACCATATACCCCAAAAACATTGAAGTAATTATACACCCTCTTAGCCTAAGATTATCATTAGTTGTGATCCTATCATGGATGATTCTCCACATAAGAACAGATTTGGAAGGAGGAATAATATTGCTCTATATGTATTTTGCCCACTCAACAGACTGACTAACAGGAGCAAAAAATTGATAAGCTGCTTTGACGGACAAGTCACCCGAGGAAGATAACTTCCATCTCAAGGAGTCCTCACCCGAGTCAAAGGGGATGCAGACAGATTTCAGAACATCATTGATGATAGGAAACTTATTCAACTAGGAGACCGAAACTGACCATTTGCCATCAACTATAAAATCACTAACCTTGGCTACAAGTTGAATTTGAATATGAGCAGGGATATTCAGGACAGATCCAAGGGGTTAGGAAGCCATAGATCTATCCAAAAATTGATTGCTTCACCTGATCCAAGTTGACAGGCACCATTCTCCAAAACTGCAGATAACTTATGCTTCAAACCAGACCATATGGAGGAACTTATGTGATATTGAATAACAGTCTTCTCTTTGACGACCCTTGCCCTCAACAATCAAGCCCACTAATCCTTAGATTGAACAGGCTGCCAGCATAGCCGCAGTATAGCTGCTTCATTAACCTTCCTTAAAGATCTAATGCCAATGCCACCCTCAATGATAGGCCTGCAAACCTTTTGCCAAGAAACAGTGCAAATTTTCCTGCAATTCACCTCACCAGACCAAATAAAATTTCTGATCCATTTCTCAACGATTTTCAGCAATCTCACTGGCCAAGCATAAGTCATGAAGTTGAACGACATCAAGCCAAAAACACAAGACTTGACTAATTCAACTCTACCAGCTATAGATAAGAGAGAAGCCTTCCAAGCAGATAATTTGGATTTAACCTTATCAGCAATGGGCTGCAGATGTATAGTTTTTGGTTTACCCTTGAAAATTGGAGTTCCTAAGTACACAAATGGTAATCTACCAATAGAGAAGCCTAGAGTTTCATCAATAGCAGCCTGTCTTCTAAGAGAAATAGCACCTGGATAAAAATTCGATTTGCATGGGTTAATAAACTGACCAGAAGCAGACCCATATCTATAGAAAAGAGCCATGAACTCTTGCAGATTTCGTTGAGTACCTTTACAAAACAGCATTACATCATCAGCATAGAGAACATGAGAAGGAACCTTGCATCCCCTTGGACTAGAGATAAGAGACAACTTTCCTTCTTGAACTAGCTTAGTGACACCTCTACTTAAAACCTCTTCAGCTAGGCAAAAAAGCAAGGGGGACAAGGGATCCCCTTGCCTAACACCCTTCTTACAAGAAAAAAACTTGCAGGCCTACAATTCACAGAGATACACAACTTAACTGAAGCAAGGATTACCTTAATCCAGCTACAAAACTTGGAGTCAAGACCAAAAGCCCTTAGAACTTTTAGGAGGAATGACCAATCCAAAGTATCAAACGCCTTCCTATTATCAATTTCTAAAGCCAAATTTCCACCAAAGTTCCTCTTGTCAATCATGTTGATCACCTCAGAAGTAAGGCAGATACAATCTGAAATCTGTCTTCCATGAATGAAACCTCTTTGGTTGGGAGATATGATGTGAGGACCAATGAGAGCAAGCCTATCAGCCAACACTTTGGAAATGATTTTAAACTTGAAATTTGCCATGACAATTGGCCTATACTGCTCAATCCTTTCAGCCTCAGGCACCTTGGGAATGAGAACAACAAGATTAGCACTGAAATTAGGCATGATCCATCTAGTTGTAAAAAATTGAGATACTGCACTAACCACATCATCACTGATAACATTCCAGTAAGTTTGGTAAAAATGAGCACCAAACCCATCAGGACCAGGAGCACCATCATGATTCATACCAAAAACTACCTGCTTAACCTCTTCAGCCAAAGGAACAGCAGTCAGCAACCTGTTGTCATCAACTGAAACAGAACTGGAAATCACATCATCAACAAGGCCATTATCAACACAATTGTTTTCTGAGAAGAAGATGTCCTGAAAGTAGTTAACCACATGGTCCTCAATCTGAGGAGCATTGCTAAGAATTTGATCCCCACGTTTCAGCATGCTCATTTGCTTAGCTACATTCCTAATCTTGGTCATTCTGTGAAAGAACTGAGTATTCCTGTCTCCTTCCAGATGCCATTTGATCCTGGACTTTTCATGCCAATAATCCTCCTGCTACTGCAGAGCTTTTTCTAGCTCTAGCTGAGCAGATTTTTCAAGATCACGAAAGGAGTCTGACATACCATCAACATCAAGTTGTTGCTGAACTAAATGCAGCTGTTGTTGAGCATTGGAGACATTAGCATGCACATCCCCAAACACTTCTCTATTCCACACCTTTAATCTATTTTTTAAGTTCTTTAATTTTTGGCTCAGCACAAACATTGGACAACCACCAATATTAGAATTCCAAGCCTCCTTAACAATCTCTAAACATTGCGGATGATGTGACTGCATTTTCATAAACTTGAAAGAAGAACTATGCACATAAACATATTTTTTTAAATCTAACAGTAAAGGATAGTGATCTGACCTTGATTTTGTTAAAGTGCAACAAGTGATACTTGACCAAGAATTTATCCAAAGATCATTACAAACAGACCTATCCAACCTCTTTTCAATCAAAGCCCTCCCTCTCCTACCATTACACCAAGTAAATTGATTACCTCTTGTTGGAAGGTGAATAAGATTATTGCAAGCAGTCCACAGTTGGAAATTTTCACAAGCTATTTTTGATGGACTACCACTACCTCTATACTCATGAGCTCCAAGGACAGTGTTGAAATCACCAATGAAACACCAAGGCAAACTATGATTATCCTGCAAATCATTCAAATCCTTCCAAAGTTGCCTCCTATTCAAGTAACATGTAGAAGCAGACACTGCTACTATGCCAATATCCTGACTATCCACCTTAACAGAAAAAGCTACATGTTGAGAAGAGCTGGAAATAACGTATGGCCTCCACCTCTCAAAACATAAGCACCATAAGTTTGGACTAATATCTTGTCTATCATTAACAGCAAAAACATTGAGCCCAAGATTTCTCCAATACCTAGCAGGAACTTTATTCAAATCCATCCAAGGTTCAGAAATAAAACAAAGTCAAGCCTGTTATCAAAACAGATCTGCTTCAAAACCAACCTAGTTGAGGAATTGGCTAAGCCTCTAACATCCCAATAGAGGCACTTCATTGAGCAAGATGCAAAGATCCTTCCCTTGATCGGGTAAAAGGCACATCAGTTTTGGCAGTGTTCTTCTTTTGCTTCAATCTCTTCTTTTGAGACTTTGTCATAACTGGCTCAAAATCATCCACATTTGGTTGAGATGGAACAACCATCTTCTAATTGCTAGCTGCATTCATTTCCTCATTGACCATGTCATCCCAATTCCTGTTTAACACATTCAGATCTTGTTGCACACGAGATGGAAGCTGCTGCAACTCATATTGAAGAACTACTTGAGAAGATGAACCAATTAAAGGAGACAAAGCACTCTTAATCTGAGACTCCGGAGTGTCCTTGACAATATCTGACTGAGATGGACTTGTGGATTGCAGCCTTGGATTGACTGCCTCCTCAAACTCAGTCTCCATTGAAACATCATCATCTTCATTCACCTCATTCCCCAAAGGAAGAGGATTATCACGCATTTCCAAAATAGGAATATCAAATTTTCTAAGATCTCTATCAATCACAATATCAGGTCCCTTTACTGGATCTAACTCTGGAACCTCCATATTGGCATCACCTTTATTAACATCATGCTCCATTAAAACACCCTTTCCTTTTGGCACATACCGAGAAACCAATTTCTTGGTACATAAGTCAGCCTTTGTAGCTTTATCCTCTTATAATGAGAATCAGTGTGACCAATAGTAGAACAATGAGAACAAAACATTGGCAATTTTTCATATTCAACATTTACCAAAAAGGCAAACTCCTCTCTTTCCACCGTAATAACGTCTCTCAATTGTTTTTTCAGATCAAGATCAACAAGAACCCTAGCAAAGTGACCAAAAGACCTCTTAGTTGTTGCATCATCCAAAGATAACGGAGTACCAATGCCCCGGGCAATAGCAAACAAAATGTTTGGCCTCAAATCCTCTTGTGGAAGATCAATGATGCGAATCCAACATTGAGCATTAGATTGCTTAGCCACGTTAGGAGAGAAATCAGGGGTCCAAGAAAATAGTCTCAAGACACCCGGATTAAGGGACCAAGAACCAACTGCAAGAAATTTCCTCAGGTCTTCTATTGATGAGAAACTAAACTCATAGAAGCGCTTTCCAATCGGGGTTACCTTCCATCTGTTTAACGGCTGCCAAAGTTTCAATAACTTGTCCCGCAAGTCATCTAACTTGTATGGAGAATCACCCTTCACGAGAACCAATCTACCATGCAAATTATTTTTGTAGCTTTCCACCCTTGCGATGTATTCATCCTGATCAATCTTTATAGCAACAACATCTCCCTTTAAACAAGGAATAGGGAGTTGACTCAGTGGAATATCACAAGCATTGGACAAAGCTTGTGCAAAAGTTTTTGGCGGCAGAGAAGAATCCCGCAAGGAAGAGGAAGGAGGGAGAGGAGAAGAGGAAGGAGGAGGGAGAGGAAGAGGAGGGGGAGGAAGGGCAGACTCTGGGAAGAGGACCTGCCACTCACACCGAGATGAGGTAGCCATGGAGAGGTGACTAATCCTAGTTTACCATGCAAACCCTAGCAGAGCATGCAAACTTTTTTCTCAATTATTTATTCTTGCACTCTTGAAAATCTTTTGGAAGTGAATCATTGTTTGTTGTCCCATGTCCTTTGCTTTGATATATTTTTGGTTTTACTCGGGACGAGCAAAAGCTAAGTGTGGGGTTATTTGATGACCATAATTTTGGCATACTGTTTAACCCTCATACGTGTTGTTTTAAACATCATTTGTGCTTAATTGTAGGGTTTTGGGTGCATTTCATGACTTTGGACATTAATTGGGCTGAATTGCATTTTTTGGCATATTTGGTACATTGACACTACTTCTGTATTTGGAGCATAACTTTGGCTGTAGATACCGACAATTTATGATTTTAATTTTTTAGGAAATCTAAGAAAATTATCTACAACTTTCATGCAGATCTCGAGATCCAATTCTATGAATACAAGGCTCAAATGGGCTGAAAGTATGACCAGAGGTGTTGTTGTGGGAGTTTGGACAGAGAGTAGTGTTTGGGCCTTGAGTTATAAAGGTCGGATGCACCTAAAACCAAAACCAATTTGAAGAAGACACACTTGTTTACAACTTTCATGAAGATCACTTGACAAATTGATATCGTTTGGATGGTGTAATATTCTTTGGAATGTCAGCCTCGGATCCTGAAGCACCCTGAAGTGTTTTGGGCCTAACTCTCTCATTAGAGGTCCAATTGGGACAATTTTGGCGTCTATTTGCAGCTGAGCCAAAGGTGATACGTTGAGAATTAATAAAATTGTAATTTAATGAGTTTAAGAACTCAGAAACAGTGGAACACAACAGAGCACGAAATTGGGGATTTGAGAGAGCTTATCTCTCTTTTCCTTTTCTTCTTTCTTCTTGGTTTTTGTTCACTTTCCTTTTTATGGGTTGTTCCTCCACATCCATGGAGGACTTAACTCTCTTAATCAATCCTTGGGTGTAGACATTATTGAGGCTTGGTTTATGAAACCTTGCTCTATTTTGTATATTCATGTTTAATTTCATTTTTCATTGTTTTCTCCTCTTTGATTCTTTATTCTAATTTTATTTGCTTAAATGAAGTTGAGTCTTGAATGTATGTGTTAGTGTGGCTTCATTAACTCATTTTTAACTCATTTTTAAAGAGAGAAGACATAATCTAGATGTTGCATTGAAGGTGTTTGATATTATGTCTAGCTTAGTTTAATTTCAGTTTTTAAGTTTAATCTTGGTTTGATGGTTGCTTAACTCATTTTTCCTTGAGTAATCTTCATTCTAGAAGCATTTCTAGAAGTGAAATTGTGGATTATGGTGAGGCTTCTTGCTATAATTCGAAACCAAGGGTGAAATTAACATGATTTTCGTTTTTGGTTAAGGATTGATTAAACCCAATAATTGTCATTCCCTTTGATTGGTTGTTTTTATATCTTTCTTTTTGTTTTTAGTTATGTTTTAGCTTTGTTATTTTCGTGTTTATAAACCTGCAAACCCCCCAACCTTTTATTTTGCTTGCCTATTTGATTGGATTGCTAAGATGGTTATTGGGAAATGATTCGGCTCAACACCTTTGATACTAGTAAGGTTTTAATTCGATTTTATTAATTTTGGTGGGTTCGATGTACACTCGTCAGTAACATTTATGCACTACCAATTTTATGGCTTAAAATATTTATTTAATTCTCTAAAGAAAATCGAGGGGCATTTTTAAATTATAGCCTACTTTATTATTTAAAAAAAGTATATTTATAAAAAAAAAAAAACATGCAACCTTTATACGAAGAATTTTTTTTAAAAATACGGGACATGACATTTTTAAAATATTATAATTAAAATTATTAAAATTATCATGTATAACAATTATCAAGTTGTAGATTGACATTTTCAACACTTTTTTCAACCCTTGGATTTTCATGCTCATTAACAAAGCCCAACAAAGGGTTTGGATCAACATAAACATTCTCCTATTGAGCAGCATGCTTAACGGTAACTTTTTGAAAAGGTAGAGGCGCAAGAAAATCTACAACAACCACTCTTTCTTTAGAAACAATGAATGCTTCATCAACAAGTTTCTCCCTTGTTGTCTCTTTAACCACATTCGAATTGTCATTACGAGCGTTATTGGTGTATTCTTAGGAATATAGACAGTTGAGATCTTATTGGCCACAAATTTATTCTTGATTCCTAGAGCTTCATGCGTTCGTTTTAAAGTATCCAACTCTTTCAATGTTTCTTGATTCATGTGCGAATTCTTCCTGCAATTTTCAATAGAATGGCCAATTACCTTGCAAACAGGATAGAAAGCAGGTAATCTTTCGTAGTCAATTCTCACAAAGAATGCAAAACCTTTCCTTTCAACAAGAATCTGATTTTGAAGTTGACTAGTGAGATCTATATCCACCAAAACTCTCGTATAGTGTCCTAAAGTCTTGTTAATGTTGGCATTGTAACACCCCGATTTTCGAGTTTTCCTAATTATTCAGTATTTATGAACTTATATTTTAATCGAGGCCTTAGAAATGGCAATAAAATATTCTGGCCAGATAGGAATGTCCTACACAACCATAGGAAGCCATGGTTAAGCTTCGGGCGAAAGCTCAAACGGAGCCCGGTCTGCGTTTTTCACGGATAGTAGTCTTTTTCTACTATCGAGACCTAATTCTGACTCGTGAACGAAACAGTTAGGTTTTATATTTTATTTCCAACGATATTGGTTATTTTGAAAATATTCAAAATAAATAAGTCGTCCTACGACTTTCTTGGGCAAAAACCTAAATCGGGTGAAGAACGGAGCTGAATACGAGATTTCAGTGACCTGATACGGATAAGGTTGAAGTCACATGGTGTGATATGACTCATCAGTGACTCATCAGTGTAATGATTACGTTTAGAAAATATCTGGACGTGAAATGACTAAAATGCCCTTGACCCTTTTCATAATTACCATTTGCCCTTGAATGAAAAGACCGTTTTGCCCTTGAGAATTTATGGAATAACCATTCTGACCCTGTGACTCACCATGTCATCATTACCTTTCTAGAAATATCTAGATATTTATAAGAGAAATGACCAAAATGCCCCTCGTCTTTGAAGGAATTACCAAATTACCCTTTTGGTTATTTACAAGTTTGCCATGACATCAATTATATATATTTCTCTCTTTCTCTCTCTTGGTCATTTCGGCCACACTCTCTCTCTCTTCTTTCTCTCACTTGTTCATCCAAATTCATAGAGTTCTTGAAGTTCTTCATGTGTTCTTCATAAGTTCTTCACAAAAACCCTAGTTTGATCTTCAAAAGTTGAAGTTTTTGAGTGAAAACTTGTTTCTTCTTCACTAATCTTTGATCCTAGGAGGTATGATCCTCATCTTAACTCTCTCAATCTCTCTATTTCATCTCTTGAATCACTTGATTCATTAAGATCCAAGTTTAGATCTAGAACTTTGAAAATCCATAGAAAATTGTAGAAAAATCCTATGATCATGAAACCAATTTCTATGAAACCACCATGATGTGTACTTTGAGTGTCTAGTAGCATGAACCCAAAAGAAATTTTCTCCCTATTCTTCCATGGGAGGGCCGAATCCTATTAAGGATGCAAGGATGGGTTTGTTGCAATTTTTGGCTATACAACACTTGTTCTAGCTTACTTGATGTCTTTGAACCCTAAACCCAAGAGCAAAACATCAACCAAAGCTCCTAACCTATTTCTCCTCTTCATGGCCGAAACATATAGGGTGTAGAACCATGAGTTTTGTCTCAAATTTTTGGGTCATGAGACTTGATTTAGTGTTAATCATGCTTAAGGACCACCCATCCAAAAGTTTGGAACCAAATTAGATCCCTAGCCTTTTTATCTTTTCATGGCCGAACCCTATACCTTCTTGGGGAAGAAAACTTATGTTATAGATTGATGTTGCTTTGTTGTTTGAATTGAATTGTGTTTGATTGTTTTAGGCAACGCAAACGGAACCGGAGCCGGAGCCGAGAACCGATCGAGTTTGCATTGAACTTCCTTTGTGAGGTAAAGGGAGGTAGTTCATTTTGAGTTTGGTAGCCTCATGGTATATGATTGATTAGTGTGTTATGATTGAATTAAGACTTGATGTATATGTATACTTATATCCTGGATTGATTGGATGTTAAGTGTTGCGCATAGTTGGTTATTTGATATAACTGTGGCATGGATGCCTTGGATGATATCTTATTGTGATATTGAACTGTTGATATATATATATATATATATATATATATATATATATATATATATATATATATATATATATATATATATATATATATATATATATATATATCCTGGATGAGCATAGGACTGACTATGTCTCGATAATTGTTAAAAGACTCGGAATCGAAAACAAAGTTTTGAAAAACCCGTTTTGAAATTAAAAGTGGTTTTTGGAAAATGTGCTGCTTTTCAAGAAAAGTATGCTCTTTTGGAAAAGTATGTTCTTTTGAAAAGTATGATCTTTTGAAAAGTATGTTCTTTTGAAAAGTATGTTCTTTTGAAATGTATGTTTTTTTGAAAAGTATTTTCTTTTAAAAAGTGGTTTTGTGAAAAGTCGTGCAAAATGTGTTTTATTCTATAAAGTGTTTAAAAAGGGCGTGAGACCTTAGAAAACGGTTTTGTTTTCAAGAAAGGTGTTTTTCCCGGAAAATGTGGAAATGCTTTATTTCAAGAAAACAATTTGAGAAAGTTTGACTGAAAACAAAAATGATGAACCTTTGAGACGAACCCAAACCTAGTGGCCGAGACGTCGGGGCTAGTGTTTTGTGGATTGAGCACTTGGACTTCGTGTCCTGTGTTTTTGATTTGAGTGGGCTTAATGCCTTTTTGAAACGATTCGTGGACTTTGTGTCTCGACATTTGAATGATTTGAGTGGGCTTAATGCCTTTTTGAAACGAGTCGTGGACTTTGTGTCTCGACATTTGAATGATTTGAGTGGGCTTAATGCTTTTTTGAAATGAGTCGTGGACTTTATGTCTCGACCTTTGAAAGAATGAAGCGAAGAAAACAGAAAACTTTCTGTGTACATGCATGAACCGGCAGACGTGCCATTTGAAACCGAGCTACAACTCTAGTAGTATTGAATAAAATCAGTCAAGACCACTAGGTCTATAGGGGCATTCTGTGTTCGAGATCCTACAAGTGGCCGGTGGCATAGCAACCCCGTGCCGTGGTAAATCGGCTGCCAAACACGAATGAACTCAATCTGAGACTGGCGTATTCAGGATATGGTTATGACGTGGTACCCTGGAACAATTGTTGTTCGGACCTAAATAGAGAGGCCAACTCATGAGAACAATTGTGTTACGGGTGTTACTACGGCCTATCGCTCGATGTTGGGAAGTTAGAATCTCCGGAGTACATGAATTAGAAAGATGATATTGAAGTCCCATGCATTATTATAAATCATGATTGTGTTTGAGATATTATATTGTGTTGTATAGATAACTGTTCATATGACTGTATTTATGCTGTTTGTCGCCTGTGCGGCTATCATGATAAACTTATTATATGAGTATCTCACCTTTGCCTGTACATGTTGGACACCTTGTTGTGTTTTTGGAACACATGTACAGATGTTCATAGGTCCCCGCGGAGACGTGAGGACTCCGATGACGGAGCGTTCTGATGAAGTTGACGTTGGGTTATACCCCAATGGCTACTTTTAGCCGACCAGCTTAGGAGTCTTTTATTTTGAGCAGTCTTATATTACTGCACGCTTTTGAACTTATGTTTTCAAGTTTGTAATATGTTATACAATAGGTGAATACTGATGTGCTGTAAGAAGTTTATTTCTTCATCTTGAGTTTGTATCGCCTATGCATGTAGAAAATTTTTAGAACCGCGTTTTCGAACGTAGCTATTTAATTAAAGTATTTTCCGAAAGCAATCAGCGTTTTATTTTCTTGATTTATTTCCGCATTAGAGTCCGAGTATGTAGCACCCGCGAGGGGGGTGTTACATTAGTGGTATCAGAGCTGGTCGAGTCTTTCGGGAATCCTTGGGAAGTGAGTCTGTTATGTTTATGTTGTGTGATCTCTGTGAACCTTGTTTGAATTGTTTCTCTGTTGAAGCAATGTGTGTTGACACACTAGTTTTGATTTATGTTTCCTTATTAAGGTATGTCTGGTTTACCTTGTAGGGAAACATGAATCTTAGAGGCGGTCGTGGTGGAGGTTGCGGCACTGCTGACAACAATGTTGATGACAACAACATCAATCGATCTATCCAGGCAATGGTTGGTATGGCGGCTGCTGTTGCTGAACAGAAAGCTACGATGGCTCAACAGAGTCAACAGAACCAACAAAGAGCTGATCTTGCTGCTCTTAATCCACCGCAGTTTCATGGGGACTGGAAGTGCGAGAGATTTGAAGGAGGTTTGCGCTTCAGGATCAAGGAGTCAGTGTTACCACTGGAGATCCGTACCTTCGGACAAGGAAGGGAGCACAAGAGTACTGCGGGAGGACCGTCTAGGTCCAGGAACCCAAAACAATACCAGCACCAGAGAGGGAAGCAGTCCCAGAAGAAGCCATATTCTCGACCTCAAGGGAGTAGTCAGAAACAACAATCGTATCGTCCTGTCGCTTCTATTTACGGCGGTGGGAGTGGAAACAACGAAAATCAAGGCCAAATCCGGAGGTGTTTCAATTGTGGGAAACACGGGCATCAAGCTGACACCTGCAATCTGAAAGGAGTTCTATGTTTTCGATGCGAGAAGATAGGACATTTCATGAGGGAGTGCCCTACACCAAAAACCAAGCCGACTGTCAAGAATGTTCGAACTGCTAGACCCACAGCAAGGGGAAGGGTTTATACCATGACTGGCGTTGATGCTTCCAAATCTGGTGATCTCATACAAGGTAGTTGCATCATAGCTGGTAATCTCCTAATTGTACTATTCGATTCGGGTGCAACGCATTCGTTATCTCTTTGGATTGTGTGAGACAATTAGACTTGCCTGTTTCTCCGTTGTCTTTTGATTTGATTGTCACAACTCCAACAGCTAAGCCTGTTACTGTTAATACAGTATGTTTGAACTGTCCTATTACTGTTCATGATAGGAACTTCCTTGTTGACTTAATATGTTTGCCTTTGACTCAATTGGATGTGATCCTAGGCATGGATTGGTTATCTTCCAATCATATCCTTTTAGACTGTGCACATAGAACCTTAGTTTTTCCTGACCCTAAGGTTTCTGGATTTTTAACTGCCAACCAAGTAGGAGATTCTTTGAAAGAAGGAGCTCAGGGATTCATGCTTCTATCCTGCTTAGAAATCGAGAGGGATGTTGTCTTGAGCGATGTGCCGGTTGAGAAAGATTTCCCGAAAGTTTTTCCTGAGGAAGTTCCAGGTTTGCCACCTTTGAGAGAGATCGAGTTTTCGATTGATCTAGTTCCAGGATCTGGTCCAATCTCTATAGCCCCTTATAGGATGTCACCTACGGAGTGAGCCGAGTTGAAGACCCAACTAGAGGATTTGATGTCAAAACGGTTTGTAAGACCAAGTGTGTCCCCGTGGGGAGCACCAGTGTTGTTGGTGAAGAAGAAGGACGGGAGTTCAAGACTCTGTGTGGATTACCGTCAACTGAACAAGATTACGATCAAGAACAAGTATCCTCTACCCCGCATAGATGACTTGATGGATCAACTTCAGGGAGCCGCTATCTTTTCAAAGATTGATCTGGGGTCCGGTTATCACCAGATCAGAGTAAAGAACGAGGACGTACCTAAGACTGCCTTCAGGACTCGTTATGGTCACTATGAGTACCTCGTGATGCCTCTCAGAGTGACGAACGCACCTGCTATCTTCATGGACTACATGAACCGGATTTTCCGTCCGTATCTGGATCAATTCGTTGTTGTGTTTATCGACGATATTCTCATCTACTCGAAAAGTTCCGAGGAGCATGAGGAACATCTACGACAAGTTTGCAAATCCTTCACAAGGAAAAGCTGTACGCAAAGCTACCCAAGTGCGAGTTTTGGCTGAATGAAGTCAAATTCTTAGGACACGTGATTTCAAAGGCAGGAATTGCCGTCGATCCTACAAAAGTAGAAGCAGTACTTTTATGGGAGAGACCCAAGACTGTGACAGAAATCCACAGTTTCGTTGGACTAGCTGGTTACTACAGAAGTTTCATCGAAGGATTTTCAAGGATTGTTGCGCCATTGACTCAGCTAACGAAGGAGGACCAACCGTTTACATGGACTGACAAGTGTGAGGAAAGTTTTCAGACGATGAAGGAGCGTTTGACAACCTCACCAGTGTTAGTACTACCTAAACCAGACGAACCGTACGAAGTGTACAGTGATGCTTCGCATCAAGGATTAGGATGTGTGCTTATGCAACATCGGAAGGTGGTAGCATATGCTTCACGCCAGTTGAAGATTCATGAGAGGAATTACCTGACGCACGACCTAGAGTGAGCTGATGAAGATCCGGAGACACTACTTGTATGGATCAAAGTTTGATGTCTTCAGCGACCACAAAAGTTTGAAGTACCTGTTCGATCAGAAGGAACTTAACATGAGGCAGAGACGTTGGACGGAGTTTCTTAAGGACTACGACTTCACCTTGCTATACCACCCTGGAAAAGCAAATGTCGTTGCAGACGCTCTGAGTCGGAAGACCCTGCATATCTCTGCAATGATGGTTAAAGAGCTAGAATTGATAGGACAGTTTCATGATCTCGATCTGGCTGTGGAAGTGAACCACGAGAGGATTTGTTTGGGAATGATTAAGGTATCTAGTGGTCTTATGGAGACAATCCGTGGACAACAAGCAATTGATGAGTACCTCCAAGAGAAAAAGGAGTTACTGGGACAAGAGAAAGCTGCAGAGTTCAGTTTGGGAACTGATGGCATCTTGAGATACAATGGACGAGTTTGTGTACCGAGCAACTCGGAGATGAGGAAAATGATTCTGGACGAACCTTTGTACTTACACTCCTGCGTATTAGAAATTTGAGTGGATTGGTTTAAAAGTAACCTTTGGCCTAAACTTTTACATGTCGGTCTATCGAAAGATTTTTTTTTTAGGACTATTCCTTGAGTTGTAACACAGACAAATTCCTGATACTGAAAGTTTCTTGATGAAACTTAGTCGAATCACTTTTACTATTGGTAACTATGATCCAGTCTGAAACTTTTGCCAAACTGTTTACCTTTCGATTCCCTGGTTTGTTGGAGAATTCATATGAAGGAGGGGACTTTATTAGAGTCATGGTTGTAAACATGTATTAGCTATGCATTTTTACACTTACGAACCTACTAAAGAATCTTTTACATACTGGATATTCCTGTACTCGTTTCCGAGAGATAAAATCCTTCTATATACTTTCCTGTGAGAGTAAGACCAAGAAAATTTCTTCTGTCGGAAGATTTCTCCCTTAATCTTCGAGGGCCGAATAGCGATCAAATCCAATTGTTTGCCCTTAACTTAAGTGGACGAGCAAGAAGACGTTTCGATCTTTGAAGGACTGGGTGGGAGTAAGTGTATTACTCTAACTACAAACATCCTGTCAGCAGGATAGACGAGAAGAGTTAGGCGTTCTGTTAAAGTATGGCGTAGTGGATGAGATGTGGAACCTGGGGGATCAAGAGGGTCCTGTCCAGTTTTGAGTCACGAAATTTCGAGGACGAAATTTTTTTTAGAGGGGTAGTAATGTAACACCCCGATTTTCGAGTTTTCCTAATTATTCAGTATTTATGAACTTATATTTTAATCGAGGCCTTAGAAATGGCAATAAAATATTCTGGCCAGATAGGAATGTCCTACACAACCATAGGAAGCCATGGTTAAGCTTCGGGCGAAAGCTCAAACGGAGCCCGGTCTGCGTTTTTCACGGATAGTAGTCTTTTTCTACTATCGAGACCTAATTCTGACTCGTGAACGAAACAGTTAGGTTTTATATTTTATTTCCAACGATATTGGTTATTTTGAAAATATTCAAAATAAATAAGTCGTCCTATGACTTTCTTGGGCGAAAACCTAAATCGGGTGAAGAACGGAGCTGAATACGAGATTTCAGTGACCTGATACGGATAAGGTTGAAGTCACATGGTGTGATATGACTCATCAGTGACTCATCAGTGTAATGATTACGTTTAGAAAATATCTGGACGTGAAATGACTAAAATGCCCTTGACCCTTTTCATAATTACCATTTGCCCTTGAATGAAAAGACCGTTTTGCCCTTGAGAATTTATGGAATAACCATTCTGACCCTGTGACTCACCATGTCATCATTACCTTTCTAGAAATATCTAGATATTTATAAGAGAAATGACCAAAATGCCCCTCGTCTTTGAAGGAATTACCAAATTACCCTTTTGGTTATTTACAAGTTTGCCATGACATCAATTATATATATTTCTCTCTTTCTCTCTCTTGGTCATTTCGGCCACACTCTCTCTCTCTTCTTTCTCTCACTTGTTCATCCAAATTCATAGAGTTCTTGAAGTTCTTCATGTGTTCTTCATAAGTTCTTCACAAAAACCCTAGTTTGATCTTCAAAAGTTGAAGTTTTTGAGTGAAAACTTGTTTCTTCTTCACTAATCTTTGATCCTAGGAGGTATGATCCTCATCTTAACTCTCTCAATCTCTCTATTTCATCTCTTGAATCACTTGATTCATTAAGATCCAAGTTTAGATCTAGAACTTTGAAAATCCATAAAAAATTGTAGAAAAATCCTATGATCATGAAACCAATTTCTATGAAACCACCATGATGTGTACTTTGAGTGTCTAGTAGCATGAACCCAAAAGAAATTTTCTCCCTATTCTTCCATGGGAGGGCCGAATCCTATTAAGGATGCAAGGATGGGTTTTGTTGCAATTTTTGGCTATACAACACTTGTTCTAGCTTACTTGATGTCTTTGAACCCTAAACCCAAGAGCAAAACATCAACCAAAGCTCCTAACCTATTTCTCCTCTTCATGGCCGAAACATATAGGGTGTAGAACCATGAGTTTTGTCTCAAATTTTTGGGTCATGAGACTTGATTTAGTGTTAATCATGCTTAAGGACCACCCATCCAAAAGTTTGGAACCAAATTAGATCCCTAGCCTTTTTATCTTTTCATGGCCGAACCCTATACCTTCTTGGGGAAGAAAACTTATGTTATAGATTGATGTTGCTTTGTTGTTGGAATTGAATTGTGTTTGATTGTTTTAGGCAACGCAAACGGAACCGGAGCCGGAGCTGAGAACCAATCGAGTTTGCATTGAACTTCCTTTGTGAGGTAAAGGGAGGTAGTTCATTTTGAGTTTGGTAGCCTCATGGTATATGATTGATTAGTGTGTTATGATTGAATTAAGACCTGATGTATATGTATACTTATATCCTGGATTGATTGGATGTTAAATGTTGCGCATAGTTGGTTATTTGATATAACTGTGGCATGGATGCCTTGGATGATATCTTATTGTGATATTGAACTGTTGATATATATATATCTATACATATATTTATATCCTGGATGAGCATAGGACTGGCTATGTCTCGATAATTGTTAAAAGACTCGGAATCGAAAACAAAGTTTTGAAAAACCCGTTTTGAAATTAAAAGTGGTTTTTGGAAAATGTGTTGCTTTTCAAGAAAAGTATGCTCTTTTGGAAAAGTATGTTCTTTTGAAAAGTATGTTATTTTGGAAAAGTATGTTCTTTTGAAAAGTATGTTCTTTTGAAATGTATGTTTTTTTGAAAAGTATTTTCTTTTAAAAAGTGGCTTTGTGAAAAGTCGTGCAAAATGTGTTTTATTCTATAAAGTGTTTAAAAAGGGCGTGAGACCTTAGAAAACGGTTTTGTTTTCAAGAAAGGTGTTTTTCCCGGAAAATGTGGAAATGCTTTGTTTCAAGAAAACAATTTGAGAAAGTTTGACTGAAAAGAAAAATGATGAACCTTTGAGACGAACCCAAACCTAGTGGCCGAGACGTCAGGGCTGGTGTTTTGTGGATTGAGCACTTGGACTTTGTGTCCTGTGTTTTTGATTTGAGTGGGCTTAATGCCTTTTTGAAATGAGTCGTGGACTTTGTGTCTCGACATTTGAATGATTTGAGTGAGCTTAATGCCTTTTTGAAACGAGTCGTGGACTTTGTGTCTTGACATTTGAATGATTTGAGTGGGCTTAATGCTTTTTTGAAACGAGTCGTGGACTTTATGTCTCGACCTTTGAAAGAATGAAGCGAAGAAAACAGAAAACTTTCTGTGTACATGCATGAACCGGCAGACGTGCCATTTGAAACCGAGCTACAACTCTAGTAGTTGAGAATAAAATCAGTCAAGACCACTAGGTCTATAGGGGCATTCTGTGTTCGAGATCCCACAAGTGGCCGGTGGCGTAGCAACCCCGTGCCATGATAAATCGGCTGCCAAACACGAATGAACTCAATCTGAGACTGGCGTATTCAGGATATGGTTATGACGTGGTACCCTGGAATAATTGTTGTTCGGACCTAAATAGAGAGGCCAACTCATGAGAACAATTGTGTTACGGGTGTTACTACGGCCTATCGCTCGATGTTGGGAAGTTAGAATCTCCGAATTACATGAATTATAAAGATGATATTGAAGTCCCATGCATTATTATAAATCATGATTGTGTTTGAGATATTATATTGTGTTGTATAGATAACTGTTCATATGACTGTATTTATGCTGTTTGTCGCCTGTGCGGCTATCATGATAAACTTATTATATGAGTATGTCACCTTTGCCTGTACATGTTGGACACCTTGTTGTGTTTTTGGAACACATGTACAGATGTTGTTCATAGGTCCTCGCGGAGACGTGAGGACTCCGATGACGGAGCGTTCTGATGAAGTTGATGTTGGGTTGCACCCCAATGGCTACTTTTAGCCGACCAGCTTAGGAGTCTTTTATTTTGAGCAGTCTTATATTACTGCACGCTTTTGAACTTATGTTTTCAAGTTTGTAATATGTTATACAATAGGTGAATACTGATGTGCTGTAAGAAGTTTATTTCTTCATCTTGAGTTTGTATCGCCTATGCATGTAGAAAATTTTTAGAACCGCGTTTTCGAACGTAGCTATTTAATTAAAGTATTTTCCGAAAGCAACCAGCGTTTTATTTTCTTGATTTATTTCCGCATTAGAGTCCGAGTATGTAGCACCCGCGACGGGGGTGTTACAGGCATCATCCAGAGAAAGTGGAATACCAACTCCTTTGGCTATTGCAAAAAGAATATTTGGCCTCCAATATTCTTGCGAATGACCAAAAATCCTTATCGAACATTGTACATTAGTTTGTCAAATAAGATTAATCATGGCTGAAATTTGGAGTCCAAGAGAAAAGTGTCAATGTGTTAGGCTTAAGATTCCAATAACTAACCAAGAGCACCCTCCACAAGTTTTCAATGGATGAAAAAGAGAACGCAAAGAATCCCTTACCAATTGTAATGATCCTCCATTGAGTAAGAGCCTTCCATAGCTTCGAAAGCTTTGCATGCAAGGCTTGAATACATATAGGAGAATTGCCTTTTGAAAGCAAGATACGTCCATGTAGGCTGTTTTTTTATGCCTCCAAACCGACCATGTACTCATCTTCTGGGATAGTGACAACAAGCTCGCCTCCTTTCAAACATGGAACCAGTAACTGGCTGAAAGGAATATTATAACGCCGATTTTCACGTTTTCGAATTCTTCAGTATTTTAACGTTTGTATTTTATTGGAGGGTTTAGAGGGTGAAATAAAATATTCCGAGAAGAGAGGAATGTTCTACACAACCATAGGAAGCCATGGTTAAGTTTCGGGCAAAAGCTCGAACGGAGCCCGATCTGCGTTTTTCACGGATAGTGGCCTTTTTCTACTATCGAGACCAAATTTGGACTCATGAATGAGACTGTAAGTCTCGGGATTTTATTCTCTACATCTTCGTTAAAATCCGTCCTGACGTCCGAAAAATAATAATAATATATTATATTCGGTCGTATAATCGAACCTACATTTTGGGGTTTGTAGGTTATGGTCTGTCTTGTTTGTGTTATGTTTTCTCTGATTGTTTTCTGTGTTATTGTTTCTGAGAGAAAACAATGTTGGAAGGGATGATGACTTCAGTCTATCCTTTTGTATTGTTCGTTCTCTGTGTTGTGTTTTTGTAAGGAAGACAACAATTGTTTGTTATTCTCTGCATTATTGTTTCTGAAGAGGAATGATATTAGACAGGGTAGTAATGTTTTTGCTTTCTTGTAAGTTGTCGCTCGCAGAGTTCTTTAGAACGAGTGTTTTCTGACGGGTGCAAGACGAGTTGAAAGACATGGAGTTCCTGCAGCTACGTCAAAGAGGAATGTCTGTCAAAGAATATGCTGATTGTTTTGAGTCCCTGCTGAAGTCTTCGAGGTATTTCCATCTTCATCCCGATGAGGAGTGGAAGTGCACAAAGTTCGAAGAAGGTTTAAGGGACAAGATTCGAGGAGAGGTGCTACCTCTTGAGGTCAAAGAGTTCTAGGTGTTGGTAGATGAATGCTTCGTAATCGAAGATCTGATGAAGACTCGTGAAGGAAGGAAACGTAACTCTGGACCGACTAGGTTCCATAAAGGCACCAATGGTCGTGATGATAGATCTCGATCGAAACCGTATTCAAAACAGCAAGGTCAACAATAGCGTTTTGTAGGAGGAAGCAGTGGGAGTATTGGTCAATCTGGAAGCGCCCCAAAGAAGTGCATGAAGTGTGGCAAGAACAATCATGTCACCAGAGGATGCTTAATCAAGGGAATCATGTGCTTCAAGTGTGGAAAACCAGGGCATACTTCACGCGATTGTGTGCAATCAAAAGCTAGACATTCTGTCAACAATGTGCAAGCAGCGAAGCCTAAGGCAAGGAGTAGAGTTTATACTGGGGATGATGCTGAGACTTCTCAAAGGGAAGATTTGATTCACGGTCAGATCGTCGTGAAAGGTAAAACCTTATCTATATATTTCCTTACCCTTAGATTTGATAATTTTTGCACTTCTTGCAAAGCCTGTTATAACTGCGAAAGTCTGTTTGAACTGTTCTATTTCTGTTAAAGATAGAACATTTTTGATTGATTTGATCTGTTTGCCTCTTTCGCAAATGGATGTGATCATAGGGATGGATTGGTTATCTTGTAACTATATCCTATTAGACGGTGCAAACAAAACCTTAGTTTTCCCTGATTCGGATAATTCTGGATTTGGACTGCCAATTGAGAGGAGGAGCTCAACGAATACATGTTACTAACGAGTTTCCGGAAGTCTTTTCTGAAGACGTACCAGGTTTACCGCCAGTTCGAGGCATCGAGTTGTGATCGATCTTGTGCCAGGAATAGGACCAATGTCTATGGCACCGTATCATATGGCGCCTGCAGAGTTGGAAACCTTGAAGGAATAGTTGGTGGACTTATTAGGAAAACAGTTCGTAAGACCCAGTGTGTCGCCGTAGGGAACGCCTATGCTATTGGTGAAAAAGAAAGATCAAACAACTCGCTTGTATGTGGATTAGCGCCAGTCGAACAAAGTTACCATTAAAGAACAAGTATCTTCTTTCGAGGATAGATGACTGGATGGATAAGTTGAGGAGAGCGACATTTTCTCCCAGGATGTTTTACGATCGGTTTGTAACCAGATTCATGTGAAGGCAGAGGATGTACCAAGAACAGCGTTTCAGACACGCTATGGGTACTACGAGTACCTTGTAATGCCTTTGGTATGACGAATACTCCTCTATATTCATGGATTACATGAATAGGATCTTTCGTCCATACCTAGATAAGTTTGTCGTTGTCTTCATAGACGACATACTCATCTATTCGCGAAACCAGGAAGTACACACTGAATATCTTAAAGTGATTCTTCAGGTTCTGGAAGAGAAACAATTGTTTGCAAAACTATCCAAGTGTAAGTTTTGGCTCAACGAAGTAAAGTTTTTGGGTCACGTGATTGCGAAGGAAGGATAAAGCATTTGAATGGACTGAGGCCTGTGAGGAAAGTTTGCAAGGATTAGAGAGAAGGTTGACTACTTCACCTGTGTTAGTGCTGCCTGATCTCAAGGGAACATTTGCGTTCACACTCCTACATATTCCTCAGTGTATTAGACAATTGAGTGAATTGGTAATATGGTGTCCATTGGTCTAGACATTTTCGTATTATTTCACTGAAAGTTTTGTTATTACTATTTCTTGAGTTATAACATAAACAACTTCTTGATACTGGAAGTTTCTTGATGAAACTTAGTCTAATTACTTTTACTTTTGGTGAAAGTGATCCAGTCTGATTTTTGCTAGACTGTTTATCTTTTGATTCCCAAATTTATTGGAAGTTTCTTATGAAAGAAGGAAATTTATTAGAGTCATGGATGTAAATATGTATTAGCTATGCATTTTTACACGCACGAGCCTACTGAAGAATCTTTTTGCATACCGGATATTCCTGTATTCATTCCAGATTGGTAAAATTCTTTTGTACACTTTCTTCTAAGACCAAGACCAGGAAAATTTTCCTTTGTTGAAAATTTCTTTCCTTAATCTTCAGCAACCGAGTAGGTTTAGTTTTAAGTCACGGAATTTTGAGGACGAAATTCTTTTAAGAGGGGTAGGAATGTATACTGAAGAATTCACGTTTTCGAATTCTTCAGTATTTTAACGTTTGTATTTTATTGGAGGGTTTAGAGGGTGAAATAAAATATTCCGAGAAGATATGAATGTTCTACACAACCACAGGAAGCCATGGTTAAGTTTCGGGCAAAAGCACAAACGGAGCCCGATCTGCGTTTTTCACTGATAGTGGCCTTTTTCTACTATCGAGACCTAATTTGGACTCGTGAACGAGACTGTAAGTCTCGAGATTTTATTTTCTACATCTTCATTAAAATCTGTCCCGACGTTCGAAAAATAATAATAATATATTATATTCGGTCGTATAATCGAACCAGGAGGCGTTTGGAGTCGTAAAGGGGTTCAACGAGACCCGATAACGGATAAGCTCGATACCACATCATCCTAGGACACTTGGGAGAGTATGCCAGAGTCGTCATGACGATCGGGAAAATCTAGACGCGAAATGACCAAAATGCCCCTAACCTTAGTCTTTTGCACTTTTATCATTTTACCCTTTTGGCAAATGACCATTTTTCCCTTAAGTGACTTGTTTTAAGGCTGAACTCAGCCCCATCCAGCCCCTCATTCACGCACAAACAGCCCTCCTTTCACACTCCATCTTCAACCTTGAGAAGCTCCATTGTTGTTCTTGAGAAAAGCTTGGTTTCTTGTTGGAATCACTTGATTCCTTGAGCAATCTTCCTTCATTTTAAGGTAAGATCACTTCTATGATCTCTTAGCTTCTTGAATATCTCTTTATTTCAAGATCAAGATCCATTTTCATGAAAATCATTTCTTAGATCCAAAAGTTTGAAAATCCATAGGAAATTGTAGAAAAATCGTTTTGATGTGAGACCAATTTCTTTGAACTCACTTCATCATTCTCTACCTAAACCCAAGAGCTTATGATTCAACTCTCATCATAGCTCAAAAAGCACAAAATGGCCGAACCCTATATGAAGATGATGAATAGTGTTTTTCATCAATTTTTGATTTCTAACACTTGATTTCATCCTTAACTTTCCTATTGCCTTTGAACCCATGAATGGAAAACCAAGATCAATTCCTAACCTCTTTACCCTAGGGTGGCCGAAACCCTCTTTGTTAGGATTGTTGAGTTTTTCTTTGATTGTTGTTTAATGTTTGATTGTTTGGTTGTTTGTAGTTGGTGACAACTATCAGGAGGTTCACAAACCGATCAACCGACTTTGATCCGGGAATCTGCTCTTCAAAAGGTATGGTGGGTGAACCTCATCACACCAAGATGGCGGTGGTGAAGATGGTTGTTTAAGTTTATGTGTGGGTGAAACCCTTTAGCTTGGGTTCACTTTTAATTGTTAAGTTTTGTTAAGTTCTCTTCAAGAACAAGGTTGTCTTGATGAGTGTATGCTTTAGTATGTTGTAGTGTGTTTTAGGATATGTTGATGATGAGATGATTAAATGAAAATCATTTTCATGTATGTTGAAAAACCTACTTTGATCACTAGATCAAGTATGGACTTTTATGCTTGATTATGAGACCATGATGTGTGATGGAATTGTATGTTTTGATTATGATGTAATAAGGTGTAATTGTGGTTTATCATGATTGTGTAAGCATTTTGAGCTACATTTGCTTTGTTGGTGAAGCAAAGTCTCCACTTTTCATTGGAGAAGGCTTGTGGCCTTAGTAAGAGGAAATATAAGAACATGTGTTGTTCTTGATCTAGCAAGGTTTTGAAGTAAGAAAAACATGATTTCATAATCTATGTTTTCAAAGAGAAACAAAAGTGATTTTGATCCAAAGATCAAATGAAGTTTTAACCTTTTAAGTGTGTCACCAAAGTGGAAAATGTCTTTTCTTTAGCCATAGGTTTGTTAATCAAACTAAGTGTTTCAAAAGAGAATTAATGAAGAAGTTAAGGAAAAGTGAAAACAGGGCACTCGCACAGCGAACCCTGTCTCGCCCCGCGAGACAGAGGGAAAACAAGGCATTCGCCCGGCTAACCTTGCCTCGCCTCGCGAGACAGTGGGCTAGACCGAGCAGCAAAAATGCAGCTTCTCGGCCTCGCGTAGCGAAGTAATTCTCGCCCCGCGAACCACCTAAGCAGTGAAGAATTACAGCTCTCTGCGTCGCGACGCGAGACAATTATCGCCTCGCGATGCAGAACGTCGGTTTGAAATACAGTTCTCTGCCTCGCGACGCGAGACATTATTCGCCTCGCGATACAGAGGATATGTATAAGGAGCAAATACAGCTCTCAGCCTCGCGACAAGAAACTTCTGTTCGCCCCGCGAGAAAGGAATTTCAAATGAGGTATCACTACCTTAATTTAGCTAAGCGAATGTACTCTCGCTAAGCGGACACCTTTTAGAAAATGCTAGAAATGCAGTAAGTAGTTCAATGTTGTTTCAAATCAAATGAGTTTTTAATTGCTAAATTTGTTTGGTTTACAAAAGGAGTTTTCTAACTCAATCGTAAAGTTTTACGCGTGAAAAACCTAAGTTAAGTATTTAACTTAGAGTTGAAGAAAAGGGTTTATTAAGTATGGTATGTGGTGGAACGAGACCATGTACTATACCATTGATGACTTAGTACATCAATGAGTTCATAAGACTTAAGTGAATCAACACTTATTTCCTTAATTGAAAATCAAGGAATTAATATCTTAGAAAGGCTTAAAGACTTATCTAAGAGGATTCATAATCCTTATTCTCAATCCTTTGAGTTGGAGGTGGACTCTTTTGATGTTTTAGTTTTGTTGTCGGCCAGACTATGTTAGTTTTTGTAGTACCTTTTGGGAGCTATGACTCCTAGTACTTATTGTATTTCTTATGTCAGTTAGACATTAGACTTATGTCTGTATATAGTAATGTTGATGTTTCTGTTTTTTGTTTTTTGTTTTCTGTATTTATAATACATTATGTCCTAGTAATGCATGGTGAACCTAAGTTCACTTATTAGTATTATTTATTACCTTTACTAATCCCATTACATCTTTAAGAAAAGAAAAGAAAAAGAAAAATCGTATTTTCCGCATTAATAAATATTTTCGGTCTTATAAACGTTCGGGAATGTGACACTCGGGAAAGGGTGTTGCAAATATCACAAGCAATATTGAATGCTTGAGCAAAAGTCTTCTTTTAAGGTGGAGTAGGAGAAGAATAAGATGGACAAGACGAGGGAGAAGTGCCTATTGCAAGAATGCGCCATGGAACAATTAGCCTGACGTCAGCCATGAAAACCACATGCAAAACCTAGAAAAACATGCAAACCCCAGTAGAGCAAAACTAGGATTCTGCTTGTCATTTTTTTAGTAACATGTTCAGTAGTGGAGGTGAGAATAAGTCTATATATATATATATATATATATATATATATATATAACTTAATAAGAAAATGAGTTTATTTTTGTACTCAAACTTAAGCCGACTTTCTTATCTTTTTTATTTGGAAAATGCTAATAAGTGTTCTTAGGTCATTGGTTAAAAAATTAAAAAGATATCTTCTTGTGGAAAAATGGTGTATTCAATTTATTGAAAACTGGAGTTTTTTTTTTGTTTTCCAATAAAACTTTACTCTTCTTGATTCCTAAATTAATGTCCTTAGGGCACTGGTTAGCAAATCCCTTTTTATTTTTACAAGTTTTTGTTATAAAGAGTGTTAGTTCATAAATTTCTATCTATGATCTATATTTTCGTAACACAATTGAAGCAAAATTTGCGAGCCTTAAATATTAAATTAGTAATTTTTTATACATTTTGATTAAAATGAGTTTATTGGTAAAAAAAACTGTTGCGAAAGACTTACGACTTTGAATTGAGGTAGAATCCTAAGGAAGCTCTTTCAAGTCCTCTGGGCATAAAGGAACTACACACTAAAAAAAGGCAGCCGAGCAATCCTGCCCGCACCTTCCAATTGCAGCCTTCTCGTCCTTTCTCGATAGACACGGGAACCAGGGCCTTTCGTCAGGTAGGATTCTAACCTACCTAGGGGTTGCTCGAGTTCCAACCTTCATAACCGGTCCCAGGCCATGCTCAGCGCCCTAGAAAGAGAGAGGCAAGGCTCAATCTCTTTCACACAAAGAACCGATTCTTGTGCAAAGCGGTGTCGACTCTTTAACGACATCGTCCGCAAATCGAGATCTATTGGAGAGAGTCATCGAATCGTCCTTGATTCCCTCGTGGAAAACATCACCATGAATTGAGTTTTTACCCATTTTGAAAATCTTTCACAGTTAAAAACATTTTAGTGAAAGATGCAAAGGAAAATTGAATGTCTAAAACATAAAAAAATAAAAAAGTAAAATTTGTGCATAATGTAAGGAGAGTTAGGGATAAAACCTTGAACATAGAAATTTATTCTAGTTTAATCGGAGCTAGTGTGATCTACATCCAATCCTCATACAACTTACTAGATTTTCTCTAAAAACCTCCCAAGATTTAAAGGTGTTGAGAAACAATTGTTCGAACACTCTTCACAACCGCCTCTAAGGTTTACAGGATCGCTCACCCTCATCCATGCTGCACACCAGCATGGGATCGAGCACTCTTCACAAAGACTCTTTGGAGTTTTAGGGTCGCGCTCAAGGCTTCCCCTGACCTCTCCAAGATTTACCAGACACTTGGGAAACCTCTATTCGAACACTCTTCACCAAAAAGTCTCTAGGCTTTACAGGATCATTTAGCCTCCACAAGCTTACAGGTGCTTGGGTAACCTTTACATTAGATAAGTTTGAGAAGGATAAAAACTCAGATAGCCGGATATTACTATATAAATCATTTTTCTGATAAGACTCTAGAAGTGAGATTGTAACGGCTCGGACTGCTTTCAGGATTACTAACTGTCCCCACAAACCAACACGGGTCTTTTCAACGTGCTTTGTCATCACTCACACGCTTTCTGGAAAACTTCCCAGAAGGTCACTCATCCCACAATTACTCCAAGTCAAGCACGCTTAACTATGGAGTTCTTATGTTCTGGGCTCCCGAAAAGAAGACGCATCTTGTTGGTATAGGTAGTACAAATGAATTCCTTTTAAGCCTTCCTCAAATGTACAGTCCCATACCTGTATAGTCTCAGGATCCCTCTCATTCCGGTGTGAATCGGTTCATTTATGTGTCCCTCCGCCTAGAAGCCTGCCAGGAGCTGCTCCTTGTCCGTGCCTCATGCACCAACGATCACTTCCCGCCCTCGTCAGCCCCGGGTGTCACATGCCCACCAGCTTCCGCTTGGTTCGTCATTGAACCACACTGTACTGGGAGAGGTCCACTCTAATACCATTTGTAATGTCCCGGACTGCTTTCACGATTGCCGACTGTCCCCAAAAACCAACACGGGTCTTTTCAGTGTGCTTTGTCCTCATTCACACGCTTTCTGGAAAACTTCCCAGAAGGTCACCCATCCAACAATTACTCCAAATCAAACACGCTTAACTATGCAGTTCTTATGTTCTGGGCTCCCGAAAAGAAGATGCATCTTCTTTTCGGTAGCCCACCACTTAAGAACTCCAAATTTAAGCGTGCTTGACTTGGAGTAATTCTGGGATGGGTGATCTCCTAGGAAGTTTTCCTAGGAAGCGTGTGAGTGAGGAAAAAGCACGTTGAAGAGACTCATGTTGGCTTGTGGGGATAGTCGGCAATCCTTAAAGCAGTCCGGGCCATTACAAACTAATGTAACACCCCCCTCGGGTGTTACGTACTCGAACTCAAAAAAGTAGAAAAACATCACGAAATAAAACGCTGGTTACTTTCCAAAAATAATATAATTAAATAGCTACGTTCAGAAAACGTGGTTTTAAAAAATTTCTACAGGCATAAGCAGTTCAACTCAAAACAAGGAATAACCCTTATAACACATACATCAATATTCATTGTTCATAAAAACATAATCATAACGTAAGTTCAGTATAATATATCACATTACAGACTTAAAGACTTAGCACGTGTTTGGAAAATAGATTGGATGGAGCTGGACGCGCGTTTGGAAACGCAAAAGCAACTAATAGTTGCTTCTCCAACGCGCGTCTGTGGCTCAAAGCCACTTTCCCAAACATACTATTAGTCCACATTCACGCAACAAATAAATATAAGACTGCTTTAAGAAGATAGATTGCTAAGCTGGTCGGGCTAAAAGTAGCCGTTAGGATACAACCCCCAAAGTCAGCTTCTTCAAAAGGCTCCGTCATCTGATTCCTCACGTGTCAACGGGGACCTACGATCAACATCTGTACATGTGTTCCAAAAACACAACAGGGTGTCCAACATGTACAGGCAAAGGTGAGATACTCATTTATATGTTTATCACGATAGCCGCATAAGCTACAAACTACAGTTACGGTCACACATAAATACAGTTATAATAACAGTTATTCATGTAAATAATATCTCAAACACTATCATGAGTTATAATAATGCATGAGACTTCAATATCATCTTTCTAATTCATATACTCCGGAGATTCCTACTACCCTTCATCGAGCGATAGGCCGCAAATACACCCGTAACACAATTGTTCTCAAGAGTCGGCCTCTCAATTTAGGTCTGAGCTCCAATTGTTCCAGGTTACTAATTCATAACCATATCCTGAATAGTCCAGTCTCTGATTGAGTTCATCCGTGTTGGGCAACCGATTTACCACGGCACGGGGTTGCTGTGCCACCGGCCACTTATGGAGTTTCGAACACAGAATGCCCCTATAGACCTAGTGGTCTTAACTGGCTCAATTCTCAACCATGTAAGTTGTAGCTCATTTTCAAATGGCACGTCTGCCGTTTCATGTATGTACATAGAAGGTTCTGTTTTCTTTTTCATTCATTCTTTCATTGTTAAGGCATATAGCTCACGACTCGTTTTAAAGGACTTTAAGCCCGTTCATTCAAAACACAGGACACGAAGTCCGAGTGCTCAATCCACAAAACACTAGCCCGACGTCTCAGTCACTAGGTTTGCATTTGTCTCAAAAAATCATCGTTTTTCTTTCGGTCTTATTTTCTCAAAACAACTTTGGAAAACAAAACACACTTGTATTGTTCTTGACTAAGACATTTCCTTTTCAAAGAAAAACATTTTTCGGGGAAAACACTTTTTCGTGAACAAAACCGTTTTCTAAAGGTTCCACGTCTTTTAAAACATTTTTCTTAAACAAAATTTTCTTTGTGAAAATGTCTTCAAAACAACTTTCTCTTTTTCAAAAGGACATAACCTTTTTAAAAGGAGATCACTTTTCTTGAAAAGCAACACGTTTTCCCAAAAGCCTTTTTGATTTCAAAATCCGATTTTCAAAACTTCGATTTCGGGTTTCGAGTATTTTAATTCTTTTATCGAGTCATAGCCAGTCCTATGCTCATCCAGGATATATATATATATATCAAAACAACCCATAATCACAACAAAATTTCATCCAAGGCATCAATGCCACAAATCATAATCATGTATACAAGTATGCTTCATTCAGTAAAACAACTTCATATTCCATTCAAAACATATCTCCAAAATATCAATTACACATCAACATCACATATATCAATCAAACACCATGAAGCTACCAAACTCAAATGAACTACCTCCCTTTACCTCTCTAAGTTTCTCAATTAAGTTCCCGAACGGTTCTCGGCTTCAGTTCTGGTTTCGTCCGCGTCGCCTAAAAAAAATCAAAAACAATTCAATTCAAACAACAATCAACATCAATTTACAACATCAAAACACAATTTTTCCCTCCCCCAAAAGGTCCAAGGTTCGGGAAAAAAAGGTAAAATGGGCTAGGGGTTTCATTTGGTTCCAATCTTTTGGATGTTTGGTCCTTAAGCATGATTAACACTAAATCAAGTCCTATTACCCAAAAATTTGAAACAAAACTCATGGTTCTACACCCTACATGTTTCGGCCATGAAGAGGAGAAATAGGCTACGAGCTTTTGTTGATGTTTTGCTCTTGGGTTTAATGTTCAAAGACATTAAGAAGGCTAGAACAAGTGCCATATAGCCAAAAATTGAAACAAAACCCATCCTTTCACCATTCTTAGGATTCAGCCCTCCCATAAAAGAATAGGGAGAAAATTTCTTTTGGGTTCATGCTTCTAGACACTCAAAGTCCACATCATGGTGGGTTCATAGAAATTGGTTTCATGATCATTAGGATTTTTCTACAATTTTCTAGTAATTTTTGAAGATTGGTTCTAGAAGTTGGAACTCATGACTTCATGATTTTTCAAACAAGAAATAAGAGGCGAACGATCAAAGAAGGTAATCCTACCTCTTGAATGAAGAACAAAGCAAAGATTCAACACTTTTTCTCACTAAAATGGTTAAGATTTCACTTCAAAAAAGAGAGAAAACTTGAGAGAAAGATTAAGTTGTAAGAATGAAGTTATAGAATGGTTTCATGAAGGGTGGGTGCGTGGGGTAAGGGGAGGGGACAAGGATGTCCACAAGTTTATCACTTTAGGGCAAAATAGTCTTTTCCTTTAGGGACATAAATATCATTTAGGAGAAGTTAAGGGCATTTTTGTAATTTTACCTCTAAAAACACCAAAAATATCTGGATAGTTGTTAGAAGTAATGATGATGAGGATAAGTAATGATGGTGATGATAAGGTGATATGTCATGTGGCACAAGTGTAATTCCATTAGTTCCTAGCGGCAAAACGGCCTTTTGTCGCCCTAAATATCTTAGATATTTGTAGAATCGCAATGATGACGTTGGTGAGTCATGGTGGTGACTCACCCTCTGACTCACCCTGCCCCTGTAATGCCTCGATTTTCACGTTTTATAATTCTTCAGTATTTAAACATTTGTATTTTATTGGAGGGTCTATCGAGTGAAATAAAATATTCTGAGAACATAGGAATGTCCTACACAACCATAGGAAACCATGGTTTTAAGTTTCGGGCAAAAGCTCAAACGGAGCCCGGTCTGCGTTTTTCATGGATAGTGGTGTTTTTCAACTATCAAGACCTAATTTGGACTCGTGAACGAGACAATAAGTCTCAGGATTTAATTCTTTACGTTTTGGTTAAAATTCAAAAATAAAAAAAAAATTATTTCCTGACCTTCGTTCGAGCGAAATACTCAATCGGGTGACGAACGGAGCCAGATATGGATTTATCGGGACCTGCCAACGGATAATCTTGATATCACATCATGCCAGATCACTTGGGAGAGCATGCTAGAGTCGTCATGAACGTTCGGAAAAATATGGACGCGAAATTACCAGAATACCCCTAACCTTAACCTTTTTCACTTTTACCATTTTACTCTTGAAGCAAATGACCATTTTGCCCTGAAGTGAGTTTTTTTAAATGGCTGAACAGCCCTCTTCAGCCCCTTCATTCACGCACATCAGCCCCAAAATAGAGCCAAGAACACTTCACCTTCAACCTAGAGAAAACTCTATTGTTGTTCTTGAGAAATCCTTGAAACCTTGTGAGAAAACCTTGAATATTTGATCGATGTTCATCCATTCTTAGTTAAGATCACTTCTATGATCTCCTAGCTTCTTGAATCTCTCTCAATCTCAAGATCAAAATCCTTTTTCATAAAAACCCATTTTATGATCCAAAACTTTGAAAATTCATAGGAAATTGTAGAAAAATACTTTTAATGCGAAACCAATTTCTTTGAACTCACTTCATCATTTTCTAGCCAAACCCAAGAGCTCATGATTCAATTCTCATCCTAGCTCTTAATCGCCAAAATGGCTGAACCCTTATCAAGGATGATGAATAGTGTTTTGATCAAATTTTTGATTTCTAACTCTTGATTCCATCCTTAGCTTTCCTATTGTCTTTGAATCCAAGTGATGGAAAACCAAATCAATCCCTAGCCTTATTTTCTCAAAATGGTCGAACCCTCTTTGATGAGTAATAGTTGAGTTTTGTTTTGTTTGTTGTTGAATATTTGATTATTGTGTTGTTTGTAGTTGATGATGAGTATCAGGAGGTTCACAAACCGCTCAACTGACATTGATCCGGAAATCTGATCATCAATAGGTAGGGGGGTGAACCTCATCACACCAAAATGGTGGTGGTGAGAATGGTTGTTTACTTTATGTGTGGGTGAAACTCTTTGGTTTGGGTTCACCGTTTAATTTGGTTCTCTTGGAGAACAAAGTGTAATAATGGTTGTTATGCCTTATCATGTTTTATGATGATGTCGATTAGATGAGAAAACATTTTCATGTATGTTGAAAAACCTACTTTGATCTCTAGATCAAGTATGGATTTTCATGCTTGATTATGATGCAATGATGTATGATTATTGTTCGTCATAATTATGTGAGCATTATGAGCCATAACTTGGTTAGTTGGTGAAGCAACATCTTTACTTTTGCTTGATGAAACTTTTAGCCATGACCATAAGAAAAGGAAGAATATGTGTAGTTCGTGAACAAATTAAAGCTTTGAAGTAAGAAAAGTGTTTTAATAACTTATGTTTCAAAGAAAAACAATAAGTGATTTGATCCAAAGATCAAACGAAGTTTCAATTTTTAAGTGTTTTCACCAAAGTGAAAAATGTCTTTTACCTTATCATTAGTTCATTTAGTTAATCAAGTAATTTAAAAGAGAAATAAAGAAGTGTTTTTCATGAAAAGTTAAACATAGTTCCGTAAGCTTTTCCTTTATTTTAGAATAAGGTTCATGTTTTGCTTAAGGCAAATTTCGCTAAGCGAATTCAATTTCGCTAAGCGATGCAGAGAAATTCCAAGCTAGGCATCACTGCCTCAATTTCACTAAGCGAATTAAGTTTTGCTAAGCGATTACAATGGAATTTCACTAAGCGAATTAGATTTCGCTAAGCGATACAGAGGAATTTCAAATGAGGCATCACTGCCTCAATTTCGCTCAGCGAATTAAATTTTGCTAAGCGAATACAATGGAATTTCGCTAAGCAAATTAGGTTTCGCTAAGCGATACAGAGGAATTTCAAATGAGGCATCACTATCTCAAATTCACTAAGCGAATGGAATCTCGCTAAGCGTAATTCACGTTTTAGAAAATGCTAGAAACAGAATAAGTTTTAAAATTGAAAACGTTGTTTTGGTTTACAAAAGGAGTTTTTAACTCAACATCATAAAGTTTTACGTATAAAACCCTAAGTTAAGTAATTAACTTAGAGTTGAAGACAAGGGATAATTAAGTATAGGATGTGGTGGAACAAGACCATGTACTAGATCATTGATGACTTAGTACATCATTGACATCATAAGACTTAAGTGAATCAACACTTATTTCCTTAATTGAAAATCAAGGAGTAATACCTTAGAAAGGATTAAAAACTTATCTAAGAGGATTCTCAATCCTTATTCATAATGCTTAGGACTTGAGACTTATTTCATAAGACATAAACACAAACACGAAACATTTTGGGTTTTGAAATAGTAGTTCGATGACGGACCAGTGATTCGGATCTAGGTCAATCGTTCATTTGTTGCAGTCTTGTGATGACTCGATTCCAGAGGGATCACGAGATTTACCCGGTGGATAAAAGTTTTGTATTTCAATGACGCGTATAGTTCCTAAGGAAGAGAACCTTGGTGAACTTTGAGGTTTATCCGGTGGATAGATATTGCTTTATCGCATCTGCTTTGTGTAAGCATTGGCATTTCATTTGCATGAGTCGTAAGGCCTTGAGCCTAGGAGTTGAGCTTACACCTTGATACGGGTGCGAATCTTACTGTGAAGTTTTGAATAATCTTGGAGGTATCAGGGTTGGAAAGGCTGACATGTGACCAGTTGGTAGCTCTTCTGTGTCGTGGCGAATCCGAGCAATACACTGATATCCTCGACAAGATGTCGTACTTTTCATGTTTGGTCGAGAGTGTTTCCGTAAAGCCAGATACGTGCACGTTACAAATATTGTAGCATCTTGCTCATGGCTGGCAGTACACGGAACATGTCCTCCCATTCACTCTCTCCGATGTTTTGTTAGCTCCATGGAGTAGGGGGTCAAAGTAGTACCCAGTGGCATTGGCATTGAGTCTTGTACATTGCACTGCATTGCATGGTTGTTGATGTTTATACATCGCTATTCTGTTTTTAAGAATGCCTTATATAATGCTTTTAACTGTTTAATTGTTTAACATGATTTATATTGAGAATTCTAGTAAGCATGTTAGGTACTCTGTTACCTGGTGAGTCATCCCGTTTTTACTTCTGCTATTTTGTTGTGTTGATGAACGAGAATCTCACCCATATCTGTATATTTTCTTGCTGGTACTTACTGTTGTTGCTTGAGCAGATGGACATGACGATGATTCAGTCCAGCAGTTTCCTTGAGTTCGAAGGGAGGCTCTTTTGCTGTTTAATTTTTGTCTTGGCTAGACTGTGTCGGTATCTGTTGTACTTTTTAGGGAGTTGTGACTCCTAGTACTTGTTATTTCTTATGTCAGTTATGCATGAAACCTACGTCTGTATACAGTACTATTCCTGTTCTTTGTTTTTGTATTTCTAATACAGTATGTTCTAAAAATTCATGGTGAACCTAAGTTCATTTATTAGTATTATTTACCTTTACTAAATCCTATTACATCTTTGAAAAAAAAAAACCATATTTTTCGCATTATTAAATATTTTCGGCCTTATAAACGTTCGGGAATGTGACACTCGGGAAAGGGTGTTGCAGCCCCGATGACTCATGTCCCTCATCTGGTGTTTGGTTTTGTCCCCACGCGTTCGTTCGCGATTCCATCGGTTTCCCGATTTAGGTTTTTCACCCGAGAAAGTCGTAAGAACTTATTTTTTTTTTTAAATTTTCAAAATCTCCGATATTGTTCGAAACAAGATATAAAACTTAACTCTTTCGTTCACGGGTTAAAATTAGGTCGTCTGAGCAGTGTAAAAAAGCAGGGCAGGCTCCGTCTGAGTTTTTGATCAAAATTTAACCATAGCTTCCTACAATAGCGTAGAGCTTGACTATGGTCTCGGTTTATTTTATTTCACCCTCTAGACCCTCCAATAAAATACAAATTCATAAATACTGTTTACTTAGAAAACTTAAAAAGAAATCGGGGTGTTATAGAGATTCTACACGACTTGCTCAACGGTGATGGTAGATTGATTTTGTTTCAGCAACATTCTGAATTGGTGCACTCTCCAGACACTTTCTTCTATCTTCAGTTCTTCAATTTATAATCTTCAGAATCGAGCCGTTGAAGACTGAGAGTGATCAACCTTGACTTGATTATAGTTGTTCTGACTTTCATTAAATGTACATAGTCGTTGACTCGGTTGCTTTATGTGCAAAAGCTGTTTTTGACTTGATAGGCATAGGTCTAAAACTTTGCTTTATGATAGAAAACTTTCTTCATTTGTGTTTCTATATTGTGTAGCATGTGAAAGTCTTTTTCCTTTTCCATACAACTGATGCACATCTCGACAATTCATCTTTGTAATGTTCGTTTTGTGCTTCAGGTAGTACAAGGAATCTTTTGCCACAGAGAAGCTTTGAATTGATAAACGACTAAGTATATTCAATACTTGTCTTGCTTGTATGCCCGATCAATAGGCCTTGGTTCATAGATAGTTTGTGTTTGGCTTGCTTCTCTTCTATTCCGACTGAGTCATGAATCTTTAGATTTTGACTAGATTACTGTTTGATTTCTCCTTTAGGGATATTGAAGTGATATGTTTTTGTCAAACATTTGTGTCAGACTTCTTATCTATCTACTCTTTAGTGCTTGTCATTAGCCGCGTCATCTGACTCTTGCGTAGTCGTATGGCTGGCTTTGAAGGATATACCATTTGATCTAGACTAGCTTATGATTTTGGATTTGTGACACCCACTACCCTACATATGATAAAACATAAATAAAATCACACATGTCTTTAAAATAATATATCAATTAAAATAAAAACATATTCTGAAGGTAGTATGTATCACATCATCCATAACACAAAACGTAGGAGTCTGAAATAATCAAAATCCTTTAAACCAAACTGTGGAAAACATAAACAATAAACATAACCCAAATCCCAATGTCACATATCAGAGCTGGTGTACATATACTGATAATACATTGGATTAAAACTAAACAACTGGAACATAAACCCTAACTATTAAGAGGCATCTCCACGGGATAACTCTTCGTCAGCATGCTCACCCTCCTCTGCACATATAACATCATATGAACAAGAACAACAAAAGAAAGGGGTGAGAAACACAATTATGAATATATGTAATTGGCAAGGAATAGTTATTAAGATGACATACAACATACATCAAAATCAGGTCAATATATATATATATATATATATATATATATATATATATATATATATATATATATATATATGTCAATGCAAGTGCAACTCCACTACTCCATGCATATGTGGCCAACAACACTAATTTTGGAAAGACGATAGGGAGTACATATCCAGTTATCAACTTGGACGACACACCATACTAGATGGCCTCCACCAAATACTCTCACCAGTCCTTATAACGTACTGTGGCTAGTCAGGATACTCATGCTTGGTTGAGTGGTCACTCCGGCAATAGGTAGCTAACCCTTGCCACATAGAACTTCCACACCCGACTCTACCCCCAAGACCGGGATAACACCCATCGTGGCCTCCATAGTCTCGATTCATCATTTGTTTTCCTCCCAACACGTCAAATCTAACATATGATGCGTGCAGTACTCATCAATATGCAAATACATGCCAACCATCCACCACCATAATTGTAATATCTCGGTTTTCACTTACTTGTTATGTATGTTGTTATATATATGTTATGTGTTGTTGTGCTTGCCTTAGATGTTTAGGGACGTGTTTTAGGATAGTTAACCTTAGAACAAGTGATATAAGTGATCCTGTCAGTGTGGCACGCCTGTGTTCCCTTGCAGCACGCTCGTGCTAGTTGTTCAGCACGCCCATGCTCTTCGCGCGCACCAGAAACGCGTTTTGGGCTCTTTTGGTCAGCCCGTTTCACCCCAATCCTTTTTATACCTCTTTTGCTCGACCTAAAACTCATAGCCGTCTTTCCTAGAGTTAGAAACAACCATCTTCAATCTATCTTGGGTTCCCATTGAGCGTTCCCCAATCCTTGTTGGGTGTTCTTTGTCAAGAACACATCCCTATGGTGTTTGCTGTTGCGTTTGGGGTTAAGCTGCTAGCTTAGTGTTACTCTGAGGTAAGGTAACCAACCCTGTTTATCCTTTTTCTTTGAATCCTTTAAGTTTAGTGTTGAACCGTTTTCTCCCTATCAACCCAGACTTCGTCTTTCGTGTGCCGGTGCTATGAACAACAACTAGCAGATTAGTTCCTCAGGGATCTAATCGAGGTATGTGCATAACCCTTGTGTTAATTCCCTTTCCTTTCTTTGTTTGGGAATTAACTACCTTTGTCCTTTGTTGATGTTCTTGGTCAAGCTCGCTGTATCTGTTGAACCCGTTTCGAGGAGTCAAGTGTGGACTTCGCTCTTGTTGGCTCATAGGCTGGAATCGTCACGCCAGGTATGTGGAGAAGGGATTAGTATAACATATAGGTTCTAGGGTAGGGTAAGATGAGAGTTAGCCCATGGCCCTATTTGTGTGCTATATGCCTTAATTGTTGTATGAAGTTGTTATGGTTGTTTATATATGTTGTTAATTGTTTAATTGGTCTGTATGATCTTGGCATGATGTTTATGATGTTGTTTATGATGATGATTATATGCCATGATTGTATGAGTTGGTATGGTTGAACTACTGTTAAATCTATGTTAATAAAAGACATAGGGATGTTAGCGCTAAGCCTAAAACTAGGATTAGTCTAATTGATGTGCATAAAACATAAAGATGGTGATGAGGGTTGAGATTAATGCCAATGGATTAGTCACGAACCTTAGGATTGATTTGGAGTGTCGAAATCTAGAGAAATTGCTAAGTTCCCAGATCTGAGACGTTGTAATAGCGTTGAGCATGCCTGTGCTCATTTTCGGCACGCTCATGCACTTTGCCTAGTAAAGCCAGCACGACCGTGCTGTCAGTAGCACGTCCGTGCCAGAAAAACGAGAAAAGTGACGCTGTTTAGCACGCCCGTGGTAATTGGCCAGCACGCCCGTGCTCAGGTCGTGCCACTGTCAGAATTAAGAAAATTTCACTGTTTTAAATAACAACAGATTTAATACCCCTTTTTGGAATAAAAATATGATATAAGAGATTATAAAACACGACCTTGAGGATAGTTAATGAACTAAGATAACGATATGGTAAGATGTAATAATGGAGACTTAATAAAGAGATTAATTAATGAGAAGAAGATGTTATGGGTAACAACGTACTGTTACCGATGTCGTTGGTTAAATCATTCTTGATGCTTATTGGTCAAGTTTGATGTTGATAAATCATCTTTGATGCTTGTTGGTCAAAGTGGATAGCCATGTAATGGTGTTGATGATGGATGGTTGGACATGTGTTTGCATGTTGGTCAAACATTGCATGCATCATTGCATAGTGATGATAGTTTGGGCGGAAAGCAAACGATGAATCACGACGATGGAGGCCATGATGGGTGTTATCCTGGCCTTGAGGGTAGAGTTGGGTAAGGAGGTTCTAGATGGCATGGACTTGCAACCCGTGGCCGGAATGTCCTATCGATAACCTGACTACCCTGACGAGCCACAATACGTTATCAGGATTAGTTGAGAGTATCCACGGACGTAACCCATGGTTTGGTGAGTGTTCCAACATTGATGCAGGATGATCAACATGGATATGTATTCCTAATCGTCTTTCTAGAGTTAATGTTGATGGATCCACATTGCATATGGAGTAGTGGAGTAGTTATGCATCGTATAGCATGCTTATATTGTGATATGATGGTATGTGTTATAACATTTAGGTTGTATTATGATGTTTATATGTTGCATGATCATCTTGCTAACTGCTCTATTACCGTTTATGTTTATATGTACAGTTCCTTACTCCCTATCTGTTGTTGTTATTGTTATTGTTTTGCATGTACCTTTGGTTATGCAGAGGATGGTGAGCTTCCAGCTGAGGAGTGATCCCGAGGAGATCGCTTACTCATAGTATAGTTTAGTTATGTTAGTTGTTTTCCGATGTAATATCGGTAGTGGTTACCAGCTCTGATTATGTGACATCGGGTTTTGGGTTTTGTTTTATGTTTATGTTTTCCGCAGTTGTTAGTTATGTTTTAAATGTTTTCGGATCATGTGGTACTTGCTACCTGTTATGTTAAAGTTTTTATTTAACTTGCATGCTTTATTTAATTTTATCGTACACGGGGTAGCGAGTGTTACAATAATCAATCACAATGATTATTAACTATGACCATCCATGATGATCATTAACAACATCATTATCAACGTCTTCGATCCAACTCTATTAACTAATCTTTTCCTCACAATTATCTGAACGGTTTATTGCTCAATTTCACCTTACGCTATGATTTTGTTCACTAACTCTAACTATCCAAACCTCAAGGAATCTCCTAAACTCGACAACCTTCTTTTATAAATGTATAATTAAAAATTATTATCCGATAATCTATTATATTATTCAATATAATCGATTATGATGCTTATGTATTCAGTCAATTATCCAGTCGCCAGGGATAATCGATTATGGCTATAGGCATAATCGATTATACCCTTTATGTTTCAATTTTATGTAACTGGTTCCATGGGTATCCTTCCTATAATTATACTAACGCTCAGAATCATGTACTACATGTCATCAAAATAATCCATAGGACCATCACTCTCGCCTCTCATATCTAGCCTCATTCCTTATGGAGTTTTCATCATCCTATAGCTATGTTCCTATATCATAATTAATCATTATCATAGTCATGACGTAAACAGTGTCTTCATAATTCAAAACACATCAAGTACACCATAATCCGAGGTCTCAGAGCATGTATACATATAAAAATATCAAATATTTCATCATTTAACAGTCATACAATACGAAATTACATGTTCATAAAATAGGGAAACACATGTAGGCACTCATAAGCATGCATATACATTCATGGGGGGTCATGGGTTAACCCCCTTCATCTTAAACTATACCGAAGCCCACATATTCATAATCAATTTCTCCCCCATACTTGGTATGATGACTTGTAGCCTAAGGGAAAGAGAAACAAAGTCCTTTCACGGTTCCTCCTAGTGGGTTCAGTGCTTGTTCAAGAACACAACACTAGAAAATTGTGGATTTAGTTTTTAATCCAAGAAGATCAAGAAAAAGGATTAAATATAGAAATTGCTAACTTACCTCGAGTACAATCTTAAGAGGAACGAATCTTACCAACAAGAACAAGTTTTGCGTATGCAAGAACATGTTCTAGATGAAAAAACAACGAAACAGGAATAGCCTTTGGGTGTTTGGAGAAAGTGACCAATGAAGGCTCTTAGGAGATGAGGAGAGACAGTTTTCTGAGTCTAAGATAGTGGAAAACTAGGGTTTAGGTCGTGGCTTAAGGGGTTAAAAGGTATTAGGATCAAGTGGGCCAAAAACAGAAGACCTATAAAAAAATCTGCAGAAAATCGCACTATAATCGATTATACCACTAAGGATAATCGATTACGTAGGCGCTAACCTGTGTTCTTGAAGCTCATCGCACAACATAATCGATTATCCTAATCGATTATACTGTCTCTATTTACGTACTAATTTCCTACGCACAACATAATCGATTATGATGTCTCAGTTCCAGGCTTAACTTTTCAGCATACACCATAATCAATTATCATAATCGATTATGGCTTTTCTATTGTCTTTTTTTGCTTCCTAAGACATTGACTACCTTTCCAAAGGTTATACCATCCTATACAATTTTTCAAACACTTGAACACATTCATAAACATAGATTAATATTGCAAATATATAGATTAATACATTCACTCTCATAACTAAAAACTTCAGGGTGTTACAGGATTCAACTCGAGTCGCCTATCTAATGTCGTCAGACATTCACTGACCTTGAGTCATCTGATGCCGTTGCCTAACCTTCATCCAAGTGGTCCGACTCCCTTGGCTTTTCTTCATACATCTTTTTTCTTCTTGCTTCTTAGTATTTAAGCTTTGTTATCCAGGTTCACATTAAAGCACTACATAGAAGATCATGACAACTCTCATTAATGATTTTCTCATAGTGATCGTGAGAGTTGGGGAATTCATAAAGTATGGTTATAAAGCATTTGAGAACAGAGGATTGCAATTATCATGATAAACATATTTATGCATGCAATACATAGAAAGGTTATCCCAATATTCTTTCCCTTAGTGATTTGATTGATTACACTTGAAATGTTTTAACAATCAAGATAACATTGTCTTCATCGAAACTTATATCATTTTTGGGGCAATCATGTTTCTACATTCTCCTTTTTTTTTTTTTTTTATAATGTCGAACCTTATTTTGTTTTTTAAGCAAGGTGATCATGTCACTATTTATTGATAAAAAAAGAAGAAAAATAAAAGAAAACAAAATCATGGGGGACATAAACCAAAACCCATGCAAAATAACCAAGAATCAAGTAAATCTAAGATTAAGCTTTGTATTCTTTCTCAGATTATATTCATGAGATTTAGACATAATCAATGTGAAATTAGAATCATCCTTAACAACATTAACATTATTCAGCCTTACTGAGAGAGGGACATTCTGTAGGTCATCCTTGTCCCCATCTCCAAAATACTTGGCAAGTACATTCATATCATGAATAACATTAGGATGCATAGGGGTAGAATTAATCATGGTAGTCTCAAAAATCTTACCACTAACTGTCAAATCACAAGTAGCAATGGAAGTATCATGATCTGAATTTACAGAATTTGAATTACCAATATTACCTGGAGAACCAGCATCATTCATGTTTCCATTATCACTAGGAATAGAAATAACAACAAATATAGGAGATTTTTGATTTAAAAAATCTTCATATTCAGATATACAGCCCTCCTTATTCACATTTTCAACCGAAACTTTAGCAGAGTTATCATTAACCTTATCCAAATTATCAGCTAAAACTGCATCAATTGGATCCTAAATCTCGGTCACATTCCTCACACTATCATTTAAAATCCCTTCTTGCTCAATCAAGATTTCTCTAGTCTCTTTATTATGAATTACCTCAATATGAGGATTTCTAATCACCGGATCTATCTCTGGATCAACAACCCCTTACTAACATATATGCATTTGACGTTCATAGGTTCAATATGATATTTATCTAATTGATGCCTTTTGATTTTAGAATTCTAAGTGATGAATTTAGCATTGATTCAGTTTTCACAGATATTTCGTAAGATAAGATTGATGTACCATAAAAATAAAGATATTTTAGAGAACTATTCATTAATAAGAATGTCATACGAACAAAGTATTCTATGTTCTCTGGGTATTCTATATACTTGAACGCTCTGTTTTTCACTATTACATCTTATGGATATTTTTCCATTCTTCTCCCTCTTTTGTCAACATCAAAAGGTAGGGTTGGAGAGAACATCAATTTGGTTCAACTTCTTTCTTCCTTTTCTGCGTTAAGAGATTTATGGCTTGAATGAGAAGGATCTGATTTGCATCTCGACTCAACCAGTTTGAGATGACATCTTTATTGAACAGATCCCGAATATTCATTTGGGATGCAGCTTGAGTGTCTCCCTCTCGGTGATGACTACTTCCTTACGATGTCGATGATGTCAAGATAAGAAGGCAAGAGCTTCCTGCAGTTCTTCGTAACTTCGAGCCACTTTTGCTAAGAGATTAATCACATCAAGTCTTGACATGCTATGGTTCGTCATTATTCTGCCATGCTCCTTGAGAAATATGCTTTGGTGTTTTCCATTTGAGAGCATGATGAACTTATCGACCATTAAGATAGAGTCCCTAGGGAAAGATGATGGGAATTTGCGAGTTTTCCGTCTTTCCCAAACTTGCAAGGTTCTTCAAGAAATGAGGATCATGGTAGTTGAACAACATCAGGGATGTGTTCAGATGAGAAATAGAGTGAAGAATTTGTGTACACATTAAGCATCTATTTATATAGGAATTCGCACAGTGATGCTCAGTCACAGTTGCTCTATGAAATAAGCTTTTAAGGAATGTGTATTTTCCATAAGAATTTAATATATCTTGCCGTCCACCTACTAATGCATGCAATTTTTGAATTTTGATCAAGGTAGAATATTCTTATGTATAGTACCCCTAACTTGTATCCTTTTTATTTATTTACTAAGTAACTATTATCATGTACTTACCCGTGATACGAAATCTGACAAATTTTTTTGCACGAAAACTATTCGATTAAGTTACAACATAAGAAAACTTGACAACCATATGATCGGAAAAATGTTCTACTAGGGTTTTGCCTCTTGTAATCCCCAAGGGTTTGCATGCACCCATCCACGGCTGACGTGAAAGCCATATGCCCTTGGCGTTTTTAGCTACTCCTCCATCATCTCCTTCTCCGATGTCCTCTTCCCCGAGTGATGCCTTACAACGTAAAACTTGCCCAAGTGTTGAGTAATTCGTGTGATATCCCCTACAGCCAACTCCCATGTCCTTGTACTAAGGGAGGTGCAATTGCCATCAAGATTCTTGAAGAAGAGTATAAAGATGGCTTAGAAGGTTGCAAAAATCACCTTCATGGTTGTTTGATCCTTCTAAAGGTGATTCTCCCATAAAGATCGCTGACTTGCGATCAAAGTAATCATCCCTGTGGAAACATCTTGGTCAATGGAACATGATTCCTTTGGGTAAGGGCTTTTATGAGTTCTCGTTTGCATCCATGGAAGATCTTAGGAGTGTGTGGTCCATTGGTTCATGGTCTTTGAAGCCAGGTATTCTTCGTCTTTCTTCTTGGTCCCCAGATTTTAATCCGCACATTCAATGACAGACTCATACTCAGTGCTGGCTTCGATTTTATGGTCTTCCACAAGAGTATTGGCATCCTAAAATTTTCTTTGCTATAGCAGGAGACATTCCTACTCCAATTGCTCTAGATGAAGCCACTAGCAAGAAAAAGTTTAGGCATTTTGCTCGGGTTCTTGTGGATCTTGATCTTAATGATAACCTTCATGATCAAATTTTGGTTGAAAGGGAAGGTTATGCTTTTTTGTGGGATTGGAGTATGAGCAACTCTCGTTCTTTTGCTCTGCTTGCTAGAAAATTGGTCATTCTTTGGATAATTGCAAAAGAAAGAATAACCATGATGCTGTTCCTAATAATGAACAATAACTTCTTAATTAAGGAGAAGGTCTTAAGGGAGATAGGGAAAAAACAACAACTTATGTTGCCAAGAATAAAGGGATTGTGATCTCTGATTTCAATGAGAAGTGTGAATACATGTTTAATTATGTTTTGGTGAATGACAAACGCTAACTATAAGCATGCAAGACAAAAAGGAAAATAAGTTGCTCAAGCATACTAGTTGTTAAAGCACAAGAAATAAGCAAAGACCATCAAGTATCAAGATTGTGGCAAATGGGTAAATCTTATACGTCTTAGATACTTTGTAAGAGTGAGATGATATTTTAATCTTAATGGCTCAAATACTTAAAATCAAAGTTTTTCAGAAAAAAAGTTTTTAGTCCAGAAGGTTTGTTAAGTAATACATTGTTTTCACATGATTCAAGAGCAAGTTTTTTAATGTGTGAAACAAATACATTGATGTACAAAATAAATACATCAATGTATTAAATAAATACATCAATGTATAATAAACATACATCAATGTATCCTTTTTGATAAAACTTGGCTCCACATTGTTCTCTGCAATCAAAGACTCAAAATTGGTTTCAAATTAAGTACATTGATATATGAATTTTGCACGTCTATGTATAGCTCTTCACAAGGCAACATGGTCCAAGTGTTGGGAGGTCAAGTGGAGACTAAAATCAGGGAAAGTTTTTATTGATTGTTTATAAGAGAGAAATCAAATTAAGAACGAAATGTCCTTCAATTGATTCATAAAGTTTTTTTTAAAGTGTATACATCGATGTGGCAAATGTGTACATCGATGTACATGCTCTAAAAGTGCTCAGATTGGCTTTTATATTTCTATACATCGATGTATTATATTTTGTACATCGATGTACAGGAGAAAAATAAATGTGCAACGTATACTTACGAAAAATTAACACTTTCCTGTTTTGTTTACAAACTTCATATTTTACATATGTTATAAAATGGGTTTTCCGATATACGGAAAAAACAAGAGTGTTTTCAAGTTTTAAATCTTGAGTCATCTATATTCTTACTCCATCTCACTCATAGGCTTTCAAGTTTTAAATCTACACTGTCAAGAGTGTTTTCTTCAACTTTCTTTGTATCAATTGAGAAATAGGGTGAGGTATCCCTAGGTTGAGGGTGAGGTATCCCTATGGTTAGAAGGTGAGGTAACCCTCTGTTGCAAAAGGGCTGGACATCCCTTTGTGTACATCTTTAGGCTCAGAAGCGCGGGTGAGGCATCCCGTAGACGTGAAGGCGAGTGCTAGAGGTTGTTGAGGCTCTTACACGTGGGTGAGGCATCCCAAAAGACGTGGCTAGAGTGCTCTGTATTGTAACAGTTTTTCAAGCACCTTGGAAGCTTGACATTAGTGGACAAAACTCGGAAACATATTCTGGGGATTGGACGTAGGTCACCAATGGTGGTGGACTAAACCAGGATAAAATCTTGGTTTGAATGCTTCTCTTCCCTCAATCTCTTTTATATATTTGTCTTATTATAATTGGTTGATTGTTCTTACGAATTAATTTGAGAAAACTAATTTTTCGATAATTAAAAAAGATTTTTTAAGACTCAATTGACCCCTCCCCTCTTGAGTCGAAGCCACCTATTCCAATAAGTGGTATCAGACCTAGACTCTTGCATACAGAACTTAGTAGCTTCAAGAAAAATGGATTCAGATAGTGACTTCCTATCGGAAGGAGCCTTGTTTGGTAGACCTCCTACCTTTAGTGGACAAGAATATACATATTGGAAAGATCGCATGATTATTTTTATACAATCTATTAACTGGAATGTCTGGGATGCTGTGGAAAATGGACCTTATGTCAATAAGAAAGAGTTAGAGGGTAAATTAATTGATAAACCTGGAAATGAATATACAAAAGATGAGCATAAGAAAGCTGAATATAATTTGCATGCTCGTAATATAATAACATCTGCTATGAGTAGGAGAGAATTTTAAAGGGTATCAAACTGCAAAATTGCCAAGGAGATGTGGGACACACTTCAACTCTCTCATGAAGGGACGAGCGACATCAAGCACGCTAGAATGAGTACGAGTTGCTCATGATGGAGCAAGGAGAATCAATTCAGGATATGGCCAAACGCTTCCAGCACATTGTCAATCAGCTTGCAGGTTTAGGTAAGGAATTTAAAAATGAGGATTTAATCAACAAAGTCTTACATTGTTTGAGCAAGGAATGGAAGCCGAAAGTGACGACAATTGTAGCATCAAGAAATCTTGAGACTACGGAGAATGTTACAAAAATCCTTAAGAGCTTGCCTAAGGAGTGGAGGCCACTTATCACTGCAATCACCCAGGCCATGAGATGAGTGATGTCAAGCGCGCTAGAATGAACAAAATGGTTGGAGAGTACGAATTGTTCATGATGGAGCAAGGAGAATTAATTTAGGATATGGCCAAACGCTTCTAGCACATTGTCAATCAGCTTGCTGGTTTAGGTAAGGAATTTAAAATGAAGGAGTTAATTAACAAAGTCTTACGTTGTTTGAGTAGGGAATGCCAGCCAAAGGTGACGGTAATTGCAGAATCAAGAAATCTTGAAACTGTGGACTTGGCCACAATATTTGGTAAGCTACAGGAACATAAACAACAATTAGACTGCCTAGCTGAGCATGAAGAGAAAAACAAGAAAAAGAAGAGCCTATAACTGAAAGTATCTATCTCTAAAGTCGATGATGAAAGCGAAGACAAATATGATGAAGAGGAGAATTTAGAAGATGACATGGAAGTTATGGTGAAAAAATTCAAGAAGTTTCTGAAAAAGAGAGGCTACCAAAGAAATGGTACGTTATCGGTACCTATATGTTATGAGTGCGTCAAAAAAGGTCACATCAAATTCGATTGCCCCAAACTAAAAAAGAAAGAAAAATTCAGAAAGGACAAAAAGCATAGGGGATGTACATAGCTTGGGATGAGAACGACATGGATTCTTCAGACGACTCAGAAAAAGAAGAAGCTAATTTGTGTTTAATTACCAACCATCACGACGATGACGAAAAAGAGGTAGAGTACACTGACCCTTCTTATTCATATGATGAATTACAAGAAGCATTTGTGGAACTACATAATGAATCTATTAGGCTTGCTAAAATAGTTAATTCCTCTAAGAAATTAATTGCTAAATTACAAACTGAAAATGCTTCTTTGATGAAAAATGTTAACGAACTAGAAAATAAATATAAGATGCTTCATTCTAAAAAATTATATTCATGCGATGTATGCAAAAATTGATGTATTGAACGTAAATAATTAACAACACCATTAGATGACTTAAAATATGTGTTGGCAAAATTTAGCAAAATTTACAAATGGAAGGGATAATTTAAATGTGCTTCTTGGTAATCAAAAGGGTGTTTATGATAAAGCTAGTTTAGGCTACAAACCAAAAATGCAAGAAAAATATTTTAAGAAATTATTTGTGACCGCTAACACATCAACTAGCCCTTTTGTTAGATATATTTATTTTGCTAGAAAAGGACATATTGTACCTGTTTGTAATATGCGGAAAGCTGTAAATGTAAATTTAAAGAAAATATGGGTTCCTAACATCCAAGTTTTCGGAAACCTTAATTGAGATAGATGGCCTGGATTGAGTATTTATATATTTATTTTTAATTACTATCATGGCTTGAAAGTACGTTTAGAGAATATGTTACGATTAGGAATGAATTGGATGAGAGAAGGATGAAGGACAAAGGATCAGGAACAGAATGCTCAAGTGTGGACCAAGTGTAACGATCAAGTGTGCTAATGTTCTAGCGTGGAGAGTTTTGGACGCTCAAGCATGGACCCACTGACTAGTTGACTGGCATGTGTCGGTTATGCATCGCGGCTGGCACGTGATGGGCGATGCCTTGGCAGTGAAGAAACGTAAACGCTCAAGCGTTGAGGAAGCCAACGCTCAAGCGTTGGAATGCTAAAGCGTGGAGTTTCAGAATGCTTAAGCATTGTCAGCAGAGTTTTACCTCTATAAATACTTGCTCATTTTCACCATGGACGTTAGTAACTTCATATGTCCAGAGAGTGAGAGAGAGACCAAAGACAGGTTTTAGAGCTTCAATTCAAGTTCGTGATCCGTTCGTTAGTCCGATTCTAGTTCCAATTTTGTTTTCATGATCAGCGCGACACCTACTCCAATTCTACCGGTTTGCTTTTGTGATTCGACGAGGGGCAAGTTTGGAAGTTCCGTGTGGAACCTGTTGGAGCATGTAGGTTGCGGCTGTGAAGGCAAGGAGAGGAGCAAGAAGTGATCGTTGTGTTCGTGATTATCACCACATTTGCTGGCAAGAGTAGTCCATATAGTTATATTGTATGTTTTGTGTGTGTAGGGGAACCCTAAACTCTACGTGAGTTTGAGCCCTGGCAAGGTACCTAAACCCTAGGTTTAGTCTACTTTGGGCTATCGCCGTTATGTTTGACACCCTAAGTTAATAGATTTGTGATGCATGATAATATGTGTTATGTGTTGATATATGCGTACCTGCTATTTATGATATGTGATAATTGCAAGAGATGTATGATGTGTTGATGATAATGGCATGTTGGTATATTATACTGTTTACTGCTGTATGGAGCATGCTAATAATTGATAAACTGTTGCATTATATCTAGAAGTGCATGTATGTATGAGATTCGGAGGTTTAGTATGATTAGGGTTTGACCCCGTGGTGGACGTTTGAGCTGATAATTGAGAATTGAGGTCATAGTTGGAGCTTGGAGTTCATAAGGTTATGACAGGAGCTTGGAGCTCATGTGTTTACAAGTGAAGCTTGGAGCTGTACCGTTACAGTGGAGCTTGGAGCTCATATAGTTACCTTTGGAGCTTGGAGCTCATGTTGCTAAGAGCAAGTTTGCATGTGTTGCGATATCAGCTCAAGAGAGATGAATGACATGCATAGCATATGCGTTTGATGCCAATTGGCGAGCCGTATGCTGTGAGGCATACGAGGTTGGTGCACCGAGTGCGGGTGCGGAAAACGGAAGGGTAGGTCTGCGTGATCTTAGGGATATACTGGACACAGGTCTACCCACATGAGGCCGGTATGGTAGCGCCTATCGTGTCGTGGCGGTTCTGGGCACGTCCTAATATCCCGATTGGACCCTGAGTCTTTTCGGTTGCCGGTAGATCTTCCAAGGAGGCCCAGTTAACCCTCTTTACCTGAGACAGTTGAGCGGTGATGCACTCTTATGGGTCACGACGAGCGGAATGGATTACCGGAACAAACCAACTTGTTGTTCGATATGCGGACGTGATGTTGCCCTTAGTAGGGTGTTTAGTACCGGTTGGCATGCATAAAAAGAGTATGTGTACATCTAGCTAGGGAACGACCGTAGTGTCGTGATATCGAGAGATGGTTGTGTTTGCTATATGTTCTGCATTGGATCATACCTGTCATAGATGTGTTGTATATCTTATCTCCCTATTTTTCTTTGTATGTGTATGTTCGGTTTTGCGAACAGACGACGAGTTAACGGAGGACTAGGATGGACCCGAGACTTCACCCGTTTATCATGGGGGTACAGCGGATGCCGGTGCTGGGGGACATTGAGATAGTCTACCATGATCTGAGGTGATGGCAGGTGGACCCCTCGACCTTTTTGGCCGTCTACACCGGACCTGTCAACTTGATCTTCCGGAGAGGCACACCACTGTATGTGGACATCATAGGACCTTATCGCGTGTACCAGTTTCTTCCCTTCCCTCAGATGTGGCACTCTCCGAGGCAGAGAGAGCGAGACTACTTGTGGGTGGCACCCTCGTCCTCGGCAGTATCCAATAGTAGAGGCTTTGTCCACAGAGGTCAATGTAGGTGTATCGAGCGGTACCTGAGGGCAGCTCAGAGGCGTAGGATTGTAGTGTCGAGTTCCTCATTCGAGTATGAGCCTATGCAGGTTTATAGGCGCACTCATGGAGAGGGACAAGGTAGCTCAGGGCATCCTCGCCACTGAGGGTGAGAGCCAGCCAGTGCATCTCTAGGATTGTGTGGAAAGGTTTTGATGTACTTTGAGAGTGGGCTGGAGAGGGTGCTGGTGAGCTTTGAGAGTTGTTCTTTTTGAGGTCCTTGGATGTACCTTGTTTATATTTCCAGTTACTTTATGTACTTGGTCTGTATTTATATAGCCTACTGATAAGGCCACCATGTATACCTGAGTACAGCTTATATATGTGTGCATGCTTTGGTTTATCCTGCTACGTTTACTCTGATGTCGGGCACTTTTATATTGAATGTATGTTATTGTGGGTTTTAATAAGCGTGAAATCGCTAAGTTATAGCTAATAGTATAAGTGAATTCTAAAATAATGGGATTTCCTCAAGTGGAACTTGGGGATGTCATAGTTCCTAAGGGAACACTTGCAGGAACTAACTCAAAAGGACCTAAGAGAATTTGGTTACCGAAAAACAAAGCATAAATTCTGTGTTAGCCCTTGGTGCCTAAAAGATTGAGTTTGTCAAGAATAAGTAACAGGCACTCTAGAAGGATTGGGCAAAGCAAGTTATGTGACAAAGGTAATAAAATAACCTTTGATTATAAGTATAGGTTAGTAAATATGCTAAAGTGACATAAGTTTTCTTGATCCATCATGTATAAATATATTTGATAAATTGATATGCTCTATCTTTGTGCTCTATGACATGCGTTATTTCTAAATTTACCTGGATGCACGATTGAAAACCCAATGTGCATTTAAATACATCGATTTAGATTAAAAACAACATCTATGTACGCATGTCATCTTCTTACAAATGCTCACAGGTATTAGAATACATAGACGCCCAATTTCTTACATTAATGTATGAGTGTTCTTTGACATAGACTCAGTCAAGATTATTATATACTTGAATCTATGTTATGGTTTTTTGCATTCTTGTACTACTTAGATTATTATTTACTTGAAGCTTCTTATTTCAATGAATGCCAAATGTAGTGCACTTACTTTGACTATTATTGAACTGATTGAAATTCTTGTATCTTTACTCTCCTTATTTCCCTTTTTGATAATGCCAAAAGGAGGAGAAAAAGAAAGTTAGTTATATGATACAGGGGGAGTCAATCCATTGCTTATATTATTTCTTGACCTTAGTGCTTTCTTGAGTGATGAATATAAGAAAGGGGGAGATCCTTTGCACACATATGAGCTGCACATTCACTCTAATAAATCAGTCACTCAGGTAAGCAAAGTTAAGAAGGTAAGGTTTGTCATTTTCAAAAAGGGGGAGTATGTGAATACATGTTTAATTATGTTTTGGTGAATGACAAATGCTAACTATAAGCATGCAGGACAAAAAGGAAAATAAGTTGCTCAAGCATGTCGGTTGTTAAAGCACAAGAAAAAGCAAAGACCATCAAGTATCAAGACCGTGGCAAAATGAGTAAATCTTATAGGTCTTAGATACTTTGTAAGAGTGAGATGGTATTTTAATCTTAATGGCTCAAATACTTGAAATTAAAGTTTTTCAAAAAAATACTTTTTAGTCCAGAAGGTTTGTTAAGTAATACATTATTTTCAAATGATTCAAGAGCAAGCTTTTTAATATGTGAAACAAATACATTGATGTACAAAATAAATATATCAATGTATTAAATAAATACATCAATGTATAATAAACATACATCTGTTGGAACCAAAGTGGTTATGGTCCATAAACTCCTAAGGTTTTGATGTTAACAAAAGACTAAACTTTAATGAACAAAGATTTGTTTTGAACTAACCAGAGACTTATTGCTCGTCCAATCCCTCTGATCGCTAAGTTCTCGTTGGACTATGTATGATTTTCAGTTACTTATCTGAGTAGAAAGACTCTTACTTGTAAAAGTTCTCTTTTTCTTAGTGCAATGTAAAAGTCCACCAGAATTTAATAAATTGGACTATAAGTTAGTACGAACATGCAAAAGTAATAGTTAAAATCTTTACTCAACATATAAAAGGGAAATATCCCTCAGGAAAACATTCTTTGTAATCTTCATACCATCAAACGTGCTGAAGCCGGTTTGTTCCTGACACAAAGATTTGACTATCTCCATAAGGAAAGACAAAAGGCAACTCTCGGGTAGAAGGAAAATATATTAGTCCCATTCTAAGCTATCAACGTGATAGTCTATTCTATTTTCAGAAGCCCTCATACAAGTTATCAGACTCAACGAGATAATACATTTAATGCTCATCAGAACGACTCTTTTGCCATCCATTGAAAACTGAAGAGTGCTCAAAACTTAAAGGCTATAAATAGCTTCATCTTCGAAGAAGTAAAGTTAGCACAACAATGCACGAAATTTCATACAAGCAATCTAGCTATCAAAAACCAATCTAAAGCTTACAAGCTTACTCTGATCTTAAACTTTCATATTACTCTCTGTGTAGGTTTATACTTTCATAGTTCTATTCTTAAGTTTCATACTCTCACATATAGTGAGTTAGTTGAACTTAAATTTCTTTTCAAACCAATATTGGTTGAGCCTGGAGAGGCTTGACTATAAAAGAATACTAAGAGTTTCCTGAAGAGGTGCAGAACATTTGTCTGAAGAGGTGTTGAATACTTGTAACAGGAAGTTGTTATAGTGGAAAAATCTCTCATGTAGAGGGGATGGCCATAGCTCTTGGGTAAGAGTGAACCAGGATAATTTCTCCGTGTTATTCATATTTCCCTTATCTCTGTCTTTAGTTTATTTATAACTAACTCTTGGGATTGAATTGTTTTCTTAATTGGTTTTCTTTAAAATTAAACAATCTAAGCTAGCGTCCAACAATGCTTTATTCACGGTCTCTATGTCTGCTTCTTGTTTGCATCCAAACCTTTACGAAAAATATATCTTCTTGTGAAAAAGATTTCCAAATCTTAAGAAACACAAATCAACCCCCTTCTTATGTTTCAAACAGGTTCCTTCAACATTAATGTATCCCTTTTGATAAAACTTGGCTCCACATTGTTCTCTACATTCAAAGCCTCAAAATTGGTTTGAAATTAAGTACATTGATGTACGAATTTTGAACATCTAAGTATAGCTTTTCACAAGGCAACAAGGTCCAAGTGTTGGGCGATCAAGGGGAGACTAAAATCAGGGAAGGTTTTTATCTTGTAAGGCAGAAATCACATTAAAAACGAAATGTCCTTCAATTGATTCACAAAGTTTTTTTAAAGTGAATACATTGATGTAGCAAATGTGTGCATCGATGTACATGCACTAACAATACTCAGATTGGCTTTTCTATTTATATACATCGATGTATTATATTGTGTACATCGATGTACATGAGAAAAATAAATGTGCAACGTACACTTACGAAAAATCAACACTTTCCCTGTTTTGTTTATAACATTCATATTTTACCTTTAGTATAAAATGGGTTTTCAAATATACGGAAAAATAAGAACATAGAACCTATCTTTTGGGAAAAATCATTTTGTTCTTGAAATAATCTTGAGCCATCTCTATTCTTACTCCATCTCACTCATAGGCTTTCAAGTTGTAAATCCACACTGTCAAGAGTGTTTCTATTCTTCTACTCTCTTTGTAACAATTGTGAAATAGGGTGAGGTATCCCTAGGTTGAGGGTGATGTATCCCTATGGTTAGAAGGTGAGGTATCCTTCTATGGGAAAAGGGCAGGGCATCCCTTTGTGTACATCTTTAGGCTCACAAGCGCAGGTGAGACATCCCATAGGCACGAAGGAGAGTGAGAGAGGTTGTTGAGGCTCTTACACGTCGGTGAGGCATCCCAAAAGACGTGGTTAGAGTGCTTGTTATTGTAACGATTTTTCAAGCGCCTTGGAAACTTGACATTAGTGGAAAAAAATCGGAAACATATTCTAGGGATTGTACGTAAGCCAACAGTGATGGACTAAACCAGGATAAAATCTTGGTTTGCACGCTTCTCTTCCCTCAATCTCTTTTATCTATTTGACTTATTATAATTGGTTGATTGGTCTTACGAATTAATTTTAGAAAAGTAATTTTTCAATAATTAAAGAAGATTTTTTAAGACTCAACTCACCCCTCCCCTCTTAAATCGGAGCTAGCTATTCCAACAAGTGGTATCAGAGCTAGACTCTTACATAAAGAGCTTAGCAGCTTCAATAAAAATGGCTTCAGATAGGGACTTCCTACCAGAAGGAGCCTCCTTTGTAGACCTCCTGCCTTTAGTGGACAAGAATATGCATATTGGAAAGAGCGCGTGATTATTTTTATTCAATCTATTGACTGGAATGTCTGGGATGCCGTGGAAAATGGACCTTGTGTCCCTAAGAAGGAGGTAGAGGGTAAATTAATTGATCAACCTAGAAATGAATATAGAGTGGATGAGCATAAGAAAGCTCAATATAATTTGTGTGCTCATAATATAATAACATATGCTTTGAGTAGGGGAGAATTTTTCAGGGTATCAAACTGCAAAACTGCCAAGGAGATGTGGGACTCACTTCAACACACTTCAACTCAACTCACTCCTGAGATGAGCGACGTCAAGTGCGCTAGAATGAATAAAATGGTTGGAGAGTACAAGTTATTCATGATGGAGCAAGGAGAATCAATTCAAAATATGGCCAACCGCTTCTAGCACATTGTCAAGCAGCTTGCTGGTTTAGGTAAGGAATTTAAAAATAAGGATTTAATCAACAAAGTCTTACGTTGTTTGAGCAGGGAATGGAAGCCGATCGTGACAACAATTGCAGAATCAAGAAATCTTGAGACTACGAAGAATGTTACAAAAATCCTTAAGAGTTTGCCTAAGGAGTGGAGGATACTTATCACTGCAATCACCCAGGCCATGAGATGAGCAATGTCCAGCATGCTAGAATGAAAATGGTTGGAGCATATGAATTGTTCATGATGGAGCAAGGAGAATCAATTCAGGATATGGCCAAACACTTCCAGCACAAAGTCAAGCAGCTTGCTGGTTCAGTTAAGGAATTTAAAAATGAGGATTTTATCAACAAAGTCTTACATTGTTTAAGCAAGGAATGGAAGTCGAAGGTGACCACAATTGCAGCATCAAGAAATCTTGAGACTATGGAGAATGTTTCAAAAATCCTTAAGAGCATGCTTAAGGAGTGGAGGCCACTTATCACTGCAATCACCTAGGCCAAACATCTCTCAAATTTGACCCTGGATGATCTGGTGGGAACACTGCAAGTTCATGAGCAGGAGCTCAGTCTTGACAATCCTGGAAAGAAAAGCAAAGGCATTGCTTTAAAAGCTCAAAAGTCCAACAGCTCAATGGCTTTAAAAGCTGATGAGTCAAGTGAGGGTGTTGATTAAACCGATAACGAAGCATTAGATGATGACAAGTTATCCTTCATCTCCAGGAAGATTCAAAACATGTGGAGAAATAAAAATGGCTTAAAAAGAAGGCCATTCCATAAGAAAAACTTCAAAGACCATGGCGAATCCAAAGACAAAGGTCAAATGGTCTGCTTTGAGTGCAACAAACCGTGTCATTTCAAAGCTTCCTATATTAAAGGACAAGAAGAAGTTCTTCAAAAAGAAGATGAAGAACTTTATGGCCACCTGGGAAGATCTTGACTCTTCTGAAGAAGAAGAAGAAGCAAATGAGGAAGCATATAACACCCTGATTTTCGCTGCTTTCTAAAGTCCGAAATGAATATAAATACGTTTATAATTTATCTGAATTTTTGAAAATGATTTTGGATAAATCGAAGTTATATTCATTCTCCACGCTATCGTAGAGAACTATGGTTAAATTTTGGGTTGAAAAGTCAGACGGAGCCCGGACTACGTTTTCACTGACAGTAGAATTTTACTACTCAGAAGACCTAATTTTGACTTGTGTAAGAAACAGTTAGGTTCAGAATCGAATTTCCTACAATTTTGATAAAATTGGTTTTTCGCACTAAAAAGGGAAATAATATAAATTATTCGGGTGAAATCTCCAATCGGGTGAGGAATGGAGCTGAATAGGGATTTATCGGGACCCGCTAATGGATAAACATGAAGTCATATCAGGTCCATCACCTAGGAATGCGTGCCAATGTCATGATGACGTTTGAAAATATCTGGACGCGAAAAGACCAAAATACCCCTGACCTTTTTCATAATTACCATTTAACCTTGGATGAAAAGACCATTTTGCCCCTTAAGTGAAAAAGTTTGGACCTCCTTGCCCTCCTTCCTTCTCCCCCACGCATAAGTGCTTCATGAAGCCATTCCATCACATTTCTCACCTTCACCATTTTTCTCTCCAAGTTTCTCTCATTTTCATGGTTGATCCTTAACCATTTTTGGTGAAATAAGTGTTGATTCTTGTTCATTCTTCATCATTCAAGAGGTAAGATTACTCCTTTGATCCTTAAATCTAATGAATCTTCTCTTGTTCTTGTTTGAAAACCTTGATTTCCGTGATCCCAACTTCTATATTCAAACTTCAAAAATCCCTAGAAATTTGTAGAAAAATCCTATGATCATGAAACCAATTTCTATGAACCCACCATGATGTGTATATTGATCATCTATAAGCTTGAATCTAAAAGAAATTTCCTTCCTATTTTCCTAGCAAAGGGCCGAAACCTAGACATAAGGAAACCATGAGTTTTGTTGCAAATTTTTGTGAAAGAGACTTGTTTTGGTGTTGTGTATACTTGAGGATCATTCATCCAAGAGTTAGAAATTTTTAGAAATCCCTAGCCATTTTAAGTTATCATGGCCGAACCCTAACATATGGGGAACTAAGTGTTTTGCTTCAATTTTGAGAAAGTGATGATGGTTTTCATCCTTCCATTACCCTTATGCATTGAATCCAAGAGATTGAAACCAAATAAAACCCCAAGCCTATTTTTCAATAATATGGCCGAAACCTAGACCAAATAAAGGAAGGAGATTTATGTTAGTAATGTTGATGTTTTGAATTGATTGTGTGAAGGTAGCAGTTGTTGATTGTTTGGGTGATTGATCAGTGGACTAGCGGATCGAGGTGGACAACGTGCATTTAGAAAGTTGTCTTCAAGAGGTAAGGGGAGTTTAACTCCAATGAGTTTGATGGCCTCATAAGTGTGTTTGTTGTATGATTTCTTTGGTGATGTAAATGTTTGAAATATTTGGTGAAGGTGTGATTGGATATTGAAGCATGAATTGTGGCATTGTTGCCTTGGATGAGATATATGTATGATGTTGATTTTGAGATTGGGTGAATATAGATGTGTATATATTGAATTGTGATTTCTTTGACTAGATTGGTTGAGAGCATAGCTTCGGCTATAGCTTGATAAAGAAAGATTAAGCTACTTAAAAGTCTTAATCGAAGATTGGGAAAGGTTTTGGTTTGAGGAATGAAAAGCTTTTAAGTTAATTGGTATAATAACCAATTTTACTAAAATGCCACAAAGTTGAGAACTCAAAAGGAATTTCCAATAAGACTTAGGAAGTTGAGAGTTGCTGAGGAAAATAGTGAAAAGTTGCTTTATCATTATTTTCTAAAGCCTGTTTTACAAAAAGACCATTTTGAAGAGCATTTTAGTTTCTGTCACAGGAAGAACCTACTCAAGGTATTTGACCTTTCAAAAAGAAAAAGTCATTTTCAAAAGAAAGTTTACTCCAATGAAAATCTTTAGAAACATGTTTTAAATGATGGAACCTTTAGAAAAGACTTTTCAAGTCAAAATCCTTTTGAAAATGAATTTTGAGGATTTAGGCTTTTAGAAATAGCTTTGCAAAGAAAAGATTTTGTGGAAATAAGTTTTAGAGCGAAAATGAGTTTTGGTTTACACCAAAGAAATTTTGAGTTTTTTTTTCAAGATTTGATCAATGAAAACGAAGTTTTGATGAAAACTGGTGATTACCCCTTCACATTGTGAAGCACATGAACCTAGTGACCGAGACGTCGGGCTAGAGTTCTGTGAATTGAGCACCCGGACCACTGGTCCTGTTTTTTGAAATGAATGAACTTTGTGTCTTATATGCGAGTCTAGTGTCCGCGACATCGGCCTAGTACTTCGTGAATTGAGAACTTGGACTACATGTCCTGTATTTTGAATGAACGGGCTAAATGTCCTTTAAAATGAGTCATGAGCTACATGCCTTGACAAGAAAGAAAGAACAAACGAAAAGAAAATTGAAAACCATGAGTTGCATACATAAGTTGGTCGACATGCCATTGGAAACGAGCTACAATCCAAGTGGTTGAGAATATGAGCCAGTTAAGACCATGAGGTCTATAGAGGCATCCTGTGTTTGAGACTCCACAAGAGGCCATGAGGCATCGCGACCTCATGCCATGGTAATCGGCTGCCCAACACGGATGAACTTGATCAGAAACTGGACTATTCATGATATGGTTGTGATGTGATACCCTTGAACAATTGGAGTTTGGACCTAAATTGAGAGGCCGACTCATGAGGAAAAATTGTGTCATGGGAGTATTCGTGGCCTATCGCTCGATGAAGGGAAGTTAGGAATCTCCGGAGAACATGAATTAGAAAGTTGATATTGAAGTCTCATGCCTTATTATAACTCATGATGATGTTTGAGATATGTCATATGAATATCTGTTAATACAACTGTATTTATATGTGGATGTACATGTGAAAGAGTATCTCACCCTTGCCTGTACATGTTAGAAACCCTGTTGTGTTTTTGGAAACGTGTACAGATAATTCTCAACAATCCTCTGGTCCACTTCAGGACCCTGTGGCTTGAGCTTTCTTGAAGACGGCGACGAAGATGTGCGGACTGTTGACGACAAGACCCAGTCTCATTTGTACGACGTATGTTAGGTAGTATGCTCTCTTGTTATTAGAGTTCGTTTTATTAGACCAGCTCTTAGGATTTTGATGTTTAAGTCAGGTCTTTCGACCGTGACTGATTTTGTTATGTATTAAGAGATTGATAAGATGTACGCCGTATGGCGAAGTTGAATTAATTTTATAGACGATGAGTTTCAATCTGTTTCTCTCTGGTTGTTAAAGTTTTTCTTTGGTATAGGATTTCCACAACTACTCTATTGAGTTATTTTCGAAAGAGTTTTTAATTTACCGAAAAAGATAACTTGGGTTACGAAATGTGACACCGGGTTGGGGTGTTACAAAGAAAACCACTGCCTCTGGTCTACAAAGCAAAATGAAGACTCTTCGGATGATGAACAACTTGTTGTTCCCGAAAAAAGAACTCAGGAACTCATTCCTGAAAGGAGTTGGAATGCTCCACTTATTTTCAATGGAGCTGACTATCCCTATTGGAGGTCTCTGTTTCAAATATATGTTAAAGCTCAAGACATTGATTTATGGGATGTGTTTATTGATGGTGATCATCGTCCAACCATAATCCTTGAGGATTACTAAACAACACTGACTGGACGGACGAAGATGTCAGAAGGTACTCCTTGAATGCTTGTGCCACTTGGTGTCTCATGACTGCCCTGGACGGACCAAGAATGGAGATGGTGTTGCGGTTTCAAATTGCAAAGGAAAAGATGGCAACCCTAGATACCCTTTACACACCAAGGAACCCTCCTACGTCCAATCTCTGTCTGATGGCCAACGATACTTCGGACGATGAGTCGGACGAAGATGAGGTATCTAACTCCGACACTTTATAGGAAGCCTATGATAAGCTTCTTAATGATTCTTCTTTATTGCATCATCAATATATATTGCTTAAAAAGAAGTTTTCTAAAATGAGCAAAGAGCTTGAAAACACCAGCAATCAAAATAAAGTGCTTATTGACGAAAATAATAACTTGAAAGCTAAGAATGTCAATCTAACTTATAAACACCCCTCTGAGTCCAATGCACCTTGTGAAGTTAAAAGCCTTCAACAAGAAGTAACTGACCTAACTAAGAGTATTTCTAAGTTGGTTGGAGGATCAGAGAAGCTGAATTTGATACTGAGGTACACTAGATCACCTCATGACAAGTTACGCCTAGGCTATGACATTGAGAAACAAGAAGTCTCTCACAAAGTATCAAAATCCACGTCATATCACAAGGTTTCTAAAGTTCATAAACATTCAAAAGAAACCAAACAACATGCATCTCATATTTATTACAATATGTGTGGTAAGATGATGTGTGTGAAATAATATCATATTTCATTCTTGTTTTGCATGCATTTTTAGTTCAATTAGGCATATTAGTTTCCCTTTTTGTTTGTTTTCCCTTTGTGAAGGACTTGTGCTTAATTGACTTAGAAAAGGGTGGAAAGCTTGAAATGGAAGAGGATAGATCTTAAAAACGAGCTAAATGGGACAAAAAGATCATTGCAGAAGTATCCACGGCTTGGCCATGGAATGGCCCATGGCCATGGATTGAGCAGTTGCGCAGAAAAGAGCAAACAGACTTGGAAGCAGAGTCCACGGCCTGGCCGTGGAATGTTCCACGGCCGTGGATCTCATCAGCGTACAATTTTCTCCTTGGTAGCAGAGTCCACGACCTGGTCGTGAAATGGTCCACGGCTAGGGATCGCGGTCTGACAGAAAACTTCAGTTTCGTTTTTAGTTGGCTCTTTTGGGCTTGGACCAATTTTAGACCCTAGCTATATGCAACTAGTCTGAAAACGTTACTAGGGTTGGAATTTGGTTTTGGGAAGATGGCACTTGGAAGCTCTAGATCATAATCTTCCTCTTGTCTTCTCTCTTCATTTTCGGTTTGGATGTTCTTCATTGATTTTTCTAGTTTCTCATTATCCATGTCTGAGTAGTTTCCTTTGTTTCGAGGATTGGATAATGCCCTTTGGTACATTGATGATGATTAATTGACTTTGTTTATCCTTTTTATTAATTTTTGAATGTTCTTTGATTCATTCCTTATAGCGCTTATTCATGTGAATTTGTTGGCCACATATTTGCATCTCATATATATCTAGGGACGTACCGAGAGGTGAACCTGGGTATTGGAACCATAAAAAATGGACTTAAGGTTTAAATCATAAGAGTAGGTTTAGCCTTTCAAGGACCTAATGAATTGCCACAAAGTGTAAAAGGGTTTAATTTAAATTCAATTATCCCGAGAGTAGGAATTGATTAAATTGGCATGGTTTTTGTATCTCGAGAGAGAACATTAGCTATTTTCGGGTAATTCACCTTCATCGAATTTCAATATTAAAAAAATGGGTTGTCTATTAAGATTCATCTTGTATCATTGTGGTTACCCCAAATGGTGGAAGCTTTCTTGACATTTGGAAAACCTTTTCTTGTTAACTTGCTATTCTTGTTATTGATCTTTTGAATTTTTTATTATTTACTTATTTAATCGTGGGTTATTACGTTCTTATCACTCAACAGATATATTCCCTTTGTTTAATTGAATTGAATTAATTAATTAATTGGTATTCATAAATATAGTCCCTGTGGATTCTATCTTTATATTACTTGACGACGAAACCGTACACTTGCGGATTTCATGCATCAAGTTTTTGGCGCCGTTGCCTGGGACCGTGTCTTTCTTGAATATCAGTTTAATTTTTAATTTAATAATTTTAAACATTTTACTTATCATATTATTACGTTTTCTTTTTGGCTTGCTACATGTAATTTCTCTTATTTATGCGAAGTACTAGATGTTCCGGGACTCTTATTGAAGCAAATCCTGAAATTGAAGTTACTTTTCGTAGAAGGAGAAGACAACAAAGGCAAAGAGCGAGAGAAATACTTGAACCAATACTTATCATGGCTGACCCAATGGATAATAGACCACTCAAGGAGTATGCAGCCCCTAATGCTCGGGGTCTGCGATCTGGAATTACTAGGCCAGCCATTGAAGCTGGAGACTTCACCATACCACCAACCTTATTCTCTATGATAAGGTAGAACCAGTTTGGAGGATTGCTATCAGAGGACCCTAATGATCATGTGGATATGTTTTTGGAGTTTTTTTGAGACCGTCAGGATTGAAGGTGCCTCTGTAAATGCTATCTGGCTCCGCTTATTTCCATCATCACTGAGAGATAGAGCTAGAGCATGGTTGAAGTCTGTGCCCGCTGAAACAATCACTACTTGAGACCAATTGGAGCAAGTTTTCTTCTACAAATTCTTTCCACCTTCCAAGACTGTCATCTTAGGACCCAAATCACAAGCTTCATTCATAAAGATGGAGAGTCATTGTCAGAAGCTTGGGATAGATACAAGGCTTTGCTGGAAGCCTGCCCACATCATGGGCTAGAGAAGTGGTTGATTGTCCACACCTTCTACAATGGTTTAGAATACAATTTGAAGGTGTCACTTGACTCCGTAGCTGGGGGAGCTCTGATGAACAGACGACTTACAGAAGCTTATAACATTATTGAGAGTGTTGCTGCAAATCACCACCAATGGGCAAACGAAAGAGGTAACAACCCGAGAAAACTCTCAGGAGGTAAGTTTGAGGTAGATGGTGTTGATTTGATAATGTCAAAATTTGATACTTTGAATAAGCGTTTTGACAAACTTGAAAAAGCTCATGTTAATGCCGTCGGTGCTTCTAACATAATTTGTGAGTTTTGTGGAGCACAGGGACATAAAGGTGCGGAATGTCAAGGAGCAAATATAGAGCAAGTGGATGCATGCCACAATTTCTATGACACCGACCCAAAAATGCCCAATTATGCTCCCCAAGACACTTACAGCCCCGGGTGGAGGTCTCATCCCAACTTCTCTTATCAGAACAACAATACGTTGGACCACCACCCAAATGGGCAAGGTAGTGCTAAACCCTTTTCTGGATTCCAATAGGTGCAGACCTCTAAACTTGAGTCTCTTCTTGAGAATTTTGTTGAGAGTCAGTCTAAACAAAATGAGGAGTTTAGGCAACATGGTAAGGTTGTAACTAAGGCCATTAGAGAATTGTCGGCTAAAACTAGTGGAAAATATACTTTTCACGTCACGGATTTAACATCTGTTAATGTTGAACAAATGTTAAAAATGGAAGCGGTGGCAAACTTGTAAATAGATTGTGCATGGAACACACTTTTAATATCGGTTCCCTAACAACCAATGTCAAAAGTGAAGAAGCGGTAGCAAATCTGTAAATAACTGGTGGAGGGAAGAATCTTTTAACATCGGTTGTAAAGGAACCGATGTTAAAAGTCACTTGTAACATCAGTTATAAAGTAACCGATGTTAAAAATATATTTTTAACATCAGTTCCTTTACAACCGATGTTAAAAGTTTCTTCCTTCCACCAGTTATTTACAACTTTGCCACCACGGCTTCACTTTTTAACATCGGTTATAAAGAAACCGATGTCAAAAGTGACTTTTAACATTGGTTTTTTGGACAACCAATGTTAAAAGTCATTAAAATGTTATAACTTACATTCTCAGTCCTGCGCCCTAACATTTCAATATTAACATTTCTCAATCCCGTGACCTAGCTCATTCTCTTCACTGACCTCCTTCTTCTCCATTGGTGAGCCACCATAGAACGACCACCACCACCTCCTCCAGTGAAAAGGTAACTCTCTTCCCTATTTTCAATTGTGAAATCCCTAAATCCCTAAATCGTTTGCTAAGTCTTTTTCTACCCCATTTTCTTCTTAGAATGACCGCGACCTTACTTTCTCCATCTCTCTCGCATCCCTCTCTTTTGCAACAGAACCACCACGACAGAACCTCTCTTTTACTTGGTAAGTCCTCTCCTTCATTTTTCTGTCCCGTCCTCTTTTGCATTGGTGTGATAATAGGGTTTGAAACTCCATTATTATGTAACTTGAGAACTAAATCTATATATATATATATATATATATATATATATATATATATATATATATATATATATATATAGATTTTGTCTTGAGCTTAAGGATAGGTTAGGTTATTAGGATATGCTAGCTCATATGTTAAAGCTTAAGCTTTAGGACATTGCCATGGAATTGTGTCTTGATTTATATTAGGCCTACAATTTCAAATACTACTCTTCCAGTCTCCCTTCTTGTGCTTATATTATATAAATATGTATATATCTACAGAATGTGGATATGGATCGCAGTTGGATGGTCAGTAGGCGCACAAGTGATGAGTATTGGATGAGAGTGGATGAGTTTCTAGAATTTGCTCAAAGAAATCTTCCTGATAGTAATGGAAGGTTTAATTGTCCTTGTGTCAAATGTTTGAATATGAGGAAATGTGAAGTTAAGCAAATACGTGATCATCTTATTTGTGAAGGGATTTGCAAGAGTTATACAAGATGGATATGGCATGGTGATGACTTGTTAAACATGCCAAGTATGTCCCAAAGTGAGGAAGTTGATGTCGATATGGAGGATGATCGACTAGAGGACATGATCCGAGATATTGGACAAGAGTCTTTTCAGTGAGCAGGTGTGTATGATACTTTGTGCACTGATGCGGATAAGCCTTTATTTCCGGGATGCACTACTTATACACGGTAGTCGGTGGTGTTAAAATTGTTCACTATGAAGGCGAGAAATGGGTGGAGTGATAAAAGCTTCACCGAATTGCTTAAGTTGTTGAACAACATGCTTCTAGAAGGCAACATATTGCCGGACTGTAACTATGAGGCGAAGAAGGTACTATGTCCGATGGGTATGGAGTATAAGAAGGTACACGCATGCCCTAATGATTACATACTATACAGGGGTATGTATGAAGGGATGCACGACTGCCCTAAGTGTGGGTTATCACGGTACAAAGTGAAGGATGGTGATTCTAGTTGTGATGTGATCACAAAAGGTCCTCCTGCGAAGGTGTTGTGGTATCTTCCAATAATTCCAAGGTTCAAGAGATTGTTCGCTAATGTAAATGAGGGAAAGAACATTAGATGGCATGCAGATGAGAGGAAACGTGATGGAATGCTTCACCATCCGGTTGATTCTGTGCAATGGGAGAGAATTGATAGTTTGTTTCCGGATTTCGAAAATGTGCCTAGAAACCTTAGGCTTGGACTTGCTACGGATGGAATGAATCCATATGGTACCTTAAGTAGTATCCATAGTTCATGGCCTGTTCTCCTCGTAATTTACAACCTACCTCCTTGGTTGTGTATGAAGCGCAAATACATGATGTTATTTATGATGATTTTGGGCTTAAAACAGCCAGGAAATGACTTAGATGTTTATCTAAGTCCCTTGATTGAAGACTTGAGAAAACTATGGGTGGAAGGCGTTGATGTGTTTGACGCCAATTACAAAGAGACTTTCAAGATGCGTGAAATGTTATTTTGCACCATCAATGACTTTCCAGCATATAGGAACTTGTCCGGGTATAGTGTTAAGGGGCATAAAGCATGCCCTATATGTGAAGAAGACACATGCTTCACTCAATTGCAACATGGAAGGAAGACAGTTTACCTTGGGCATCAGAGATTTCTCAGACGTGATCACCCATATCGTAGATTGAAAAAAGCTTTCAATGGATACCAGGATAATGGAACTACTCCGACGGCCTTAAATGGAGAGAAAGTTTATCAAAGGGTGAAGGACATCAATGTTATCTTCTGAAAGGCCCAAAAGAAGGCTACTGAGAAAAACATTTGGAAGAAGAGGTCGATTTTCTTTGATCTTCCATACTGGTTCAAACTTGATGTCAGACACTGTATTGATGTCATGCATGTAGAGAAAAATGTGTGTGATAGTCTATTCAGAACGCTTCTCAATATTCAGGGCAAGACAAAGGACTGTGTGAATGCTCGTCTAGATCTAGTTGCGATGGGTATACGAGAGCAGTTAGCTCCATAGCCAAAGGATAGTAAGCGGACATATTTGCCTCCAACATGTCATACTTTGTCAACAAAAAAAAGAGAACAAGTTTTTGTGAGTATCTAAGGGGCGTCAAAGTGCCACAGGATTACTCTTCAAATGTCAAGCTGTTGTCTCAAATGATCTCAAATTGGTTAGCTTAAAGTCTTATGATTGCCATGTCTTGATGCAACAACTACTACCAGTGACTATTCGTGGTATTGCTCCTAAATATGTTAGACATGCCATAACTAGGTTGTGGTCATTATTCAATGCTATTTGTAGCAAAGTCATTGACCCCCAGAAGTTGGATGAGTTGGAAGATGAGGCTGCTATAATCTTGTGCCAATTGGGGATATATTTTCCTCCTTCACTTTTCGACATCATGGTTCACTTAATTGTTCATCTATGAGGGAGATTAGATTATGTATCCCCATTTATTTAAGGTGGATGTACCCAGTTGAGTGATACATGAAGATCTTGAATGGGTATGTGAAGTATCCACACCGTCTTGAAGCATCTATTGTTCAAAGGTACGTTGCAGAAGAAGCTATTGAGTTTTGTCAAGACTACCTTTCAGAAGCGGAGCCTATAGGGATTCCTAAGCCTCGTCATGAGGGAAGATGTGCTGGTAAGAGTACACGAGGTATAAAGGTTGATAGCAAGGCTCGGGAGGAAGTGTTTCAAGCCATTTGCATATATTGAATAACACTGATGAGGTTGCACCTTACTTATGTGCTCACAAACAAAAGGTCAAGGAAGAAAACCCTAGAAGGAACGAAAAATGGTTGTTGAACCATCATAACAAGACTTTCGTAGCCTGATTTAAATAAGAAATTGCGAATGATCATACTACTTCTGATACATTACAATGGCTAGCACAGGAGTCACGTCTTGAAGTCATATGTTAGAGTGGATATGATATCAATATGTTTTCCTTCTATACAAAGGTACAAGATGACAAGAATACCATGCAAAACAGCGGGGTTGTGATTGTGTCTGAGTCGATGCACTTCTCTAGTTCAAAAGATACAAATCCCGTTGAGGCATTGATATCTTATTTTGGAGTCATTGAAGAGATTTGGGAGGTCGATTACACTAAATTTCAAGTGCCTGTTTTTAAGTGTAAGTGGGATGACGGTAGCAGTGGTGTGCAAACCGATGAATTAGGATTTACATTGGTAGACCTTGGCAAGGTAGGTCCTACGGAAGAGCCTTTCATCATGGCTTCCCAAGCAAAACAAGTGTTTTATATCAATGATCCTTCTAACAAAAGGTGGTCAGTTGTTCTCCAAGGAAAAAGCATGCATAATGGTATCCATGAAAAATAAGATTCAACTCTTGATATTCCAGAGACTCCTTCTTTCTCAACACGGATGCCTACTTTCATTGAGGAAAATGTAGTGGACGATGTACTTGCCACTCATGATGATCATCATGAAGGGATATTGATCTAAACTTGAACATAGTGTAAGTTATGTTTAAATTAAAGTAGGCTTATTTTTATTTACCCATAGTGTAAGTTATGTTTTTTTTATTTATCCATGTTAAAGTAGGCTTGTTTTTATTTATCCATTGTGTAGGTTATGTTTTTTTAATTATCCATGCTAAATTAGGCTTATTTTTATTTATCCATGTTAAAGTAGGATTTTTTTGTTGATGAGTTAATGTTGAGTTTATTTGAAGTTGTGCAGGCTTTTGACGATCAAACTCTACTCACTAAAAAGGAGATTATATACTGATTTATGTTTTAGAGTATACTTGTGAATCATGTATATGATTTCTGCACATGTATTGTTGTGTTTATAATGTAGATTCTGCCTATAACACTCTATGTATTGTGCATGTAATTATTGTAGTTATTCTGGACTTGTGATATGAATTTTGGGCTTGTGTAACTGTAATGTAATTCTGGAGTAATATATGAGTAGCTTATGGAATTTTGCACTTGTGTTGTGTACTGAATTTTAGATGATATACCGATTGATCTTGATCTGCAGGGGAGGGAAAATAATTATGTATCCAACTAATTTATAAAAAACAATTACTTTTAACAACGGTTTTAACCATAACCGATGTTAAAAGTGCACTTTTAACATCTCCTTTAAAAATAACCGATGTTAAAAGTTTGACTTTTAACATCAGTTCTTGTATGAACCGCTGTTAAAAGTACACTTTTAACATCCCTTGAATTAATGTCGCCTCCTTAACCGATGTTAAAAGTCTTTTTTAACCAATGTTAAAAGTGCTTTCTGCACTAGTGTAAGGTTGACAATTTGGCCATTCACAATAAGATGTTGGAAACTCAGATTGCCCAATAAGCCAGCACCTCAAATAGACAACTTGGTAAGTTTCCTGGTCAACCTAAGATAAATCCTAATGAGCATTGTAATGTTGTAATCTTAAGAAGTGGTAAGACTTTAGAGGATCCCAAAGTTGAGGGGAATGAGGAAAAAGAGACAACTAAGACACAAACCTTAGAAGAATAGGAAACTAATGAGAAAGTGTCTAAGTATGTACCCCCTGAACCTTACCAACCCCCGGTTCCCTTCCCTCAAAGGTTAGCCAAGGCTAAGCTAGATAAGCAATTTGGAAAGTTTCTAGAGGTCCTTAAGAAATTGTACATAAATGTACCCTTCACTGAGGCGGTACAATAAATGCCTACCTATGCTAAATTTCTTAAGGACATTTTGTCTAATAGGAGGAAGGTAGAAGAATATGAGACAACAGCTTTAACTGAGGAGTGTAGTGTTTTAATTCAAAATAAATTGCCTCCTAAGCTCAAAGATCCACGTAGTTTCTCTATTCCTTGCTCAATTGTTGATGTAAGTGTTGATGATGCTTTGTGTGATTTGGGGGCTACTGTGAGTCTTATGCCTTTGTCTGTTTTTGAGAGATTGGTGATAGGTGAGTTGAGACCAACTAGCGTCTCTTTACAGTTTGCCGATAGTTCGATTAAGCAACCTCTTAGCATCATAGAGAATGTCCCTATTAAGGTAGAAAAATTTTGCATTCCTGTTGACTTCATGGTGTTAGATATGAAGGGGAATTCCAAATTCCCCATCATTCTCAGAAGGCCTTTCTTGGCCACTACTAGGGCCATTATAGATGTTAAAAAGGGGAAGCTTTCTTTGAATGTTCGGGGAGGAGAGGATAGATTTTGATTTGAATAATCCTATTAAACAACCCTGTCTTGAGAACTCTTTATGCAAGATTGATTTATTACTTGTGATGGAGAAAGAGGAGTCTAGAGTTGACGACCCTCCTAAACTTTGCTTAGCCAATGATACCTCAAAGGATGATGAGGATGAGGTGGAAAAACATAAAAAGTTGGAGTTTTCACCTCAAGAAGCTAAGGCCGAGAAGCTCAAGTGGAAGCAGGCAAAGCGGTGGCGCAATAGGCCAAGATTAGAGGATGGTCTCTTAGATGGAAATTGTGAGAAGGGAGTCGCTCATTCACTACCAAGCCCGATTGATCCGGGTTGATGTGAAAGGAGTTGAGCTAATGACTTTAAACAAGCGCTTCTTGGGAGGCAACCCAAGCTTTCTTTGTTTTTCTTTTTAATTTCTTCTTTTTCTTTTGATTTTAGTGTGTCGGTTCGTTGGTATGATCTTTATCTCATTGCTCTTGCGTAGGTTTGTTCCCTTTTCTCGTTTTAGGTTTTTACATTGGGGACAATGTACATTTCTAAGCTTGAGGGGGTATTTCATTTTTGGTGTTTTTGTAGTTTGATTAATAGTCTCATGCATTTTCATGTTGCATATTGCATTGCATTTTGTGATGTCTACTGCATGTTTGCACCATCACTATATCCCTTGTTTATTTGGTCCTCGGAAAGCAACTTTGTGCCCTTATCTTTTCTTGGAAATTTTGAGAAAATATTGTTTGGGAACCCAATCTTTGTACCTTGTGGTAGGCAATAGGCATTGTTGATTGGAAGTAGAGGTGATCTCTTGATAAGTTGATAATTAGCATATTTTCTCTGAATTTGTACTTTTCATTGATTTTTTTTGAACCTCTACTGTGAGTTTTATGCCTTTATAGGATTTGTCCACTATATGAATTTTGCTCCCATTTTTTGTTTGAGTGATTATTCCTCATCGATTTTGTTCTCTAGAACTTGATTTGAAACCATTTTGAGACGAAATTTTTGCTTGTATGCCTGAATGTGATTAAGGCAACTTAGGTATTTTTCTGGCCCTCTGAAATAATTGTCACACTTTCATCCATTAATTGCCCATGTTGTGGACCCAGAACCAATTAGGCCCATTAAGTATTATGTTAGGAAGAAGTGGAAAAAGAAGAAAAACACACTTGAGGGTACTGGGGTGACTGCTACACCCGAGAGTACACCTGATACTGGCCAGCATAACTAACTGTTGACCTGGACAGAGAGAGAATGTGAGGGGGGTGCACCTGCTGTGCGTGTAGCTGAGGGGGTTTCAGTTTTCCTCAAAATCCAGCCTTACAAGCTAAAGAGCTTGGCCAATAGAATTAATCAGAAACTCAGCCCGAAGTTCTATGGCCCCTATGAAGTGCTTGAGAGGATTGGGGCTATCGCTTACAAGCTCAGGCTCCCTGAAGGCAGTAAGGTCCATTCCGTGTTTCATGCTTCTTTGTTAAAGAAATCAGTGGCCACAAACAACGCTGCTCAGCCTTTACCTCCTTTCCTATCAGAGGGGTGGGAGCTATAGGTCCAGCCAGAGGAAGCTTTGGCTGGGAGGCATACTGACTAGGGCAATGTGGAAGTTTTGATCAAATGGAAGGACCTGCCACCTTGTGAGAATTCTTGGGAACGTTTGACAGCATTGCAGGACAAGTTTCCCAATTTTCACCTTGAGGACAAGGTGGATTTCGAAAGGGGAAGCGTTGTTGCGGACCCAGAACCAGTTAGGCCCATTAAGTATTATGTTAGGAAGAAGTGGAAAAAGAAGAAAAACACACTTGAGGGTACTGGGGTGACTGCTACACCCGAGAGTACACCTGATACTGGTCAGCATAACTAACTGCTGACCTGGACAGAGAGAGAATGTGAGGGGGTGCACCTGCTTTGCATGTAGCTGAGGGAAGGGATCTGAATATCTGAGTATATGATAGGAAAGAGAGTCATTGTGTTGGTAGGCAAGAATTGGACTTGGGATTGGGAGAGACTTGGCACTCTTTTAATTTGCCTAGGCTATCTGTTACTATTTTTCTTTCTTTCTATGTAGCCCTGTAACACCTTGTTACAGGCTGAGTTTCATCAATAATACACACTTTCTCTATATTTCTGCTCTTAATTACTGGGTACCTATCAACTAGTATCAAAGCTCTCGATTCCGGGAGGTGAATGGTAGTGACAAGAAACGCAATGGAAGCTAGGATGGAGGCAGTGGAGCGCACCTTGGAGGAGATGCGATCAGAGAGGCTCGAGACCCAGAATCAGATGGGGGAGTTTAGGCAAATTCTAGAAGAGATTAGGTTGGCTCAACGACGGCGAACGGGGCAAAGAGATCCTCCGGCCTGGAACGGGGAACGATATGAAACCCATCGAGGGGAATCTCGTTCGCGATCGCGTCCTCATTGTGGTTATGGGTTCCCTGTGACCGATTACAGTGGGAGGAAAATGGAGATTCCCATTTTCACTGGGGAAGATGCCTATGGGTGGATTGTGAAGTTGGAGAGGTATTTCAGGTTGAATCCCATTAGAGAAGAAGAGAAGCTTGATGTCGTGGTAACCGCTCTTGAGGGCAAGGACCTCAACTGGTACCAATGGTGGGAGGAGCAAGCTTGGGATCTTAATTAGGAGGAGTTCAAGCGTGCAGTAATACAGCGATTTCAACTGGGGTTGGTTCAAAACCCTTTGGGTCCGTTACTGAGCGTTCGTCAGACTGGGACGGTTATGGAGTACAGGGAGAAGTTTGAGATGCTGAGAGCTCCACTACGGAGGGAGGAAAGGGTGATGTTGGAGAGTATTTTCTTGAATGGGCTGAAGTAGGAGATACAGGCGGAGCTCAAGCTCCATGAGTCCAGATCGCTGGCTGAGCTCATAGACCGAGCCCTTTTGCTGGAAGAAAAAAAATTGGGCCATTCAGAAAAATAAGGGCCCAACAAAGGAGAGAGGGGACCGGAGGGACAAAGCAAATAGTTGGAGAAACCGACCCATGTGGGAGACGGGCTCTAGTAGAGCTGGCGTGACCCGACCCATTATTAGCACTGCCACTGAACCTAAAGCCACCAACAGCGACAAAACAGGGGTGGAAAGGAAGAAATTTCTTTCACAGGAGGAACTGAGGGAGAGGCAGCGAAGAGGTTTGTGCTTTAAGTGTGGGGAAAGATGGGGATCTTACGATAGCTGCAAACTCAAGCATTTCCAATTCATGCTCGTGGAGGAACCCGATGGGGAAGAGGAGGTGGTGATTCAGGAGGAAATGGAAAAGGAGCCAGAGGTGGAATTAGAATTAGAACACAAAACCCTGCAGTTATCTCTATGCAGCAAGGAAGGGCTTACTTCAAACCGTTCCTTCAAAACGTGGGGCCAAATTGGAGATAGCAGAGTGCTGGTTTTGATTGATTGTGGTGCAACCAGTAACTTCATTTCCCAACAGTTGGTGGGTGAGCTCGGTTTGAAGGTGCAGGACACATTAGAATACTCTGTGCAAGTTGGGAATGGTGCTTTGATAAGAAATCGAGGCATGTGCAAGGACTTGCAATTGAAAATACAGGGACTTGACATTGTGCAACATTTCTTCATTTTGGAACTTGGAGGTATAGAGGTGGTCCTTGGGATGGATTGGCTAGCAAGTTTGGGGGACATAGAGGCTAATTTCAGAAATCTTATCATTAGTTGGGAGAGTAATGGTGAGAAGAAAACTATGATAGGGGACCCGGCTTTGACAAAACTCTAAGCCTCGTGGAAAGCTATGTTGAAGGCTTTGCGGGATGAGGGTGAAGGGTTTTTTGTTTCCTATCAGCACAGCAGTTTGCAGGGCCCACAGGTCGGGAACAAGGAGCAACTACCTATTGTGATTGGTGAATTATTGACTGAGTTTGAGGAGGTTTTTCAGGAACCTAAAGGCTTGCCTCCTGAAAGAGACCGAGACCATGCAATCGTTCTGAAGGAGGAATCCTCAATCCCTAACATTAGGCCTTATAAACACCATTACTACCAGAAGAATGAGATCGAGAAACTAGTCCTAGAAATGCTGCAATCGGGTATCATCAGATACAACACCAGCCCATACAGTAGTCCAGTCATACTGGTCAAGAAGAAGGATGGTGGGTGGAGGTTCTGTGTTGATTATAGAGCCTTGAACAAGCTGACAGTACCAGACAAATTTCCTATTCCCGTCATTGAAGAGCTATTGGATGAGCTAGGAGGATCGGTTATTTTTTCCAAATTAGATCTGAAATCCGGTTACCACCAGATAATAATGAGAGTGGAAGAAATACCCAAAATAGCTTTCAGAACTCACGAAGGTCACTACGAGTATCTGGTCATGCCATTTGGTCTTTCCAATGCCCCTTCAACGTTCCAAGTCCTCATGAACCAGGTACTTAGGCCTTATTTAAGGAAGTTCGCCTTAGTATTTTTTGATGATATCCTTATTTATAGTAAGGATATAGGCAATCATGTGCAACACTTAAGGGCAGTGCTGGATATACTTAGGCAACATAAGTTGTTTGCAAATAAGAAGAAGTGTTCTTTTGGTAAGGAACAAGTTGAGTATTTAGGCCATGTAGTTTTTGGATAGGGAGTTGCAGCAGATCCTAACAAAATTAAGGATATGTTGGACTGGCCTGCTCCAAAGGATGTAAAAGGCTTGAGAGGAGTTCTGGGTTTAACAGGCTATTACAGGAAGTTTGTGCAAAATTATGGCAAGATAGTTGGCCACTCACCCAACAACTGAAAAAGGACAACTTTGAATGGAACTAGGAGGCACAAACAGCATTTGATCAACTTAAGGTGGCAATGACTACAATTCCAGTGTTGGCCGTCCCAAATTTTGAGAAAAGCTTTGTCATTGAATCTGATGCTTCTGGTAAGGGGCTAGGGGCAGTTTTGATGCAAGAAGGAAAACCCATAGCTTACATGAGTCAAACCTTGTCTGACAGAGCTCAAAGGAAGTCCGTTTATGAAAGGGAACTAATGGCAGTAGTCTTGGCAGTGCAGAAATGGCGCCATTACTTGTTGGGTAGGCATTTTGTGATACACACAGACCAGAAAAGCTTGAGATTCTTGACTGAATAGAGAATTGTGACTGAGTAACAACAGAGGTGGGCTTCCAAACTACTTGGATATGATTTTGAAATCAAGTATACGCCAGGTACAGAAAACAAGGCTGCAGATGCTCTCTCAAGAAAATTGCACCTGACAGCCTTGTCCACTGTGCAAGTTCATGAATGGGAAGGTTTGGATGAAGAGATTAATCAGCATCCAGAATTAAGGAGGAAGGTCCAAGAGTTGATGGCAGATTCAGAATCTCACCCTGGCTATCGCATTTGGAAGGGCAAATTGTATTACAGGGACAAATTGGTGATTCCCAAGAATTCTCCAAGAATCCAACCCATTCTTAGGGAATTTCACGACTCTCCCTTGGGGGGTCATTTAGGATATTTTCGCATTTACAATAGGATTGTTGGGTTGTTTTTTGGGAAGGCATGAAGGCAATGATCCAGGCATATGTCCAGTAGTGTGAGATATGTCAAAGGAACAAATATGAAGCATTGAGCCCAGGTGGGCTGCTGCAGCCCCTTCCAGTTCCCACATAGGTTTGGACTGATGTGCCCATGGACTTTATTGGTGGGCTGCCTCGAGCATTGGGGGTAGACACAATCTTGGTTGTGGTGGATCGCCTCACAAAGTATGCCCACTTTATTGCCCTAGCACACCCGTACACTGCCAAGGATGTTGCTGAGATTTTCCTCAAAGAGGTGGTGAGACTCCATGGTTTTCCGATGTCCATAGTGTCTGACCGCGATTGGGTATTTCTGAGTTCTTTTTGGACGGAATTATTCAAATTGGTAGGGACAAAATTAAAGTTTAGTTCAGCTTACCATCCTCAAAAGGATGGCCAAACTGAGGTAGTCAATCGTTGCTTAGAAACTTATCTGAGGTGCATGACAGGCAGCAGGCCAAAACAATGGCCAAAGTGGCTAAGTTGGGATGAGTTTTGGTACAACACCAACTACCACTCCTCCACAAAGATGACCCCTTTTCAAGCCTTTTATGGGCAACCACCTCCAGCAGTGATTCGTGGAGATCCTCAGAAAACCGCCTTGGAAGAAGTTAGCAGAGTTACTGAAGAAAGAAATGTGCTTTTGAATGACTTGCAACAAAATTTATCAAAAGCTAGAAACCGAATGAAGCAACAAGCTGATAAGCAAAGAAGGGAAGTCGAGTTTCAAGTGGGGGTTTCAGTTTTCCTCAAAATCCAGCCTTACAAGCTAAAGAGCTTGGCCAATAGAATTAATCAGAAACTCAGCCCGAAGTGCTATGGCCCCTATGAAGTGCTTGAGAGGATTGGGGCTATCGCTTACAAGCTCAGGCTCCCTGAAGGCAGTAAGGTCCATCCCGTGTTTCATGCTTCTTTGTTAAAGAAATCAGTGGCCACAAACAATGCTGCTCAGCCTTTACCTCCTTTCCTATCAGAGGGGTGGGAGCTATAGGTCCAGCTAGAGGAAGCTTTGGCTGGGAGGTATACTGACTAGGGCAATGTGGAAGTTTTGATCAAATGGAAGGACCTGCCACCTTGTGAGAATTCTTGGGAACGTTTGACAGCATTGCAGGACAAGTTTCCCAATTTTCACCTTGAGGACAAGGTGGATTTCGAAAGGGGAAGCGTTGTTGCGGACCCAGAACCAATTAGGCCCATTAAGTATTATGTTAGGAAGAAGTGGAAAGAGAAGAAAAACACACTTGAGGGTACTGGGGTGACTGCTACACCCGAGAGTACACCTGATACTGGCCAACATAACTAACTGCTGACCTGGACAGAGAGAGAATGTGAGGGGGGTGCACCTGCTTTGCGTGTAGCTGAGGGAAGGGATCTGAGTATCTGAGTATATGATAGGAAAGAGAGTCATTGTGTTGGTAGGCAAGAATTGGACTTGGGATTGGGAGAGACTAGGCACTCTTTTAATTTGCCTAGGCTATCTGTTACTATTTGTCTTTCTTTCTATGCAGCCCTGTAACACCTTGTTACAGTCTGAGTTTCATCAATAATACACATTTTTCTCTATATTTCTGCTCTTAATTACTGGGTACCTATCAGCCCATCTTGAGCCTATTCCATAATTATTTTTCTTGATGCCTATGATGATACATTGTTGGTAATCTTTTAGAATAATAAATGGAGCAAATTGGGTTTGAAAGTTATTTTGGGAATTGCATGTTTTGGAGCTTTCTCTTTCAACAAAAAATGATGAAGTCTCTCCCCTTTGTCAAATAAAAAAAAAAATATAAGAGGAGAGAGAAAAGAAAATAAAAGAAAAAAAATCATGAAATAAAAGCGTGATAATTAAAAGAGAAAAAGAAAAGGATGGAAATGCTGGAGTTGTGCTTATGGCGATAAATCTTTGCTCCATTTGTATTCTAGAGGGTTACTTGTGCTTATTGAAAGTTTTGTTAGCCCTTTGTGCATACCCTCCTTTCCTTACCTTACTTAATATCATTCCCTTGGCCCCATTACAACCCATGAATGACCTTTGGATTCTTGCATGCATGCAATTTATTAGTGGAAATTTGGTTTCTTATCAAGCTTATGGAAGTGCACTTTGTTTGAGGAACTTGAGCACATTGTCTTTGTAACATCCCAATTTTCTGTGACTCTAATCGAGTTGGTTAATCTCGATTAGGGCTTTGGATGCTTGTGTGAATTGATTTGTGTTAGTTTGAGACCTAGTTGGAAGCTTAGGACTAGGCTTGAACATGATTGGAAGTACCTAAGGTGTTAAACGATAAACTGGGGAAGTCAGGAGTTTGGAAGACACTTCCCGGCTGAGCAGCACACTCAAGCGTGGGAAGGGAGCATGCTATAGCGAGCCAGCGCTCAAGCGTTGGCCTTGTGCACGCTTAAGCAAGTTGAGTGCACATGCCAGTTATCCTGAGTGTTGACACGTGTGGGACACGTGTAGGACACGTGTCAAGCCATGGAGAGGAAGGAGTGGACGAGGCTCCATGCTCAAGCGTGGTCATGCTCAAGCGTGGACAGCTGATCATGTTGGGTGAGTCTCCTTGTCTCTTCATTTGTTGCACGAAAAACTTAGAGCTCCCAGCATTCTCTGCAACTAGAGATAGGGAGAGTTGAGTTAGAGAGAGATTCAAGTTTGAGGAACTTCGGAGCTTCATATCGAGATTCTGACTACATGGTTGAGTTCAGTGACGAAGATCACTACGAATTCGTCCGAACGATTTCTCGATTCGTGAAAGGTAGAGCTTGCCCTAGGGCTAACACTATTACCTATGTGTTGTGCTCGTGATGTGGGTGTGTGATTCGGAGAAGGAACCGCGGCTGTACCTGGGCTATCTGTGGCTGTTAGAGGCGCTGGAAGCTCGTTTGTGGAGCTTCGTTGATCATGTGGAAGTTCGTGTCGATTGTTCAGGTGGGGAGAAAAAGTACTGCTACCGTCGGGAAGGCAAGAGTAGTGTAGTTGCATTTTCTGCTATATGTAGGGTAGCTCTAACCCTACTAGTGGTTGAGTCCCGATAAAGTACCTAAACCCTAGGTTTAGCATGCTTTGGGCTTTCGCCGTTAAGTTTGGAAACACTTGGTTAGAGAACTGTTGACTGAGGATGGTCTGCTTCATATGACTGTATGGTGTTGGTTGTTGTTGTTGCTATCTATATACGTGCCTACATGTTACTTGGTACATGATATGCCTGTTATATGTTGCTGTTGATGTTATGTTGTTGCTATTATGCTGTTTGTGGTGATGTTGTGTTGTAGCAGAATGCCGGCTAGAATTAAGTTTGGCTGTGTGCCGTGTTGGTTATCAAGTTGATACCGTAGATGGTGTCGTTGTTGGTGGGCTGATTACTTGAGGCTGTGGTCGTGTTGTTTGAGCTGTGGCTCATGTACGCGTGGCATCGAGGCTGTGGCCGTGTTAATGCGGTGGCATCGTGTTGTTTCTGGTTTTAGTGTTTAGGCGTGAGATCCGGCATCAAGCCCGTTGAGGATGTTTGTTGCATATCATCAGCTACCATGTGGCGAGGCCGTATGACAGGTAGTATGGGCTGCCAACGTTATACAAAGTTAGTTGTATCTGAGTGCGGGTATAGAAAGTAGAAGGGCCGGTCAAGTGAGTGACCTTAGGGATGCTGCCGGTCTGAGGAATAGTTTACAGTGACCGATGAGGTAGGTCCTATCCTATCCGGTTTGCCCGACTAATCCCTGAGCTTTCCACTTTCCAGGATAACATTCCGAGGCGACCAAGACACCCCGGTTCCGATGTGGAAAGGGGATGCACTCTTATTAGTCACAGAGATCGGTTAAGTTTCTTGGACAAACTAACTCCATTCTGGTACAAAACCTGTTCCGGTGTTGACTTTTTCGGGTGTGGAACCAGTTTTGTGAGCTTTCGGCCGACATGCTGCATGAGATTAGTATCCTGGTCTAGAGGATTTATGTGAGAGTGAGACTCATGGAGTTGAATGCTTGTTGCATGTGTTGCCTCGGGAGACATTTGGTTATATGCAGTGACTGATATATATGTTATAAATGCTACGTGCTACATGTTGTTATTTCCTGCATTGCTACTGTTATTACGACTTTGTGTATGCGGTATTTCTTATCTCCCTATTGCTTCTTGTTTGGTTGTTTTGGTTCATGGTTCGCGTGAAGACGAGGAGCCAGTTGATGGACCCGAGGGCGCACCCTTTATATCACATCGGCGTCGAGGATGCTGTTGTTGGGCCTGATCGAGATCATCTTTCACGATGACTGGGGGTGCCGTGTGGACCCCTCTACCTTTTTTACGGTCTACACGGGGCCAGTGAGCATACTCTTTCGAGGAGAGGCTTCGTCTATAGATGATAGCGCCCGAGGATGGAGCAGTACTTGAGGACCTACCGCAGGCGTAGGGTGGTCGTATCGAGCTCGTCGTTTAAGTATGAGCCTTTGGTGACTTATAGGCGTACTCATGGCGAAGGCCAGGGTAGTTCAGGGTATCCTCACCACTGATGGTGGGAGCCTGCTAGTGCGTCCAGGTTGTGAGCTGAGGGCTTTATTTGTACTTTTGAGTGTAGGATGGGTAGTGCTGGTGTGCTGCGAGGGTTCTCCTTTTTGGCTTTTGGTTGTAACTTTGTCTCTTTTCAGTTTTCATGTACAGACAGTTTGTATATCTATGCACACTGCCCTACTGATGGGGCTAAGCTATGCATGGTTATATGTATAGTTAGTCTATGGTTGCGTTTACTCTGATATGTTTGTCGATGCTTTACCGTGTGCGTCGTTTGTTTTATTATTCTGTTTTCGCAACTCTGTTTGAATACCACGCTATCGATCTAATACGGTTAGGCATAGTTAATAATATAAGCTTGGGACTAATGGGATTATCCTACGTAAGTGGGGTCGTCTCAGTCTTCCCCCTTAAACACTTTGAGTGTGGTTAGAGTGAACCTATTACAGGGAGGAGCATGATTTCTGAGAACTTTAGCATCTAATTGGACTTGATTTTGATTACCTCTCTAGCTCTTGGTTTGCCTTGTTGTTTTCTCGGGTTCCTTAATTCAATATTGTCTCTTGGTCCATCTTTTGGTTTGGCCTTAGTTATTGCTTGAGGACAAGCAAATCTTAAGCTTGAGGGGATTTGATGTGTGTGACACAATATCATATTTCATTCTTGTTTTGCATGAATTTTTAGTTCAATTAGGCATATTAGTTTCCCTTTTTCTTTGTTTTCCCTTTAGTTTGGATAATTGCGGTGTTTCTAGTGGTGTTGTGTAGGACTTGTGCTTAATTGACTTAGAAAAGGGTGGAAAGATTGAAATGGAGGAGGATAGATCTTAAAAAGGAGCTAAATGGGACAAAAAAATCATTCCAGAAGCATCCACGGCATGGCCATGGAGTGGCCCATGGCCATGGATTTAGCAGCTGCGCAAAAAAGACTAAACGGACTTGGAAGCAGAGTCCACGGCCTTACAGTGGAATGTTACAGTCATGGATCTCATCATTGCACAATTTTTCTCCTTGGCAGCAGAGTCCACGACCTGGCCGTGGAATGGTCCACGGCCGTGGATCGCGGTCTAACAAAAAACTTCAGTTTAGTTATTAGTTGTTTCTTTTGGGCTTGGACCAATTTTAGACCCTAAGTATATATAGCTAGTCTGAATACATTATTAGGGTTGGAATTTGGTTTTGGGAAGGAGGCACTTGGAGGCTCTAGATCATCACCTTTCTCTTCTCTTCTCTCTTCATTACCGGTTTGGATGTTCTTCATTGATTTTTCCGGTTTCTTATTATCCATGTCTGAGTAGTTTGCTTTATTTCTAGGATTGGGAAATGCTCTTTGGTACATTGATGACGATTAATTGACTTTGTTTATCCTTTTTATTATTTTTTGAATGTTCTTTGATTCAATCCTTATAAAGCTTATTCATGTGAATTTGCTGGCCACATATTTGCATCTCATAGATATCTAGGGACGTACCGAGAGGTGAACCTGGGTATTAGAACCATAAGAATTGGACTTAAGGTTTAAATCACGAGAGTAGGTTTAGCCTTTCGAGGATCTAATGAATTGCCACAAAGTGTAAAAGGGTTTAATTTAAATTCAATTACCACAAGAGTAGGAATTGATTTAATTCGGTACTGTTTTTGTATCTCGAGAGAGAACATTAGTTAGTTTTGGGTAATTCACCTTCATCGAATTTCAATATTGAAAAAATGGGTTCTCTATTAAGATTCATCTTGTATCATTGTGGTTACCCCAAATCCTGGAAGCTTTCTTGCAATTTGGAAAACCTTTTCTTGTTAACTTGCTATTCTTGTTCTTGATCTTTTGCATTTTTATTATTTAATTATTTAATCCTTGGTTACTATGTTCTTATCACTCAACAGTTATATTCTCTTTGTTTAATTGAACTGAATTAATTAATTAATTGGTATCCATAAACATAGTCCTGGTCATAACACATCCAAGTGCATACATAAAAGAAAAAAATTATACATGGACGTAGATTTCAAACTAACAAGAAAGGACCCAAGTCTATCCGGGTACCTAAAAATATGATAATAACTGTTGCAGATTTGCTTAGCAACACAAAGGAAACCCCAATCTTGGTACTTGGATAGTGGATGCTTACAACACATGATGGGAGAAAGGTCTATGTTCCAAGACCTCCGCAATAAGACCGGTGGATGGGTTACCTTCGGAGGTAACCAAAAAGGGAAGATAGTCGGAATTGGTAAGATTGGTAAGCATCCTTTTCCTTCGATTGATAATGTTCTTTTGGTTGAAGGACTAAAACACAACTTACTTAGCATAAGTCAATTATGTGATGGTAGGTCTGACGTTTTCTTCAACAAAGGAGAGTGTATAGTCAAGAAATTTGATGGGTCAATCTTATTAAATGTCAAAAGACAATATAATCTTTACAAGATTAACTTGAGGGAACTCTCAAATCAGAGTATATCATTCCTAGTATCTGTTGAAGATGAGAGATGGATATGGCACAAAATACTTGGTCATGGAAATCTGAGATTAATCTCAAGATTAAACAAGCATAACCTCGTAAGAGGTCTACCAAAGATTGTGTATAGATCAAACACTCTTTGTGATGCGTGCCAGAAAGGAAAACAATTTAAGAATTCTTGAGTCCAAGAACATTGTTAGTGCTTCAAGAGCACTAGAGCTGCTTCATTTTAATTTGTTTGGTCCAACAAGAACTGCTTCAGTTAGTGGTAAGAAATATGCGCTTGTCATAGTAGATGACTACACAAGATGGAGATGGGTTAAGTTCCTTGCTCACAGGGATGAGTCTTTCAAGGTCTTTGTTATATTTTGCAAATGTGTACAGAATGAAAAAGGCATATGTATTAGCTCAATCAAAAGTGATCACAGAGGCGAATTTGAAAATGAGTTATTCCAAAGGTTCTGTGGTATTCATCACAATTTCTTTGCCCCTAGAATATCGCAACAAAATGGTGTTGTTAAGAGAAAGAACTGATCTCTTCAAGAGATGGCAAGGGCTATGCTCGGTGATAATTTAGTTTCCAAACACTTCTGGGCTGAAGCTGTGAATACTGCCTGCTACATTCAGAACAAAATATACATAAGACCTATTTTGAATAAGACTTCTTATGAATTGTGGAAAGGATGCACACCCAACATTTCTTATTTCCACCCTTTTGGATGTCAATGTTTCATTTTAAATACTAAAGATCAACTTGGAAAGTTTGACGCCAAAGTGGATAATGGAATACTGTTAGGATATTCAGAAACTTCCAAAGCTTTTAGAGTATACAACTCTAGGACCTTAGTTGTTGAAGAGTCCATCCATATTAAGTTTGATGACAAACCTCCTGATAAGAGATTATCAGAGCTAAATGAATCTTTTGAAGATATAAATCTAAATGATATGGAAGAACATCCAATAATTAAAGAGGTTGTTGCATCAAACGCAACTCAAAACTCATCGGACGCATCAACGTCTCAGCAAGTCTCTAATACTTTCCTAATGGAGAATAGTTTCTCAAGAGGAAAAGTGGACACAAGTCTTAAGAAAAACTACTAAAAAGGATTTTATTGTTGCTCAGATATATGTTGATGATATAATATTTGGTGCAATTGATGAATCTCTTTGCCAAGAGTTTTCTAAGCTTATGCAGAGAGAATTTGAGACGAGCATGATGGGAGAACTTAAATTCTTCCTCAGACTGCTAGTCAAACAAACATCGGATGGAGTGTACATTCATGAGACGAAGTACACAAAGGAGCTTCTGAAACGCTTCAAAATGGATGATTGTAAACCAATGAATACACCAATGTGTGAATATAAGCCTTGACAGGATAAGTTAAAGTTTTGATAGGTGACAAAAAGAAAACATCCCAGAAGGATTAGATTACAAAAAGCGAAAAAAGTTATCTCAGATAATCAAGTCTTTCAGAAGGGGTGAAGGGAATTTTAGTATCTGTAATGTGTGTTTTAGATCATATTGTACATGGTAGATAAAGCTTTCAAAATCAATCACACACACACACAAAATATAAACAGTAAAAATAAAACTTAATTAGTCGTAAGCTATTTAATTGGAAAAATCAATTAACAGCCATTAAGTTTAAAGTTCAGATGGTTTCTAAATGAAAATAATTGATTATATGATTATCATAATCGATTAGCACATATCTGAAAAGATTTTTTCTCGAAACAGAGAAGATGTAATCGATTACCAAAATCGATTATATACATAATCGATTCCTTGATCGATTATGCTTCTACGCGTAAAAATGAGCTCTAAAACAGAGAACACATAATCGATTATCATAATTGATTATGATGCTACTGTCTCTTAACGCATTTTGGCTAAAAAGGGAATAATCGATTATTATGCACGAAACACATATGCTGAAATTGGGCTTAACCTAATTCTTATGGGCCTAATTCTTTTCCTATAAATAGGATGCCCTGGGAAGTGTTTCAAATACAACACTTGCTTCCCTATTTTTTATTGCGCTATTACTCTGTCAAAATTATTTTTTGTCACTCTCACTAATATTACACTTTGATTACACTTACATTGAGAGAGAGCTTTATACTCCATATAAGTGAGATTGTAATTGTGCTTCAAGTTATAATTTCTTATCTACACTTTTGAGTGCTACATTTCACCTTTATATTGTTCTTATTTGGGTGTGAGTCCCATAGTTTTTGAAAGAGAAGGTTTTTCTCTTGAAACTCTGTCACAAGGGGAGGTGATATCCCTGGTCTGTGAAGAGTGCTCTTATTTGTGAAGGTTTCTAGCTGAACATGATTTAAAAGCTAGTTATTGAATGAAAACCCTTGGTGGTTGACCTTGGGAACCAGACATAGGCTACTGGGGCATTAGGTAGCCGAACCAGGATAAAATTGCGAGTCTTTCTTTTCCTCCTTACTATTAATTATTGCAATTTATTTTACGCCATTTACTTTCTGCAACTTTTACATTATTGCAATTTATTTCACGGCATTTACTTTCTACTACCTTTATTTTATTGCAATTTATTCAACTCACTTTAAATACAAGTTATTTATTTCTAAAGTGCTTTGTTGTGCAAAAAGTTTTCAAAAATAAACATTACACATAATTCACCTCCCTCTTGTGTTTGGAGTCACTTGTCAACAAGTGGTATCAGAGCTTAACTCTTGCTTATAGGCTTAACCGCCTCAGGAGGTAACATGAATTCAAACAACTTTAATCACGAGGGACATTCCATCAGACCCCCATCTTTCAATGGTGAGGGGTATGGTTATTGGAAAGAAAGAATGCAAATCTTTCTTGAGGCTGTGGACCTCGAAGTTTGGGACGCTGTGGAAAACGGTCCATTTGTCCACACCTATTCTGCCAATAATGTAGTGGTGGACAAACCAAGAAGTCTCTGGACTGACGAGAAAAGGAAAAAGGTCCAATACAATTTGAGGGCAAGGAACATCATCACTTCAACTTTAAGTTGCGATGAGTTCTACAGGGTCTCAAATTTCAAGACCATTAAGGAAATGTGGGACACCCTTCAACTGACCCATGATGGTACTACCGAGGTCAAAAGGGCTCGAATGAACACATTAACCCATGAATATGAGCTATTTAGGATGAATCAGGGTGAAAGCATACAAGATACGCAGAAATGTTTTACCCACATTATTAATCATCTTAGGGCTCTTAGGAAATCCTTTAGTAATGAATATTTGATTAATAAAGTGCTTAGATGTTTAAATAGAAGTTGACAACCCAAAGTAATTGTTGTAGCTGAATCTAGAGATTTATGGCAACTCTATTTGGAAAATTACAGGAACATGAGCTCGAATTAAATCGACTCACTAAAAGTGAAGAAAGTGACAAGAAAAAGAAAGGATTTGCACTTAAAGCAAGGGTTAGTGAAAGGGAAGAAGAAACTGATTTTGACGATTATGAAAGTCTAAATGAAAATGAGGAAAATATGAGCCTGATGGTACGCAAGTTCAAAAAGTTTCTAAGGTACAAAGGCAAAGCAAAACAATTCTCTACTCCTCAAAGGAAAAATGAGGGAGAAGGAGATTCTTATAATCCAACATGCTTCAATTATGGCAAAAAAGGCCACATTAAACCCGATTGTCCTCAAGGACAAAAGAAGTATGAGAAGGATGAAAAGAAATCACAAAAGGATAGAAAAATTATTTCCTCATCAAAGAAAACCATCTCTAGTCTTGAATCTAAAATCAATATTTTGAATACTGAGATGGATACCATTAAAGAGAAACAAACTATTTCAAGAGAAACTTCATCATACCTATCTTGTGAAAACAAAAAGAATGAAATTTCAAAGTGTAGTGAATGCAACGTTTTGAAAAATAAAATTGAAGATTTATAAAACATGCTTGCCAAGTTCACTAGTGGGAGAGATAACATAAATGTGCTTCTAGGAAATCAAAAGGGAATGTATGACAAAGCTGGTTTGGGTTATCACCCTAAATTGCATGAAAAATCTTTTAAGAAGTTCTTTAGTCCAACAAATACGTCAAGTACTCCTTTTGTTAAATGCTTTTATTGTGGTAGAAAAGGACACACTGCTTCCATATGCAATGCTAGAAAGAACAAGAACATAATTGGTAAGAAGGTATGGGTACCAAAGGGCAATGAGCCCAAAACTAATCCTCAAGGACCCAACATGATTTGGGTACCAAAAGTTAAAACTTAGATCTGTTTTGTAGGTGTGCTTGAAAGCAAAGGATTCGAACTGGTATCTTGATAGTGGATGCTCCAAGCACATGACGGGAGACAAAAATAAGTTCTCATCCTTTACACCCAAAAAGGGTGGCTATGTCTTCTATGGTGATAACAACAAAGGTAGAATTTGGGGAAGAGGAACAGTTGGGAAGAGTCCCAATCCCATTATAGAAAATGTTTTGTATGTTGAGGGATTGAAACATAATTTGCTAAGTATAAGCCAACTCTCTGACAAAGATTTTGAAGTAATTTTTTATACATTAAAATGCATGGTTATGGATTCTAAAAATAAACAAACTAAGTTAATTGGACAAAGAATTGGAAATATTTGTATGGTTAACTTGGATGAACTACCTTCAAATAATGCATGCAGTCTCATTAGTAAAGAGGATGAAACTTGGTTATGGCATAGGAGAATGGCACATATTCACATGGATCATCTAAATAATTTGGTTCGTAAGGACTTAGTAATTGGACTACCAAAACTATTACCTAAAGAAAGTTTCTTTTTCATAAGAACTGAATTAGGAATATTGAATCAATCATGCATTGAGTAAAATAAGCATCTCATCTTGTTATTACTAATCTGTATATTAAGTGTGAATAAGAAAACCGGATGCAATAATTGATTTGCATAATCAATTATTAGAAGTTAGAAGGTCAACAATCTATTACAATAATCGATTAAGCAAATTAGTCAGAAAACATCAGAAGTCAGAAGACCCATAATCGATTATGTGCGTAATGCTAAATTTTTTTTACTGCTACTGCTACTGTTGGTACAACTATTTTTCTTTGAATATATGCCTTGCATCTTACTATCTTTCCCGCTTTTTGATAATGTCAAAAGGGGGAGAGTTATATACAACAGTATATATATGGTTGCATGATTTAGGGGGAGTGAATTTTTAATTGCATAAAGTGAGGGGGAGTAGAGCATATATTATCTGCGCAAAACTATGATTATTAAATATAAAATGCTCTAACTCGTTTCTTGAGAAAATCCCTCCTTAAGACGTTTGTCATCATCAAAGGGGGAGAATGTGAATATATGCCTTGACAGGATAAGTTAAAGTTTTGATGGATGACAAAAAGAAAACATCCCAGAAGGACTAGATTGCAAAAAGTGGAAAAAGTTATCTCAGATGATCAAGTGTTTCAGAAGGGGTGAAAGGAACTTTAGTATCTGTATTGTGTGTTTTAGATCATATTGTACATGGTAGATAAAGCTCTCAAAATCAATCACACACACACAAAATATAAAGAGTAAAAATAAAAATTAATTGGCCGTAAGCTCTTTAATTGAAAAAATCAATTAACAGCCGTTAAGTTTAAAGTTCATATGGTTTCTAAATGAAAATAATCGACTATATGATTATCATAATCGATTAGCACATATCTGAAAAGATTTTTTCTCGAAACAGAGAAGATGTAATTGATTACCAAAATCGATTATATACATAATCGATTCCTTAATCGATTATGCTTCTACGCGTAAAAATGACCTCTAAAACAGAGAATCCATAATCGATTATCATAACTGATTGTGATGCTACTGTCTCTTAACGCGTTTTGGCTTAAAAGGGAATAATCAATTATTGAATTAAAATAATCGATTATTGTGCACGAAACACATATGCTGAAAGTGGGCTTAACCTAATTCCTATGGGCCTAATTCTTTTCCTATAAATAGGATGCCTTGGGAAGTGTTTCAAATACAACACTTGCTTCCCTATTTCTTATTGCTCTATTACTCTGTCAAAATTATTTTTTGTCACTCTCACTAATATTACACTTTGATTACACTTACATTAAGAGAGAGCTTTATACTCTATATAAGTGAGATTGTAATTGTGCTTCAAGTTGTAATTTCTTATCTGCACTTTTGAGTGCTACATTTCTCCTTTATATTGTTCTTATTTGGGTGTGAGTCTAATAGTTTTTGAAAGAGAAGGTTTTTCTCTTGAGACTCTGTCACTGGGGGAGGTGGTATCCCTGGTCTGTGAAGAGTACTCTTATTTATGAAGGTTTCTAGCTGAACCTGATTTAAAAGCTAGTTATTGAGTGAAAACCTTTGGTGGTTGACCTTGGGAACTGGACGTAGGCTACTAGGGTATTAGGTAGCCGAAGCAGGATGAAACCGCGAGTCTTTCTTTTCCTCCTTACTATTAATTATTGCAATTTATTTTACACCATTTACTTTCTGCAACTTATTGCAATTTATTTCACGTCATTTACTTTCTGGTACCTTTATTTTATTGCAATTTATTCAACGCACTTTAAATACAAGTTATTTATTTCTAAAGTGCTCTGTTGTGAAAATTGTTTTCAAAATTACACATTACGCACAGTTCACCGCCCTCTTGTGTTGGGAGTCACTTGTCAACACAATGCATCCAACGTCCATACTAAACAAACATGATAAAGACCAAAAGGTATACAGAGGTATGATTAGATCCCTCTTATATCTAACTGCGTCTAAACCGGATATCATGTTTGGTGTTTGTCTATGTGCTCGCTTTCAATCTAATCCAAGAGAGTCTCATCTCTCATTAGTTAAACGAATCTTTAGATACCTTAAAGGTTTTACTAATCTGGGTTTGATATATAAGAAATATGATGAGTACAGGTTAGTTGGATTCTGTGATGTTGACTATGTTGGAGACAGAATGGAAATAAAAAGCACCAGTGGAGGTTGCCACTTCATTGGAGCTAACTTAGTCTCATGGTCAAGCAAAAGGCAAAGTATTATTGCCTTATCAACTACTGAAGCTGGCTACAAGCTGCTGCTCACAACTTCTATGAATCAAGCATCAATTGGAAGATTACAATGTGTTTGTGAGTAACATCTCAATGATGTGTGATAATACTACTATTATTAATCTGTCAAATAATCCTATTCTACATTCAAGAGCAAAGCATATAGAAATTAAGCATAACTTTATTAGAGATTATGTGCAAAATGGTGTCATAGATATAATGTTTGTTGCATATCATCAGCTGCCAAGTGGCGAGGTCATATGACAAGTAGTATGGGCTACCAGCATCATACGAGGTTAGTTGTACTTGAGTGCGAGTACGAAAGGCGGAGGATTCAATCAAGTGATTGACCTTGGGGATGTTACAGGTCTCGGGAATAGTTTACAGTGACGGATGAGGTAGCTCCTATCCTGCCGTGACGCCCGATCCAGTCCAGTTTGCCCGACTAATCCCTGATCTTTCCACGTTCTAGGCTAATGTTCCGAGGCGACCAAGACACCCTGGCTTCAGTGTGGAAGGGGGATGCACTCTTATTGGTCACGGAAAGTGGTTCGGTTTCTTGGACAAACTAACTCAGTTCCGACACACAACATGTTCCAGTGTGGAACCAGTTTTGTGATATTCGACCGACATACTGCATGGGACTCGTATCCCAGTCTAGAGCATTGATCTGAGAGTGAGATTTATGGAAATGGATGTTCGTTGCATGTGTTGTCTCGAGAGCCGTTTGGTTGTGTGCAGTAACTATTTTATATGCTATATATGCTATCTGTTACATGCTGTTGTTTACTATACTACTATTGTAGTCTCAGTTTCGCTATGCATTGTATTTTTTTATCTCTCTATTGTTTTGTTATTGGTTTGGTACTTGGTTCACATGAAGACATGGAGCCAGCTGATGGACTCGAGGGTACACCCTTTCATCATGTCGGTACCGAGGATGCCGGTACAGGGACTGATCGAGATCATCAACCATGATGAGAGAGGGTGGTGTGTGGACCCCTCTATCTATTTGATGGTCTACACAAGACCGAACAACATTCTCTTCAAAGAAGGGGCATCGCACGTGGAAGATCTCATAGGATCGGTCAGAGTTGTCCAGTTTCTTCTCTTTCCGCGGATCTGGCACCAACCGAGGCCGCTTGAGCAGGACTATTTGTGGGCAACGTGACAGTCTTCAGAGGTATACAATAGGCGAGGCTTCGTCTACATAGGCCAGAGGAGGCATACTGAGCGGTACTTGTGGACATATCGGAGACGTCGCATCGTCGTGTCGAGTTCCTCGTCCTCGTCCGAGCCTACGCGGGTTTATAGGCATACGCATGAAGAGGGACAAGGTAGCTCATGGCATCCTCAAAACTGATGGTGAGGGCCTGCCAGTGCGTCTTTAGGGCTGAGTGGTGAGGTTTCTGATGTATTTTGAGAGTGGGTTGGGGGAGTGTTGGAGAGCGCTGAGGGTCTTTCTTTTGTTTGTGATGTATTTTCATTGTATATTCAGTTTTTGTACAGACAGTGTGTATATGTAAGTACAGTGCTGTACTGATGGGGCTATGTTTATACATGGTTGATGTATAGCTATTTTATGTAGCGCTTTACTCTGATATGTTTGTCTATGCTTTTCCGTATGTTTGTATGCTTTCTATGCGCTTGTTTCCACAACATTGTTTGAATATCACGCTATCGCTATAATACGGTTAGGCATAGTTAATAAAGTAAGCTTGGGACCAATGGGATTATCCTTCTAAGAAAGGAGGGTCATCTCATTTTGATGGTATTAGAGCAGTTTGGTTGTATAAAGGGCCATGGACATCCACTGTCCGGAACCATAAGTGCGAGTCTAGCAAGTGTACTGGATTTAACGGTTGATAATCGAGTTGTATCAACTGAGTATGGTTTTGGGTAGAGTATCCGAAGCGCTAGTTATCAAAGTGTGATAACTGTTTTCATTCGTAAGGCATATGGTATGTTTAACTGTTAGGTGCTATTATATGTCTTAAGAATTGGAACTAATAGCTCCTTTTTACAGGAAGCTAAATGACTCGAGGTCGAGGTACAAGAGGTAGGCTGGCTACGACCGGAGATCACAACAATAACAACAACGGTGACCACTTAGGGACAGGAAGTGGTGGTGAAACGTCTTAAGCGATGAGAGCCATGAGGGATTTGGCTACCGCTATGATGCAACAAACTCAACAGATTGCCCAGTATATGCAGTGGCAGGAAGAAAGAGAGTTAAGGTAGACCCAGTTACAAGCTGTCAGAGGAGACAAGACCGTGGACACAGGTCTCAATGCTTTCATGAAAGGGAATCCTCCTCAGTTCCACGGAGAGTACAATCCAGAAGCCGCAGAGATGTGTTTACAGGAGATTGAGAAGATCTTTATAGAGATGCCTTGCCGGGAAGATCGGAAAGTTACCTATGCTGCGTTCAAGCTTGTTGGAGCAGCGAAAGCTCTGTGGAGGACCAAGGCCAGACTGTTAGAGGTCGGAGGAAGGATTGTTACCTGGCAACTGTTTCGGGAGAGTTTCTTGGAGAAGTATTTTCCAAGAAGCATCAAGCAAGAGAAGGAGAAGGAGTTCCTGTGTCTGAAGCAAGAACAGATGTCTGTTGGCGAGTACGCAATGAGATTCGAAGCACTGCTCAACTTTTCCTAGTTCTATCAAGTTCATCCTGATTAAAAGTGGGTGTGTCAGAGTTTGAAGATGGTTTGAGACCGGAGTTGAAGCAGATGATGTTGCCCTTGAGCATCAATTCTTTTCCTGAACGGGTAGAAGTGCACATTAGTGGAAGGACATGACCGAGCAGGGACAGTCCAACAACAAGCCAGAAGTGGTGGACCTATTCGGAGCACCTTGAGAGGCAAGGGAGGAAGGTTCCAACAGAGAGCGAAGCCGTACGATCGCTCGACCCAACAGAGTACGAGTTATGGTGGAGATGCTCCTAGTTCGGTCCAGCAAGATACCAGGTCCTATTTCAGATGTGGTGGGCCGCATCTCATCAAGAGTTGCCCGTGGATGCAACACATCAAGTGTTTCATCTGCGTCCAGATGGTTCATTATGCCTCAGATTGCAAACCGGCGTTAGCAGAAGGGCTCAGTTTCAATAGCCGAGTGAGAGAGCTCAGAGTCGTGGTGCAAGATCAATTGTAGTAAGCCAGTAGAATAGGCCACAGACGATCGAAAGGGTGTTTGCCGTTGCCTATGCAACAGATAGATGTGATCTTAGGCATGGACTGGCTTTCGGCCAACCATGTTATGCTAGACTGTTCAAACAAAACCCTCCATTTTTCAAAGCAATCTGGATTGATGCCTACCGATGAGAGTATTCCGATGGGTGTATGATCAGATGGATGCGTGGTGCTATTCTCTGTGGAAGCTAATGAGACTCCTAGTGTCGAAGCTTTACCTATCATGCGAGAGTTTCCGGAAGTGTTTCCCGATGATGTTCCAGGGCTGACACTGGAGAGAGAGGTGGAGTTTGCTATAGACCTGATTTCGGGGAGTGGGCCTATTTCGATAACGCTATATCAGATGTCTCCAGTTGAGCTGGCGGAGCTGAAGAAACAGTTGGACGAGATGCTAGGCAAAGTGTTCATCAGACCTAGTACATCTCCATAGGGAGCGTCAGTGTTGTTTGTGAAGAAGAAGGACAGGAGCTCGAGGCTGTACGTAGACTATTGTTGGCTGAACAAAGTGATGATAAAGAACAAGTATCCGTTGCCAAGGATAGGTGATTTGATGGATCATATGAAGGGAGCAGCTGTGTTTTCTAAGATCGATCTGTGATCTGGATACCATCAGATCTGAGTTAAGAAGGAGGATGTGCCAAAGACTGCTTTTCGGAGTCGGTATGGTCACTAAAAGTACTTAGTTATGCCTTTCGGTGTGACTATTGCTCCAGCGGTGTTCATGGATTATATGAAGAAGATCTTTCGACTGTTCCTTGACAAGTTTCTTGTTGTGTTCATCGACGACATCCTTGCATACTCTTCGAGTAGATAGGAACACCAAGAGCATCTAAGGGCGGTGTTACAAGTGCTAAAGGACTGGCAGGTGTATGCTAAATTGTCGAAGTGCGAGTTCTGGTCGGAGGAAGTTTAGTTTTTAGGCCATGTGATCAGTAAGGATGGAATCGCAGTGGATCCTGCGAAAGTTGAGGCTGTAGTGAGTTGGGAAAGCCCTAAGTCTGTAAATGAGGTGAGTAGCTTTCTTGGTTTAGCGGGCTACTATTGGCGGTTCATAAAAGGATTCTTTAAGATTGTGTTACCCAGCAGTTGACGAGAAAGGGGAAGGTGTTTGAGTGGTCAGAGGCATGCGAGCAAAGTTTCCAGGAGCTGAAGAGAAGACCGACCACTTCACTAGTGTTGGTGCTACTAGATCCTTTAGGACGATTTGATGTATATTGTGATGTATCTTATCAAGGCTTGGGATTTGTGCTCATGCAAGAGGGAAAAGTGGTGGCGTATGCCTCAGGCAATCAAGAACACATGAGCGGAACTACCCAACGCATGATCTAGAATTGGCTGCGATAGTGTTTGCATTGAAGATATGGAGACACTATCTTTATGGTGTTAAGTTCAGTGTCTTTAGCGACCATAAGAGTTTGAAGTATCTGTTCGACCTGAGAGAGTTGAACAAAAGGCAACGGAGATAAATGGAATTCATAAAGGACTATGAATTCGAACTGCAATACCATCCAGGTAAGGCGTGTAACACCCTGCTTTTCACTTCTATGTCTATATGTGTTAATTATAGATGTTTGTGTATGTTGTTTATGCCTGTTTTTGATGCATAAGTTCATAGTTGTAGTAGTTCAGCCTTTAGAATAATCGATCCATCCGAGTCTAAAAAACTTATTTCACGGTTTTGTCCATATCTTGAGTTCTAGACATCCGATCGAGGTGATCTTGGATGCGTTGGAAAGCTTAGATAATTATCTACAAGTCTTATTCAGGTGTCAAGGCCAAAAACACGTTTTATGATGGGGAAATAGATTTTAAGATGAAGAAATCGATTTCCAGAAAGTAGAAATCGATTGCTTAAAAGGAAAAATCGATTTCTCTGATAAGAAAATCGATTTGGCCAACGGAAAATCGATTTCCATGGTTGTGGAATCGATTCCCATGCGTGTCAGACCTTGTGTACGCGTTTGGGTTACCGGGCTATGCTGTGTACGGCCCATTCGTCCTAAAACGTCCCTAACAGTTATATATACATAGCGTATGACCTAAACCTAGTATCCACACCCTATTGTACTCACTTTTTGCCTCCTCTCATCCCTAGGAGCTCACTGAGCTCTTGCTCTAGGAAACCCAAAAGGACGAATCCTGCTTTGGTGTTCTTCGTCAAGAACACGCCGTTGTTTGGTTAGTCTATCCCTGCTGCTAGAGTTAATCTCCTAAGTTAGAAACCAAGGTGAGTTTCTAATCCTAGATTTTTTTTTCCCTTTCAATCCTTAACTTAAAGATCGACTCTGCTTTCCAGTGTTGCGATCGCGATCAAGTGCTGAACCCGTAAGAAGGAACCGTAGCAAAACTTGGCTCTGTTCTTTTTCCCTTAGGCTGTGAATCGTCATACAAGGTATGGGGGAGAAAATTGGGCATGAATATGTGGGTTTTGGGACAGGTTAAGATGAAGGGGTTAACCCATGACCCCTATGTATGCCTGCGTATGCCTATGAATGTTGCTATGTTGTTTTCTGGCTATATGAGTATTGATTGATGAATAATATGACCTTATAACATGTTTATAACTATAAGTTCATGATTTATGTGATTATTGATGAATTGATAATGATGAGCATGTTTTTTATGCCATGATATGGTGTTTTGTTAACCTTATGCTATCAGAACATATTTATAGGGAGAAAATAAATAGGCAATGTGAGATTGATGACCAAGGATTAGTTTGAGAACCCTTAGGTTATGATTTATGAGTGTTGGACTAATCAAATTGGTGATAAATAGCTTAGGCTTGAATGATATGTTAATTAGAGAACGTAGACTGGTCCGATAGTGGAGAAAACCCGTTGCTGCATGATCTGACACCCAGAAATCGATTTCCAGAACATGGAAATTGATTTGAATCCTCCAAGAATCGATTTCCAAGGTGTGGAAATCGATTTGGCCTTGTAGAAATTGATTTCTAGAATCGATTTTCCTTGTTCAAAATCGATTAGGGAAATCGATTTGAACATGTTGAAATCGATTTCCAGAGATTGGAAATCGATTTGAAGACTTGAGAAATCGATTCCAGAGATTGGAAATCGATTCTCACGTGCCCAGGAGCAGTTTTGACCCCTTATGCTTGATGGATAATGTTATGTAGGCTTGTTATAATCTTAACAAGATATGAATTGTGATTTAGATATTAAGATTAAGTTATAATCTTAATAAGATATGAATTGTGGTTTAGATATTAAGGCCTTGTTATAATCTTAATAAATATATGACTTGAGGTTTAAATATTAAGATTAAGTTATAATCTTAATAAAATATGAATTGAGGTTTAGATATTAAGGCTTTGTTATAATCTTAATAAATATATGACTTGAGGTTTAAATATTAAGATTAAGTTATAATCTTAATAAAATATGAATTGAGGTTTAGATATTAAGGCTTTGTTATAATCTTAATAAATATATGACTTGAGGTTTAAATATTAAGATTAAGTTATAATCTTAATAAAATATGAATTGAGGTTTAGATATTAAGGCTTTGTTATAATCTTAATAAATATATGACTTGAGGTTTAAATATTAAGATTAAGTTATAATCTTAATAAAATATGAATTGTGATTTAGATATTAAGATTAAGTTATAATCTTAATAAAATATGAATTGAGGTTTAGATATTAAGGCTTTGTTATAATCTTAATAAATATATGACTTGAGGTTTAAATATTAAGATTAAGTTATAATCTTAATAAAATATGAATTGTGATTTAGATATTAAGATTAAGTTATAATCTTAATAAAATATGAATTGAGGTTTAGATATTAAGGCTTTGTTATAATCTTAATAAATATATGACTTGAGGTTTAAATATTAAGATTAAGTTATAATCTTAATAAAATATGAATTGGATTAAGTATAATACTTAATAAGGATAATGTTAAGTTAAGACTTAACAAAGAGAACAATTAATAAGACGATGATGTTATTGGTAACGACGTACTGTTACCGATGTTGTTGGTTAAATCATTCTTGATGCTTATTGGTCAAGTTTGATGTTGATAAATCATCTTTGATGCTTGTTGGTCAAAGTTGATAGCCTGTAATGGTGTTGATGATGGATGGTTGGACATGTGTTTGCATATTGATGATCATTGCACGCATCATACGTTGAAGTTGATATGTTGGGTGGAAAGCAAATGATGAATCGCGATAGTGGAGGCCATGATGGGTGTTAACCCGGACTTGCGGTTACCTTGGGTATGGAAGTTCCAGGTGATATTGGCTAGCTACCTATTGTCGAAGTGACCTAATGAATAAGCTTGAGTACCCTGACTAGCCACTATACGTTATCAGGATTAGTGAGAGTGTTCGGGGATGACCCATGGTCTGGCATATCATCCACGTTGATAACCGGACATGTACTCCTAATCGTCTTTCTAGAGTTAGAGTTGTTGGCCACATGCATACGGAGTAGTGATGTTGAAGGAACCTGTTTGAAACACAAGAAGGGGGATTGAATTGTGTTTTAGGCGATTTTAAATTCTTTTCGTAAGCAGATAATGATTTTCGCAAGATTGGACGCTTAAAACGATTAAAAGCAAAGAGAGCTCTTCCAAACTCCAAGTTGGACGCTCACTTAGTTTTGACTAAGATAAGAAGACAGCGTAATGAAAGGCAATTCAATCCCAGTTAGTTTGTTAGACAAAAACTAAAGTAAGATAAGGGAGAGAAAAGAACACAACGATATTATTCTGGTTCACTCTTCACCAAAGAGCTACGTCCAGTCCTCTCTACTTGAGAGCTTTATCCACTATAACAAAAACCTTTTGTTACAAAGTATTCAACACCTCTTCAGGCAGTATTCTCAACCTCTTCAGGTTCTCTAAGTATTCTTTTACAGACAAGCCTCTTCAGGCTCAACCAAACTAAGGTTTTGAAAAAGATTGTTCTACTAACTCACTAAATGTGAGAATTCGAAACTAAAGCTTAGACTCTTGAAAATAGCTCTACACAGAGAGTAATATGAAAGTTAGAATCAGAGTAGCTTTTCTAGCTTTTCAAGCTTGAGATTTTCTCTTTTATCTCTTGAAGGATTTTGAATTGCTTTGTGTTGCTTCACTTCTTTTTGCTCAAGTTCAGTTTCGTTCAGCGTTTCTTCATCTTGCACTTTCAAAAGATGAAGGTATATATAGCCTCTTTTCTTTGAGCAGTCTTCAGTCTTCAACGGATGGAAAAGGATCCGTTCTGATGAGCATTGAATGCATTTGATCCGTTGAGTCTGATAGCTTCTGAAGTTTCTGATCAGCAGAATAGACTATCAGGGAGATAGCTAAAAGTGGTGCTGACATATCCTCTGAATAGAAGAAAGTTGCCTTTTGTTTATCCAAAACAAGAAGGTCAACTTCTTTAGGTGATAGGGACATTCTGGCTTGTGCTTTTCTTTTGTACGAATCTTACAGAGAATATTTTGTCCCACTAGTATAAGCCTTTTACATGGAATAATAATTTCAAATGCTTTTACAAAGATATTCGCGCTTGAAATTTAAAAGACATGTATTGGACTAGTTATTACAGAAGGTAACCAAAAGAGTCTTTGGACTCAATGGTTCTATAAACTATCGTCCAGTCGTAAACCAGGAATAGGTGTTGGACGAGATAAAGTCTTTGGACTATGTTGGACGAGATAACGTCTTTGGACTATGTTGGACGAGATAACGTCTTTGGACTATATTGGAATTGTCTTGCACACTTAATATAGAACATTAGTCCATAACTAATCTTTGTTCATCTTAAATTAGCTCTTTGTTAACATCAAAACTCAAGGGATTATCTGGACCATGACCACTTTGGTTCCAACAATCTCCCCCTTTTTGATGATGACAAAACATGCTAATTTTGATTTGAACAAAGAGTCCTAGAGAGCTGAAGGGCTCCCCCTAAGACAAACATTCTAATCATTTAAAGCATTTAATCATTTAAAGCATCATTCAACAAATATGAGCACATGTATCATTTGAAGATTCAATCAACAAATTTAAAGATTCAATAAACAAATTTGACTTTAAATAATCAATCAATAATAATCAATCAATCAATAATCAATCAAAATCCATCTTCTCCCCCTTTTTGTCATCAGACAAAAGAGTGAGAAACACATCATAGTCAGTTGTTTAAAAAAAAAACAAAGAAAACAAAACAAAAAAAAAATTTTAAGAAGAGGGAGGAGGTTTGGGAATGAAATCTTTGAACATGGCCGCAATCTGCTGAAGGAGCACCGCATTGTTAGCTTCGATAGTCTGTTGAACGAACTCTTGAAACTCAGGAGGAATAACTGAGGCAGAGCTCTCAGCAGTGGCCCGGGTTGCGTCCACACCTCTTTGATCAGGAACTATACTCAGAGCTTGAGAAGGAGATGGAGCATCAGGATGGACCATTGAGAGAGGGACCGGTTGAGACTTGGACTGAGCAGAGTCTGCAACTTGTTCCGCTTCGTTATCATGAGTTTCAGAGGAGGGTTCCACATAGATGGTTTCGGTGTCCCCAGTCTCTTCAGGAATGGCCGGCTTAGGAGGAAGAGTAGGAGGAGCAAGAGGAGCAACAATAGGTTCGGGTGGACGCAGCACCTCAAGTATGATATCAGCATCATCAAACTTGTTTTCACGCCATCTGATAGGAGGCATAGGCAGAACGTCTCTAGGATAAAGAGGTATCCCAAAGATATCGTCTACGATCATGAAGGTTGCTTCACGGATTCGATATTGTCTCGGGTAGACTCGAATCTCAGCTTTCTCCTCAACTGATAAACCAGATGATGACGCTTCTTGGGAGCATCTCCAGATGTGATTTTCCCAATATATCCTAGCATCTGGGTCAAATCTGAAGCGAGGATCTTTCTTCCAAATACTTTCGAGAGCCCCAGAGTCATCTCGATGTTTTGTCCAAAACAGGGGATCAAAAGCATGTTGGTAAGGCAGCGTCCATGACTCAAGCTTTTTGCGAAGGTCCTTATCCTTGTTGGGATCTAGGATAGGGAGCCTTGGGCAAGCTCGAGGAGGAACAACTCCTATGCTAGTGCGAGAAGACTTTGACCAAAATCTCTTAGGAAGATTGTGATGGATCTTAGCTTCTCGAGGCATGTCACACTCCTTCCGCACAGCATAGTAAGGAAGAAAGTCTCGGACATCAGAATACTCCTTCCAAGATGATGGATAGCTTGGAATGAAAGAAAGGTCGGGATCAAGGATGAAGTTACTTAAGCCAAACGTCCTTGCCCTTCTTTCATACTCCGTCTTGCAACCTCTCTTGTCTTCATGGCGAAGGACAATGTGCCTCTTTATATTGTAGTGGCACCATTTGAATTCCTTGTCCTTGATAAGGTTGGGATAGACTTTCCTTGGAGGAAACGTCTTCTTCTCAAGGTAAGTAACCAATGGTCCATGGGCATTGTATGTTTCAGAGGGCAGAGGTTTAGGTGAAGTGTATGGGATGGGTTGGTAGGCAAGTTTATGGGGTGAGGTAGATGATGTGGAGGATTGTTCAAATTCATATTCGGGTAATGGAAGGGGGCTTTTGGGGTGAGGTTCAGTAGTGGGGGGTGAGTGTTTAAGAAATAGAACAGGAAATTTGCGTTTAACATCAGCCCAAATTGAGCATTTGTTGTTGTAGTCTACTCCAGGGAGGCGTCTATATTTGCTTATGGGAAAGATCGGTCTGGGGTAGGGAGCACCATAGGGTTGGAAGGGGTGATCTCCCCAGGGTGTGAACCAGTCTTCGGGTTCATTTTGTGAGGCTAGAGTTTGAGTTTGTGGTAGGTTAGTGGGTGAGTGTGGTAGGGAAGGTTCAAAGGTTAAGTCTTCTATCTCAGACGATTGGACGATAGGAGAAATAATAACTGAACTGGAGATAGGTTCAGTATTACCTTTCGTCTTTCTTCGAGATGACCTTGCCCTTGTTGACAGAGGTGCAGCAGGTGCGGTTTCCAATCTTGTCCCTTTAACTACCCTGGAGATGGGTAGATTGTCCTCTTCATCTTCATCAATGGGAGTTAGAACCAGCTTCCTTTTTCTTGAAGGTTGGACGATGGGCTTTGGACAAGACGAAGAAATTGAAGGTTGGACGATTGGCTTTGGACGAGACGAAGAAGTCTTAGCTATTGGACGAGCTCGTTCAGCAGAGCGTCCAGCAGAGACACATTGTTCAGACGCTTCTTCTTCTGAGCCTTGCGTCTGAGCTCCTTTTTGTTGGCCTTCAAGTTTGGACTTTTTAAAGCAGTCCAACTGCATCATTACCAAACTTTGCCTGCTAAACTCAGGCTGATGCACCCGTTCAATCCCATGAACTCCGTAGTATTTGAACTTTCTTTCTGGAGCCAAGTTCTTTAGGTCGTCGTAGACCATGTGCTTCTCAAATATTTTGGAGAGAAGAGCGCCATAGATGAGTGCAGTGTTCTTCTTCCCAGAGCCTTCAATGGCATATTTGAAAAAGGAAAAGAGGAGGTGTGGAAGGTTTATTTGCCTTTCAAGAATCAGATGAACTAGGCAAAACTGATGAGCCTTTGAAACATTATCCTTTGACCCAACTTTATGAAGGATAGCCTTGTTCAAGATTTGGTGAAGAACCCTAGCCTTGTCAGTCATTTTTGAGGCTATGAGCTTGTCACCAGAGTTTTTCAACAAACAATCTTTGATGGTGGAAGCATCACCAATCTCTTCTTCCCAGTCATCTTCAACAGTTATGCCTGATAGAGCGCACCCAGTTGCATTAGAGATAGTCGCTTCAGATACTATAACTTCAGTATCAAGCACCTTGTTGCGAATCTCTCTTGCAGAGACAATGGGGTTAGTCCAGAACTCCCTAACTAGAGCAGGGTAGATTACCGGAGAACCTTCAAAGTAGCTTGACCATCCAGCGGCATGGATGTTAGAGAAGATGTCAATCCCATTATCAGCCAGGAATTGTAGGTTAAACTTGTACTCGACCATGACATCAGCAGTCAGAGTATTAAAGGTTTTTCCTTTACCCTTGGAGCCAGCAGCAGAAGAGGTTGCCATAGTTTCAGAGAGGATGTTTGAAGAAAAAGGTTTTTCAGAAAGGGTTTTCCTTTTCGAAGGTGCAAGAAGAAAGGTTAAGGCTTTTTGTAAAGGTTTGATTTTTATCAAAGAGCAAAACTTAGGTTTTAAAAGGAAGAAGAAGAGAGAGCGAAAGCCTTTCGTATTTTCAAAGAGAGAGAGAGCGAAACGACGTGCATTAAATGTCTGACACACGTTCAGACTTTGAAACCGTAAAAAGCATTTTTGGCAAATAAAGAAAACAAAAAACTGACTCAGTTAAGGGAATGAAGGATAATATTTCATTCGACAAAGATTGAGTTTCATTAATGCATTAGACGATCATTCAGAAGGTACATTGGACGAGCATATATTGGACGTAATGCAAATATTGGACGCATGCATTGGACTCTCAGTTAATCAATGAAATGCATGTTCAGATATTTTCTTATGAATATAAACCTATCTACGGCTAAAGGTTTAGTGAAGATATCTGCCCATTGATGGTCAGTATCAACAAATTGAATATCTATTGTTCCTTTTTGCACATAGTCCCTAATAAAATGATGTTTTATTTCTATATGCTTTGCTCTAGAATGCAGTATGGGGTTCTTTGACAAATTAATAGCAGCAGTATTATCACACATGATAGGGATGTTGCTTACAAACACGTTGTAGTCTTCCAACTGATGTTTGATCCATAGCAGTTGTGAGCAGCAGCTGGCTGCAGCAATGTACTCAGCTTCAGCAGTTGATAGAGCAATTGTGCTTTGCCTTTTGCTTGACCATGAGACGAGATTAGCACCAATGAAGTGACACCCTCCACTTGTGCTTTTCCTTTCTATTCTGTCTCCAGCATAGTCAGCATCACAGAATCCAACTAATCTGTATTCATCAATTTTCTTATACAAAAGACCCAGATTAGTAGAACCTTTTAAGTATCTAAAGATTCTTTTTACTGCTGAGAGATGAGACTCTCTTGGATCAGATTGAAAACGAGCACATAAGCAAACGCTAAACATGATATCAGGTCTGGACGCAGTTAGATATAAGAGGGAACCAATCATACCTCTATATACCTTTTGGTCTACCTTTTTATCTTTATCATCTTTGTTTAGCACGGACGTTGGATGCATTGGTGTATTCATAGGTTTACAATCGTCCAACTTGAAGCGTTTTAGAAGCTCCTTTGTGTACTTCGTCTGATGAATGTACACTCCGTCTGAAGTTTGCTTTACTTGAAGTCCGAGGAAGAATTTTAGTTCTCCCATCATGCTCATTTCAAACTCCCTTTGCATTAATTCAGAGAATTCTTGGCAAAGAGATTCATCAGTTGTACCAAATATTATATCATCAACGTAAATTTGAGCAACAATAAATTCCTTTTTATTTACTTTTCTAAAAAGAGTTGTGTCCACTTTTCCTCTCGAGAAGCCATTCTCCATTAGGAAAGAGCTGAGTCTCTCATACCAAGCTCTAGGAGCTTGCTTGAGTCCATATAAAGCTTTCTTAAGCTATATACATGCTCAGGACGGTTCTGATCTTCAAAACCGGGTGGTTGGAGAACATATACTTCTTCATTAATTACACCATTTAGAAATGCACTTTTTACATCCATTTGGTAAAGCATGATGTTATGATGTGCAGCATATGAAAGTAAGATGCGTATAGCTTCTAATCTAGCTACTGGAGCAAAGGTTTCAGTACAATCAATACCTTCCTCTTGTGAGTAGCCTTGGGCAACTAGCCTTGCTTTATTCCTTACCACCTTGCCATCCTCGTCCAGCTTGTTGCGATAGACCCACTTGGTTCCAATTACAGACTTATCCTTAGGCAGGGAGACCAGCGTCCAAACGTCACTATGTTGAAACTGGTTGAGCTCTTCTTGCATAGCGAGGATCCAGCACTCGTCCAATAAGGCTTCGTCCACAGACTTTGGTTCCATCTCAGAGATGAAGGCTGAGTCAGCTTGCTCTCTGAAAGTTGACCTTGTCCGGACGCTATCATTAGGTTTGCCAATGATTTGATCCTCGGGATGATAAGTTCTGAATTGCCACGAACGAGGGGTATTTACAGCTTGCTGAGACGATGATGCGTCCATCTTAGCGTCTGATGCCTCGTCTTTGTTGGTTGTTGGACGAGCATCTGAATCATTCAGATTCATATCTGCAAAAGAATCATCTAGCTCTGATAATCTCTTATCAGGCTGTTTGTCATCAAATTTAACATGAATGGATTCTTCAACAATCAACGTTCTAGAGTTATAGACTCTAAAAGCTTTAGACGTTTCAGAGAATCCTAACAATATTCCATTATCTACTTTGGCATCAAACTTTCCTGGTTGATCCTTAGTATTTAAAATAAAACATTGACATCCAAAGGGGTGGAAATAAGAGATGTTGGGTTTGCGTCCTTTCCACAATTCATAAGGAGTCTTATTCAAGATTGGTCTTATGTATATTCTGTTTTGAATATAGCAGGCAGTATTTACAGCTTCAGCCCAGAAGTGCTTAGGGACAGAATTATCACTGAGCATTGCCCTAGCTATCTCTTGAAGAGATCGGTTCTTCCTCTCAACAACACCGTTTTGTTGTGGAGTTCTAGGAGCAGAGAAATTGTGATGAATACCACTTTCATCACAGAACCTTTGAAAGAGCTCATTTTCAAATTCGCCACCATGATCACTTCTGATCGAGCTGATGAATACGCCTTTTTCATTCTGAACTCGCTTACATAATATAGAAAAGACCTTGATAGACTCATCCTTGTGAGCAAGGAACTTAACCCATGTCCATCTAGTATAGTCATCTACTATGACAAGTCCATATTTCTTACCACTGACAGAGGCCGTCCTTGTTGGACCAAACAAATCAATATGCAACAATTCCAGTGGTCTAGAAGTATTAACAATGTTTTTGGACTCAAACGAGTTCTTAACTTGTTTTCCTTTTTGACATGCATCACAGAGAGCATCTGATCTAAACACAATCTTTGGTAAGCCTCTTACAAGGTTATGCTTGTTTAGTTTAGAGATTAATCTCATACTAGCATGACCAAGTCTTTGTGCCAGATCCATCGCTCATCTTCGACAGACACTAGGCATGATACACTTTGAGTTGAGAGTTCCCCCAAATTAATCTTGTACAGATTATTTTGCCTTTTGGCAGTGAATAAGATGGACCCATCAGGGTTCTTGACCATACATTCACCTTTATTGAAGGAAACAACAGACCCACTATCACATAATTGACTTATGCTAAGCAAGTTGTGTTTTAATCCTTCAACCAGAAGAACATTATCAATAGAGGGAAGAGGATGCTTACCAATCTTACCTATTCCTACTATCTTACCCTTCTGGTTGCCTCCAAAGGTGACCCATCCACTAGACTTCTCACGGATTTCTTGGAACATACACCTTTCTCCCGTCATGTGACGTGAGCAACCACTGTCCAAGTACCAGGACTGGGGTCTTTTTTGTGTTGCTAAGCAGATCTGCAACAGGTATTATCATATTCTTAGGTACCCAGATAGACTTGGGTCCTTTTGGGTTAGTTGGTGGTCTTCGTCCATGCATTTTGTTTTTATTTTTGTAAATGCATTTTGAAGAAGTGTGACCACTCTTTCCACAAATCTTACAGTAAGTTCTGGATGCATGCAATTTATTTTCTTTTTGCTTTCCATAGGAATGAAAAGCCTTGTGGTTTTTGTTGGACCCTGATATTTTCTGAGACGCAGTTTGTTTCTCAGAGTCATAGCCTAGGCCAGACTTATCATGAGGTGATCTAGTGTACCTCAATATCAGGTCTAGCTTCTCTGATCCTCCAACAAGCTTAGTTACGCTTTTGGTAAGATCAGATACCTCTTGTTTTAGTCTAGTTACCTCATGAGGTTCACTGGACTCAGAGGTGAGTTTGTCAGTTAGACTGACATTCTCAGCTTTAAGCTTATTATTCTCTTCAACAAGCTGCTTATTTAGTTTGTTGGACTCTTCCAACTCCTTATTTACTTTTGACAATTTTTTCTTAAGCACGATGTATTGATGATGCAATATAGAAGAATCATTTAGCAGTTCATCATATGCTTCTTGAAGAGAGTCAGAAACGGATACCTCGTCATCTTCTGATTCAGCGTCCGAAGAGCTTTTGGCCATTAGGCAGAGATTTGAGGTAGACGAGCTCCTTGGTCTGAACAGATGTTCCAGAGCGTCCAGCTTCTCCTTAGCTGTTTGGAGTTGCGAGACCATGTCCAATCTTGGACGATCAAGGGCATTGACAAGACACCAGTTGGCATAGGCATTCTGAGAACATCGTCTGATATCATCACTCGTCCAATCTGTTTCATGTTTGGACGATGTTGAACCGTCCTCATGGGTAATCGTTGGACGATAATCTCCGTTTGTGAAGATGTCCCACAGCTCATAATTTTGAGCTTGGACGTATAATTGGAACATTGATTTCCAATAAGTATAGTCTGTTCCCTTGAAGATGGGTGGAACATTCACATTCCTTCCTCTTCTAGAGGTAGACTCCTGACTTCTTTCTCCGGGAACAACAAATTGTTCATCGTCCGAAGAGTCTTCATCTTGCTTGTTGGACCATAGGCATAGATTAGCCTCTTCATTTGTTTCTTCTTCTTCTTCTTCAAAAGAGTTCAAGTCCTCCCAAGTTGCCATGAAGTTCTTTTTCTTCTTTTTGAAGAACTTCTTTTTGTCCTTTAGCGTAGGACAATCAGCTTTGAAGTGTCCTGGTTTGTTACATTCAAAACAGACCAGTTGACTTTTATCCTTGGGTTCAGCATGGTCCTTGAAGCTTTTCTTTTGGAATGGCCTTCTCTTCATTCCATTTTTCTTTCTCCACATATTCTGAATCTTTCTGGAGATAAAGGATAGCTCGTCATCGTCTGATACATCATCATCAGACTGATCAGCTTCATCACTGGACTCATCAGCTTTTAAGGCTTTTGAGTTATTGGACCTATGAGCTTTCAGGGCAATCCCCTTGTTCTTCTTTCCGGGATTGTCAAGATCAAGCTCCTGCTCATGAACTTGAAGCGTCCCGACAAGATCATCCAGAGTCAAAGTGGAGAGATCTTTGGCCTGGGTGATTGCAGTGACAAGAGGTCTCCATTTCTTAGGCAAACTCCTAAGAATCTTGGTGACATTCTCCTTGGTAGTGTAGACCTTTCCAAGGGATTTCAGATTGTTGATGATCGTCTGAAAGCGACCCATCATGTCAAGGATGGACTCTCCTTCAGCCATGGTGAACATTTCATACTGGCCAACCAGCATGATGATTTTAGAGTCCTTCACCTTGGTTGTCCCTTCATGGAGATTAGACAAGGTTTCCCATATTTGTTTAGCTGATTCACATGCGTGAATCTTCTGAAATTTGTCAGGACTGAGAGCATACATTAAAGCATATCTTGCTTTATGATTCTGTTCCATTCTGGCCCGTTCAGCATCTGTCCAATCGTCCTCTGTTTTGTCTGTCCCATCAGAGTTGAGACAAACGTTAGGACCATTTGTGATTCTAGCCCAGAGAACTGAGTTTGTACTGAGGATGAAACCTTTGAATCTCTCCTTCCAGTATAGGTAGTGAGTACCGTTGAAGAACGGCGGTCTGGTCATGGAAGTGCCTTCCATAACTGGTTGACTCCCGCTTGGCATACCTGGTCCAGACATATCTACAGTAGGATCTTTTCCTCTACACGGCAAAGTGCTCAACCCAGAGGCTGAGCTCTGATACCAATTGAAGGAACCTGTTTGAAACACAAGAAGGGGGTTGAATTGTGTTTTAGGCGATTTTAAATTCTTTTCGTAAGCAGATAATGATTTTCGCAAGATTGGACGCTTAAAACGATTAAAAGCAAAGAGAGCTCTTCCAAACTCCAAGTTGGACGCTCACTTAGTTTTGACTAAGATAAGAAGACAGCGTAATGAAAGGCAATTCAATCCCAGTTAGTTTGTTAGACAAAAACTAAAGTAAGATAAGGGAGAGAAAAGAACACAACGATATTATCCTGGTTCACTCTTCACCAAAGAGCTACGTCCAGTCCTCTCTACTTGAGAGCTTTATCCACTATAACAAAAACCTTTTGTTACAAAGTATTCAACACCTCTTCAGGCAGTATTCTCAACCTCTTCAGGTTCTCTAAGTATTCTTTTACAGACAAGCCTCTTCAGGCTCAACCAAACTAAGGTTTTGAAAAAGATTGTTCTACTAACTCACTAAATGTGAGAATTCGAAACTAAAGCTTAGACTCCTGAAAATAGCTCTACACAGAGAGTAATATGAAAGTTAGAATCAGAGTAGCTTTTCTAGCTTTTCAAGCTTGATATTTTCTCTTTTATCTCTTGAAGGATTTTGAATTGCTTTGTGTTGCTTCACTTCTTTTTGCTCAAGTTCAGTTTCGTTCAGCGTTTCTTCATCTTGCACTTTCAAAAGATGAAGGTATATATAGCCTCTTTTCTTTGAGCAGTCTTCAGTCTTCAACGGATGGAAAAGGATCCGTTCTGATGAGCATTGAATGCATTTGATCCGTTGAGTCTGATAGCTTCTGAAGTTTCTGATCAGCAGAATAGACTATCAGGGAGATAGCTAAAAGTGGTGCTGACATATCCTCTGAGTAGAAGAAAGTTGCCTTTTGTTTATCCAAAACAAGAAGGTCAACTTCTTTAGGTGATAGGGACATTCTGGCTTGTGCTTTTCTTTTGTACGAATCTTACAAAGAATGTTTTGTCCCACTAGTATAAGCCTTTTACATGGAATAATAATTTCAAATGCTTTTACAAAGATATTCGCGCTGGAAATTTAAAAGACATGTATTGGACTAGTTATTACAGAAGGTAACCAAAAGAGTCTTTGGACTCAATGGTTCTATAAACTATCGTCCAGTCGTAAACCAGGAATAGGTGTTGGACGAGATAAAGTCTTTGGACTATGTTGGACGAGATAACGTCTTTGGACTATATTGGAATTGTCCTGCACACTTAATATAGAACATTAGTCCATAACTAATCTTTGTTCATCTTAAATTAGCTCTTTGTTAACATCAAAACTCAAGGGATTATCTGGACCATGACCACTTTGGTTCCAACAGATGTTGCATTCGCATTGACATGCATCTTCGATATATATATATATATATATATATATATATATATATATATATATATATATATACACTATTCCATTCCGTTTACATATATTTATGATCGTATTTCTCACCCCTATCTTTTGTTGTTCTTGTGCATATGATGTTGCATGTGCAGAGGAGGGTGAACATGCCAACGAGGAGTGATCCCGTGGAGATCTCTCTTAGTAGTAGTAGTTAGGATTTACGTTCAGTTGTTTAGTTTTATTCCGATGTATTATCAGTATATGTATACCAAATCTGATATGTGACATCGGGATTTGAGTTATGTTTATTATTTATGTTTTCTGTAGTTTGTTTTAAAGGATTTTGATTATTTCAGATTCCTATGTTTAAGTTATTGATGATGTGATGCAACTTGCCCTTGAGAAAATGTTTTTAATTTAATTATTATATTATTCTTTATTAAAGGCATGTATGATTGTACTTATGTTTTATTATATGCGGGGTAGTGGGCGTCACATTTAGTGGTATCAGAGCCGGTCTGTCCTACAGGCCGGGATATGTGTCTGTTGTGTTCTCTTCTGTGTACTCTTATATGATTGTCTATGACGATATTATAGAGTATTAAGTGTTTAGTTTTGCTTTGCTTAACTTCCGATATTGAGCAGTTTGCTTGAATGATGCAGGAAGTTATGGCGGGTAGAAATGATCGTGCGATTGCTGATGCCCTGGAAGCATTAGCTAATGCCATAGGGCAGAATCAGAATCACAACGGAGGTGGACCTGCTAAATTTCAGGGTTTGGATAAGTTCCAGAGGAATAATCAGCCATCCTTCAAGCGAGCTTATGACCCTGAAGGTGCTCAGACATGGATCCGAGAGCTTGAAAAGATCTTTCGGGCCATGGCATGCTCCGATGCTCGGAAGGTAACCTTTTCTACCTTCATATTTGTAGAAGAAGCTGATCATTGGTGGGAGAATTGCCGCCAACGTTTAGAAGATGAAGGCACCGTTGTTACTTGGGATGCCTTCAATGAGAGATTCTTGGGGAAGTATTTCCCTGCTGATATACGCGACAAGATGGAGATGGAGTTCCCAGCTTTGACTCAGGGAAACATGTCCGTTGGGGATTATGCCGCTAGGTTTGAGGAGCTGTCAAGTTACTATCAACTCTACCAGTATTGTAATGATGATCGCTCCAAGTGTGTGAAGTTCGAGAATGGTTTGCGTCCAGAGATTAAGCAAGCCATCAGCTACCAGGAGATCCGTGTTTTCCCTACCTTGGTGAACAAGTGCAGAATCTTTGAGGAAGACTACAAGTCCAGAGTTTCTCAGTTCAAGAGTTCTGGTCCCCAAGGTAGCAAGAGGACGATCCAACAAGATAAAGGAAAACAACAGTTGGCACCAGTTGGTTATGCTTTCAAGTACGCCGGCAAGAAATCACAGTATACATCGGGACCAGCCAGTGGCGGAGGATTTGCATCTTCTAGGCCAATCAAGTGTGGCAAGTGTGGTAAGGAGCACCTTACTTGTGACTGCAAGGAGACAGACATCATCTGCTTCAAGTGTGGGAAGCCTGGTCATATCTGTAAGGATTTTAGTGGAGCAAAGACGGAGCCACAGAGTGCCAGCAAGAGTTCTCAAACCAATCGACTAAGGACAAGTGGAGGAGTCTTCACTCTCAGTGGAGCTGAAGCCTCAGAATCTAAAGACCTGATTCAAGGTAAGTGCCTCATCAAAGGGACTCCTTTAATAGTGTTGTTTGATTCGGGTGCGTCGCATTCCTTTATATCACATGACTGTGTTGAGTACCTTAGATTACCTGTTGCCCAACTTGAATATGATCTAGTTGTTGCTACCCCTACCAATAAGCATGTTGTTACCTCACATATTTGTAAAGGTTGTTCCATTGTCATTGATGATAGAGATTTCATAGTTGATCTTATATGCCTACCCCTTAAACAACTTGATGTTATTCTTGGTATGGACTGGTTATCTGCCAATCATGTCCTTTTAAATTGCTTTGATAAAACTGTTGTTTTTGGAACTGCTGTCGATCCTAAGGATCCGAGTTTTCTGAATGCCAACCAAGTCAAGGCTTCTATTAGAGAAGAAGCCCAAGTATACATGATCTTATCTTCCCTGGAAGTAGAGAGAAAGGCTGAAGTTAAGGATGTGCCAGTTGTGAGAGGGTTCCCAAAAGTTTTTCCAAAGGACATTTATAGTTTGCCACCTGAGAGAGAGGTCGAGTTTAGCATAGACTTAGTGCCAGGTACAGGACCTATATCCATAGCACCATACAGGATGTCCCCTCTAGAGCTAGCTGAGTTGAAGAAATAGTTAGAAGAATTGCTCCAGAAGCAGTTTGTTAGGCCTGGTGTGTCTTTGTGGGGAGCGTCAGTGTTGTTGGTGAAGAAGAAAGATGGCAGCATGAGGTTGTGTGTCGATTACCGACAGCTCAACAAGGTGACTATTAAGAACAGGTATCCTCTTCCTAGGATAGATGATCTTATGGACCAGCTGATAGGAGCTTGTGTGTTTTCTAAGATAGATTTGAGATCAGGCTATCACCAAATTCAGGTTAAGTCTGAGGACATTCCAAAGACTGCATTCCGAACACGCTATGGTCATTATGAGTATCTAGTTATGCCTTTTGGTGTGACTAATGCCCCTGCTATATTCATGGACTACATGAACAAGATCTTTCATCCATACTTGGATAGGTTTGTAGTTGTCTTCATAGATGATATCCTAGTATACTCTAAGACTAAGGAGGAACACTTGAGGATAGTCATGGAAACCCTTAAGGAAAAACAGTTGTATGCCAAGTTATCCAAGTGTGAGTTTTGGTTAGAAGAGGTGAGTTTCTTAGGACACATCATCTCTATAGAAGGGATAGTCGTGGACCCAGCTAAGGTAGAAATCGTGCTCCATTGGGAAGCACCTAAGTCAGTGACTGAGGTTAGAAATTTCTTGGGTTTAGCTGGGTACTATAGGAGATTTATAGAGGGATTCTCTAAGATAGCTTTGAATATGACCCGCCTTAGTAAGAAAGGTCAGATCTTTGTGTGGGACTCTAAGTGTGAGGAAAGTTTTCAGGAGTTGAAGAATAGGTTGACATTTGCACCTGTGTTAGTGTTACCTAATCCTAGTGAACCTTTTGTAGTGTACTTTGATGCTTCGAAGTAAGGTTTAGGTGGTGTGTTGATGCAGAATGGTCAGGTAGTAGCTTATGCTTCTAGGCAGCTTAAGACCCATGAGAAGAACTACCCTACTCAAGACTTGGAGTTAAGAGCTGTAGTGTTTGCCTTAAAATTTTGGAGGCATTACCTCTATGGAGCTAGATTTGAGGTCTTTAGTGATCATAAGAGTTTGAAATAGCTGTTTGACCAAAAGGAGCTGAATATGAGATAGCGTAGGTGGATGGAATTTCTTAAAGATTATGAGTTTGAGTTGAGTTACCACCCAGGTAAGGCCAATGTAGTGGCTGATGCTTTGAGTGGAAAAACCTTACATATTTCAGCCTTGCTGGTTAGAGAGATGGATTTCATACAGGAGTTTAGAGATTTGAGTTTAGCTTGGGAAGTTACCCCTAAGAGCATTAGGCTAGGAATGTTGAAAATCACTAGCAGTTTGATGGATCAGATTAGAGAAGGGCAGAAGATAGATATATACCTTTTAGACCAGAGAGAGTTGATTGCTCAAGGTAGAAGTCTTGGTTTTAAGGATGGGACATATGGAATTTTGAGGTTCCAAGATAGAGTTTGTATACCTGACGTTCCAGAGCTTAGGAAGTTGATCCTTGAGGAAGGACATAGGAGTGGCTTGAGTGTTCACCCGGGAGCCACAAAGATGTATCAGGATCTGAAACGGATGTTTTAGTGGCCTAGGATGAAAAAGGATGTGGCTGAGTTTGTTTATGCTTGCCTAGTGTGTCAGAAGGCTAAGATAGAGCACCAGAAACCTTCAGGTAAGTTGAAACCTTTGAGTATTCCTGAGTGGAAGTGGGATAGTATCTCTATGGATTTTGTGTCTGGACTCCCTAGGACTCCAGCTGGTTGTGATGCTATATGGGTTGTTGTGGACAGGTTAACCAAAGCTGCCCATTTCATTCCTATGAACATGGAATATCCATTAGAGAAGTTGACTGGGTTGTATATCAGAGAAGTAGTTAGGTTGCATGGTGTACCCTCTAGCATAGTTTCAGATAGAGATCCTAGATTTACCTCTAGATTTTGGAATGGTTTGCATGAGGCCTTAGGAACTAAGCTTAGATTGAGTTCAGCTTATCACCCACAGACCGATGGTCAGTCTGAGAGGACAATCCAATCCTTAGAAGACTTGTTGAGGGCGTGTGTGCTAGAGCAATCTGGCAGTTGGGATAAGTTTTTACCCCTTATAGAGTTCACCTACAACAATAGCTTCCATTCCAGTATTGGGATGGCACCTTATGAGGCTTTGTATGGGAGGAGGTGTAGGACACCCTTGTGTTGGAATGAGCTTGGAGAGAATGTTGTGTTAGGACCTGAGGTAGTGCAAGAAACTACAGAGAAAGTGAGGATGATACAAGATAAGATGAGAGTGGCACAGAGTAGGCAAAAGAGTTACCATGATAAGAGAAGAAAAACTCTCAAATTTCAGGAGGGGGATCATGTGTTCTTGCGAGTTACTCCAACAACTGGGGTTGGTAGAGTAATGAAAGCGGGGAAACTTACTCCTTGATTCATTGGCCCTTACCAAATTCTAAAAAGAGTCGGTGAAGTCGCCTACCACATAGCTTTACCCTCGTTCTTGTCAAACCTTCATAATGTGTTTCATGTGTCTCAACTTCGAAAGTATGTTCATGATCCAAGCCACGTGATAGTACCCGATGTCATTCCACTAAAGGATAACTTGACCTTTGAGGTGTTACCACTTTGGGTTGAAGATCGAAGGGTCAAGCAGCTGAGAGGGAAGGAAATTAATTCCCTTGGTCAAGGTCATTTGGAGTGGAGCTACAGAAGAAAGTGCTACGTGGGAGTTGGAGAGCAAGATGAAGGAGTCATACCCGCAGCTGTTTACTCAAGGTGAGTAGAAATTTCGAGGACGAAATTTTTTATAAGGGGTGGAATTGTAACACCCTGCTTTTCACTTCTATGTCTATATGTGTTAATACTTAATTACAGATGTTTGCGTATGTTGTTTATGCCTGTTTTTGATGCATAAGTTCATAGTTATAGTAGTTCAGCCTTTAGAATAATCGATCCATCCGAGTCTAAATAACCTGTTTCACGGTTTTGTCCATATCTTGAGTTCTAGACATCCGATCGAGGTGATATTGGATGCGTTGGAAAACTTAGATAATTATCTACAAGTCTTATTCAGGTGTCAAGGCCAAAAACAAGTTGTCTGAGGGAGAAATCGATTTCTAGATGAAGAAATCGATTTCTAGAAAGTGGAAATCGATTGCTTAAAGGGAAAAATCGATTTCTCTGATAAGAAAATCGATTTGGCCAATGGAAAATCGATTTCCATGGGTGTGGAATTGATTCCCATGCGTGTCAGACCTTGTGTACGCTTTTGCGTTACCGGGCTATGCTGTGTATGGCCCATTCATCCTAAAATGCCCCTAACAGTTATATATACATAGCGTATGACCTAAACCTAGTATCCACACCCTATTGTACTCACTTTTTGCCTCTTCTCATCCCTAGGAGCTCACTGATCTCTTGCTCTAGAAAACCCAAAAGGACGAATCCTGCTTTGGTGTTCTTCGTCAAGAACACACCGTTGTTTGGCTAGTCTATCCCTGCTGCTAGAGTTAATCTCCTAAGTTAGAAACCAAGGTGAGTTTCTAATCCTAGATTTGTTTTCCCTTTCAATACTTAACTTAAAGATCGACTCTGCTTTCCAGTGTTGCGATCGTGATCAAGTGCTGAACCCGTAAGAAGGAACCGTAGCAGAACTTGGCTCTGTTCTTTTTCCCTTAGGCTGTGCATCGTCATACAAGGTATGGGGGGGAGAAAATTCGTCATGAATATGTGGGTTTTGGGATAGGTTAAGATGAAGGGGTTAACGTACCCATGACCCCTCTGTATGCCTGCGTATGCCTATGAATGTTGCTATGTTGTTTTCTGGCTATATGAGTATTGATTGATGAATAATCTGATGTTATAACATGTTTATAACTACGAGTTCATGATTTATATGATTGTTGACGAATTGATGATGATAAGCATGTTGTTTATGCCAGGATATGGTGTTTTGTTAACCTTATGCTATCAGAACATAGTTATAGGGAGAAAATAAATAGGCAATGTGAGATTGATGACCAAGGATTAGTTTGAGAACCCTTAGGCTATGATTTATGAGTGTTGGACTAATCAAATTGGTGATAAATAGCCTAGGCTCGAATGATATGTTAATTAGAGAACGTAGACTGGTCCGATAGCGGAGAAAACTCGTTGCTGCATGATCTGACACCCAGAAATCGATTTCCAGCACATGGAAATTGATTTGAATCCTCCAAGAATCGATTTCCAAGGTGTGGAAATCGATTTGGCCTTATAGAAATCGATTTCTAGAATCGATTTTCCTTGTTCAAAATCGATTGGGGAAATCGATTTGAACATGTTGAAATCGATTTCCAGAGATTGTCAATCGATTTGAAGACTTGAGAAATTGATTCCAGAGATTGGAAATCGATTCTCACGTGCCCAGGAGCAGTTTTGACCCCTTATGTAGGCTTGTTATAATCTTAACAAGATATGAATTGTGGTTTAGATATTAAGATTAAGTTATAATCTTAATAAGATATGAATTGTGGTTTAGATATTAAGGCTATGTTATAATCTTAATAAATATATGACTTGAGGTTTAAATATTAAGATTAAGTTATAATCTTAATAAAATATGAATTGAGGTTTAGATAATAAGATTAAGTATAATACTTAATAAAGATAATTTTAAGTTAAGACTTAACAAAGAGAACAATTAATAAGATGATGATGTTATTGGTAACGACGTACTGTTACCGATGTTGTTGGTTAACTCATTCTTGATGCTTATTGGTCAAGTTTGATGTTGATAAATCATCTTTGATGCTTGTTGGTCAAAGTTGATAGCCATGTAATGGTGTTGATGATGGATGGTTGGACATGTATTTGCATATTGATGATCATTGCACGCATCATACGTTGAAGTTGATATGTTGGGTGGAAAGCAAACGATGAATCACGATAGTGGAGGCCACGATGGGTGTTAACCCGGCCTTGCGGGTACATTGGGTATGGAAATTCCAGGTGACATGGGCTAGCTACCTATTGTCGGAGTGACCTAATGAATAAGCTTGAGTACCCTGACTAGCCACTATACGTTATTAGGATTACTGAGAGTGTTCAGGGATGGCCCATGGTCTGGCATATCATCCACGTTGATAACTGGACATGTACTCCTAATCGTCTTTCTAGAGTTAGAGTTGTTGGCCACATGCATACGGAGTAGTGATGTTGCATTCGCATTGACATGCATCTTTGATATATATATATATATATATATATATATATATATATATATATATATATATATATATATATATATATATATATATATTGATTATACATGTGTTGATTGATGTATGTTGTATATCATCTTAATTACTATTCCATTCCGTTTACATATATTTATGATCGTATTTCTCACTCCTATCTTTTGTTTTTCTTGTGCATATGATGTTAATTGTGCAGAGGAGGGTGAACATGCCGACGAAGAGTGATCCCGTGGAGATCTCTCTTAGTAGTAGTAGTTAGGATTTACGTTCAGTTGTTTAGTTTTATTCCGATTTATTATCGGTATATGTATACCAACTTTGATATGTGACATCGGGATTTGGGTTATGTTTATTATTTATGTTTTCCGCAGTTTGTTTTAAAGGATTTTGATTATTTCAGATTTCTGCGTTTAAGTTATAGATGACATAATGCACATCGCCCTTGAGAAAATGTTTTTAATTTAATTATTATATTATTCTTTATTAAAGGCATGTATGATTTTATTTATGTTTTATTATATGCGGGATAGTGGGTGTCACAAGGCAAATGTAGCAGCAGATGCGCTTAGTAGGAAGTCCCTACACGTGTCCGCCATGGTGGTAAAGAAGCTAAAGCTATTAGAGGGGTTTAGAGATCTGAATCTGGAAACGAAAATCGTTGAGGATAAGTTGAATCTTGGGATAGTTAGAGTAACTAGCGATTTCCTGAATCTTTTATGGAAGAAGCAAACTGAGGATAAGTACCTCAAGAATGTGAACTGGCTAATAGAAGAAGGTAAGACTTCAAAATTCATAAGGGGTACTGATGGTCTGCTTAGGCTTGGTGATCGGGTTTGTGTGCCAGCGGATAGCAAAGTTAAGAAAATGATCTTGGAGGAAACACACAAGAGCAAGTTGAGTTTTCATCCGGGAGCTACCAATATGTATCAGGACCTGAAGAAGCTGTTCTAGTGGCCGAGGATGAAGCAGCGTATGTCCTAACCTGCTTGGTGTGTCAAAAAGCGAAGATTGAACACCAAAAGCCTTCAGTGTTGTTGCAATCGCTAGATGTCCCAGAATGGAAGTGGGATAACATTTCCATGGACTTTCTTTTTGGGTTGCCGAGAACTCAAAAAATGTGCGATGAAATCTGGGTAATCATTGACAGGTTGACGAAGTGTGCTCACTTCTTGTCTATCAACCAGAGTTACTCCCTGGAGTGATTAACTCAGATCTACATCAAGGAGGTTGTGAGGCTGGATGGGGTACCTTCGAGTAAAGTTTCGGATCGTGATCCGAGATTTACATCGAGGTTCTGGAGGAGATGATACAGTGCTATGGGAACTAAGCTAAGTATGAGTTCTACTTATCATCCTCAAACGGATGGTCAGTCTGAACGAACAATTCAATCTTTGTAGGATCTCTTAAAAGCATACGTGTTGGAGAACATGGAAAGTTGGGACGAGTTCCTTCCATTGATCGAGTTTACTTATAACAATAGTTTCCATTCGAGTATTGGCATGGCGCCCTACAAGGCACGGTATGAACGGAAGTGCAAGACTCCATTGTGTTGGTTTGAGACTAGAGAAAGTCAGCTGTTAGGTTCGGAGCTGGTACAGCAAATGACGGAACAAGTTCGTGTGATCCGGGAAAAGATGAAGACTGCAAGGGATAGGAAGAAAAGTTATGCCGACAAGACGAGGAGACCTTTGGAATTTCAGGAGGGCGATCATGTCTTTGTGAGAGTTACCCCAAGAGCTGGAATGGGTAGAACAATCAAATCCAGATAGCTAACACCTAAATTCATAGGACCGTTTCAGATTCTTCGACGAATCGGCTCTGTAGCCTATCGGATAGCTTTACCACCAAATCTGTCAAAGCTCCACGATGTTTTTCACGTCTCTCAACTCATAAAGTACTACCCTGATCCATCACACGTGTTAGAGCCTGAATCAATCCAACTGAAATAAAACCTCGAGTACGAGGCTTCACCTATTCGGATCGGGGATAGAAGGGTCAAGGAACTGCACGGCAAACATATCCCTCTGGTGCTAGTGAAGTGGGCCTCAACAACTAGTAATTCAACGTGGGAGTGTGAAGCTGAGATGCGCCAGAGTTATCCTTATCTTTTCTCAAGTATAGGACAGAAATTTCGGGGACGAAATTTTCTTTAAGGGGGTGATAATGTAACATCTCGATTTTTCTGTAACTCCAATCGAGTTCGTTAATCTTGATTAGGGCTTTTGTTGTTTGTGTGGATTGTTTGGTATTAGTTTAAGACCTAGTTGGAAGCTTAGGAATAGCCTTGAACAAGGTTAGAAGTGCCTAAGGTGTTAAACGAGAAACTAGGGAAGTCAGAAGTTTGGAAGGCTCTTCCTAGCTGAGCAGTACGCTCAAGCGTGGGAAAGGTGGACGCCCTAGCATGCCAACACTCAAGCGTTGGCAAGTTGCACGCTCAAGCGTGCTCAGTGCGTTTGCGAGCTGATGTGCTTTTTGATGCGTGTGCTACACGTGTCAGGTCAGGGTGAAGGCGGAGTGAACGAGGCTCCATGCTCAAGCGTGGAAGGAAACTCCACACTCAAGCGTGGGCACGCTCAAGCGTGCTGATGGACCACGCTTTAGCGTTCTCAGTAGCTCAAGTTAGTGGAGTTTCCTTTCTTACTCATTTCTTCCACGAAAACTTTGGGACTACAGAGCTACTGCAGAGCGTATAGAAAGAGGAACAGGGTTCTAGTGTGATAAAGCTCAGTTTCAAGGTGATTGAAGTGCCAGAACGCGATTCTGACTACACAGTTGTGATCTCGGCAAGGTTTTTTATGACTTTGACGGATTACTTTCTCGAATCGCCTAATGTAAACTTGAATCCCTAACACGTGTTCTTCATGGTTCTTCAAGTCTTTACCTTTTTCTTTTGATCGTTGAGCTTGCCCTATGGCTAACATTATTGTATATGTGTTGTGCTCGTGATTAGGGTAACGTTCATGTTCGTGAGCATGCGAATCGAAGGAGGAACCGCGGTTGCACCAAGGTGGTTCGTGGTTGTTCTAGGCTGTTGGAGGAGCTTGGGGGTGTTCTTCATGTTCTTGGGCGCGTAGGAAAGCGAGCCAGTGTTTGCGTGGATTTTCGCGCCAAGTCTTCAGGTGGGAAGAAAGAGTACTGCTGTCGTGGTAACGCAAGAGTAGCGTAGATAAATTTTTCTGTTGTATGTAGGGAAGCCCTAACCCAACTAGTGGTTGAGCCCCGATAAAGTACCTAAACCCTAAGCTTAGCATACTTTGGGCTATCACCGTTAAGGTTGAAAACCCTAGGTTAGATAACTATTGATTGAGGATGATATGCTTCGTATGACTGTTATGGTTATAATTATTGTTGTTGCTATCTGTATATGTGCCTATTTACTACTTGGTATATGATATGCTTGCTATGTGTTACTGTTGATGTTATTGTTGCTGTTGTTATGTTATGATGTTGAGTGTTGTGGCGAAATGTCGATTAGATTTGAGTTTGGTTGTGTGCCGTGTTTGTTGTCAGGTTGATACTGTGGGTAGTTCCAGTGCTGTTATGCTAATTGCTTGAGACTGTGGCCATGTTGTTTGAGTTGTGGCTCGTGGACGCATGGCGTCGAGGGTGTGGCCGTGTTAATGCAGTGGCATCGTGTTGCTGATTGAGCGTTAGGCATGATGTCCGATATCAAGCCCGTTGAGGATGTTTGTTGCATATCATCAGCTACCAAGTCGCGACGCCGTATGATAGGCAGTATGGGCTGCCATCATCATACGCGGTTAGTTGTACCTGAGTGCGGGTACGGAAGGCGGAAGGGGCCGTCAAGTGAGTGACCTTGGGGATGTTGCATGTCTCGGGAATAGTTTACCGTGATGGATGAGGTATCTCCTATCCTGTCGTGACACCCGATCCAGTCCGATTTGCCCGACTAATCCCTGAGCTTTCCACATTTCAGGCTAACATTCCGAGGCGACCAAGACACCCTGACTCTGGTGTAGAACGGGGATGCACTCTTATTGGTCATGGCGAGCGGTTCGGTTTCTTGGACAAACTAACTCCGTTCCGACACAAAACCTGTTCCGATGTGGAACTGTTCTGTCATACTGCATGGGATAACTATCCCGGTCTAAAGGATTGATCTCAGAGTGAGATTTATGGAGATGGATGTTCGTTTCATGTGTTGTCTCGAAAGACGTTTGGTTGTGTGCAGTAATTGTTATATATGCTATACATGATATCTGTTACATGTTGTTGTTTATTGCACTACTATTATCGTTTCCGTTTTGCTATGTGCAACACCCTTTCTCGAGTGTCACATTCCCAAACGTTTATAAGGCCGAAAATATTTATTAATGCGGAAAATACGATTTTTTTTCTTTTCATAAGGATGTAATGGGATTAGTAAAGATAAATAATATTAATAAATGAACTTAGGTTCACCATGCATTACTTGAACATACTGTATTGTAAATACAGAAACAGAAAATAGAAAACAGAAATAAAAATAATACTGTATACAGACATAAAACTAATGTACAATTGGCATAAGAAATAAAATAAGTACTAGGAGTCGTAGCTCCCAAAAGGTACTACAAAACTGACATAGTCTGGCCAACAACAAAACTAAAATAGCAAAAGAGTCCACCACCGAACTCAAAGGGATTGTTGAACCGAACCATCGTCGCGTCCATCTGTTCAAGCAGCAACAGCAAGTCCAGCAGAAAACATACAGATATGGGCGAGATTCCCGTTCATCAACACAACAAAACAGCAGTAGTAAAAACGGGACGACTCACCAGGTAACAGCGTACCCAACATGTTAAACAGTTAAACAGCAAACTAAAACTCTCGAGATAAATCATGTTAAACAGTTAATAGTATAATATAATGCATTCATAAATAGAACAGCGATGTATAACAGTAAATGTAAACATCAACAGGCATGCAATGCAGTGCAATGTACATGACTCAATGCCAATGCCACTGGGTAATACTCTGACCCCTACTCCATGGAGCTAACAAAACATTGGGAGAGAGTGAATGGGAGGACATGTTCCGGTTTCTGCTAACCATGAGCAAGATGCTACAACATTCGTAACGTGCACGTATCTGGCTTTACGGTAACACTCTCGACCAAACATGAAAAGTACGGCATCTAGTAGAGGATATCAGTATATTGCACGGATTCACCGCGACACAGATGAATCACCAACTGGTCACATGTCAGCCCTTCCAACCCTGATACCTCCAAAAAGACCATTGAAGATCGTCACAGTAAGATTCGCACCCGCATCAAGGTATAAGCTCAATTCCTAGGCTCAATGCCTTACAACTATGCACATGAAATGCGAATGCTTACACAAAGCAGATGCGATAAAGCAATGTCTATCCATTGGATAAACCTCAAGGTTCACTAAGGTTCTATTTCTTAGGAACTACCCACGTCTTTGTTTTATAAAATAGTTATCCATCGGATAAATCATTTATCCATCGGATAAATATCTCGTGATTCCTTTGGAATGATCCAGACTGCTTTCAGAATCGCCGACTGTCCCCACAAACCAACATAGGTCTTCTCAGCGTGTTTTGTCCCCGCTCACACGCTTTCTAAGAAACTTCCCAGAAGGTCACCCATCCCATAATTACTCTAAGTCAAGCACACTTAACTATAAAGTTCTTATGTTCTAAGCTCCCGAAAAGAAGATAAATCTTGTTGGTATGGGTAGTACCAATCAATTCTTATATGCCTTCCCTTAGCTATACAGTCCCATACCTGCATAGCCTCAGGATTCCTTCCACTATACAATCTCATACTTGCACAGTCTCAGGATCCCTCTCATTCCGGTTATCGCAAGACGGAAACAATTGAATGATTAACCTGGATCCGAAACACCGGTCCGTCATCGAACTACTGTTTCAAAACCAAAACGTTTCGTGTTTGTGTTTACGTCTAATGAATTAAGTCTCAAGTCCTAAACATTATGAATAAGGATTGAGAGTCCTCTTAGATAAGTCTTTGAGCCTTTCTCAGATATTACTCCTTGATTTTCAATTAAGGAAATAAGTGTTGATTCACTTAAGTCATATGAAGTCATTGATGTACTAAGTCATCAATAGTATAGCACATGGTCTTGTTCAATCACATACCATACTTAAATTATTCCTTGTCTTCAACTCTAAGTTAATTACTTAACTTAGGTTTTTACGTGTAAAACTTTTACGATTGAGTTAGAAAACTCCTTTTGTAAACCAAACAACTTTTACAATTGAAAACTCATTTGATTTGAAACAACATTTGAACTACTTACTTTATTTGTAACATTTTCTGAAATGTGAAAGTTGCATAGCGAGGGTACATTCGCTTAGCTAAATTAAGGCAGTGATACCCCATTTGAAACTCCATTCTCGCAGGGCGAACAGAAGTTTCGCGTCGCGAGGTTGAGAGTTGTATTTGCTCCTTATACAGATCCTCTGTATCGCGAGGCGAAGATTGTCTCACGTCGCGAGTCCAAGAACTGTATTTCATACCGACCTTTTGCATCGCGAGGCGATAATTTTCTCGCGCCGCGAGGTAGAGAGTTGTAACTCTTACTGCTCTGTTTAGCCTTCTATCTCGCGTGGCGAGAATAGTTTCGCTAGGCGAATGCCTTGTTTTTCCCGCTGTCTCGCGTGGCGAGACAGGGTTGGCCAGGCGAGTGCCCTGTTTTCATTTTTCCTTAACTCCTTCATTAATTCTCCTTTTGAAACACATAGTTTGATTGAAAGATCTATGGCTAAAGAAAAGACATTTTTCACTTTGGTGGCACACTTTAAAGGTTAAAACTTCATTTGATCTTTGGATCAAAATCACTTTTCATAGTTCTTTGAAACATAGGTTAGGAAATCATGCTTTTCTTACTTCAAAACTTTTTACTTCAAGACTTTGATAGGTCAAGAACAAAACATGTTCTTATGTTTCTACTTACAAAGGCCATAAGCCTAGTAGGAACAAATGTGCAGATTGCTTCACCCTCAAAACAAGTTATAACTCACAATGTGCATCCAATTATGACAAACAACAATTACATATTATTCCATCATAATCAAGCATAAAGTCCATCAAACATCATTTGCATCATAATCAGGCATAAAAGTCCATACTTGATCTAGTGATCAAGGTAGGTTTTTCAACATATATGAAAATGATTTTCATCTAATCACATCATCACAGACATATGCTAGAGCACACTAAAGCATAAACTACCCTTATTGCACATTGTTCTCCAAGAGAACCAAATTAAATGGTGAACCCAAACCAAAGGGTTTCACCCACACATAAACCAAACAACCATCTTCACCACCACCATTTTGGTGTGATGAGGTTCACCCCCCATACCTGTTGAAGAGCAGATTCCCGGATCAAAGTCGGTTGATCGGTTTGTGAACCTCCTGATAATGGTCACCAACTACAACAACACAACAATCTAAAGAAAACTCAACAATTCTACCTAAGGGTTTCGGCCACCCTAAAGAGAATAAATCTAGGAATTGATTTTGGTTTTCCATTTCATGGATTCAAAGGCATAGGAAAGCTACGGATGAAATCAAGTGTTGGAACTCAAAATTGATGAAAAGCACTATTCATCATCATCATCACATAGGGTTCGGCCATATTGGGATTTAGGGATATGATGAGAGGAATCATAAGCTCTTGGGTTTAGGTAGAGAATGATGAAGTGAGTTCAAAGAAATTGGTTTCACATCAAAAGGATTTTTCTACCAATCCCTATGGATTGTCAATGTTTTGGATCTAAGAAATGATTTTCATGAAAATGGATCTTGAACTTGATATAGAAAGAGATTCAAGAAGGTAAGAGATCATAGAAGTGATCTTACCTTAAAATGAAGGGAGATTGCTCAAGGAATCAATTGTTTCTAACAAGTCATTCAAGCTTTTCAAGAAGAAAAATGGAGTTTCACTTCAAGAACAACAATGGTGTTCTTCTTTGGGCAGTAATTTCGTGAATGAGGGGCTGGAAGGGCTGATTTCAGCCTTTAAAAAGCTCACTTAAGGGCAAAATGGTCATTTGCCAAAAGGATAAAATGGTAAAAGTGCAAAAGACTAAGGTTAGGGGCATTTTGGTAATTTTGGGCTTTATTTTCCCAATCGTCATGACGACTCTGGCATACTCTCCCAAGTGTTCTGGGATGATGTGATATCAATATTATCCGTTGGCGAGTCTCGGTAAGTCCATATGTGGCTCCGTTCGTCACCCGATTGAGGATTCCGCTCGAACGGAGGTCAGGAAGTGATTTTTCTGAAGTTTTTGTGAAATTTAACCAAAACGTTGAGAATCGAATTCTAAGACTTACTGTCTCGTTCACGGGTCCATCTATGGTCTCCTGGGCAGTAAAATCATACTGTCAGTGTAAAAACGCAGGCAGGACTCCGTTTGAGTTTTCGACTCAAAACTTAATCGTAGCTTCCTACGATATCATCGAGCATGACTATGGTCTCGAATTATTTTATTTCCATTCCGAAGACCTCGAATAAAATACATACATTAAAATACTGAAGAATTAGGAAACGTAAAAATTGGGGCGTTACATTCCTACCCCTCTTAAAAGAATTTCGTCCTCGAAATTCCATGACTTAAAACTAAACCTACTCGGTCGCTGAAGATTAAGGAAAGAAATTTTTCAACAAAGGAAATTTTTTTCCTGGTGTTGGTCTCAGAAGAAAGTATAGAGAAGAATTTTACCAATCTGGAATGAATACAGGAATATCCGTTATGCAAAAAGATTCTTCAGTAGGTTCGTGAGTGTAAAAATGCATAGCTAATTCATGTTTACATCCATGACTCTAATAAAGTTCCTCCTTTCATAAGAACCTTCCAATAAATTTAGGAATCAAAAGATAAACAGTCTGGCAAAAATCAAATTGGATCACCTTCACCAAAAGTAAAAGTGATTAGACTAAGTTTCATCAAGAAACTTCCAGTATTAAGAAGTTATTTATGTTATAACTCAAGAAATAGTGATAACAAAACTTCCAGTGAAATAATACGAAAATGTCCAGACCAATGGACACCATATTACCAATTCACTCAATTGTCTAATACATTGAGGAATATGTAGGAGTGTGAACACAAGTGTTCCCTTGAGATCAGGCAGCACTAACACATGTGAAGTAGTCAACCTTCTCTCTAATCCTTGCAAACTTTCCTCACAGGCTTCAGTCCATTCAAACGCTTTATCCTTCCTTTGAAATCACGTGACCCCAAAAAATTTACTCGTCGAGCCAAAACTCACACTTGGACAGCTTTGCATACAGCCGTTTCTCCTTCAGAACCTGAAGAATTACACTAAGATATTCAACGTGTACTTCCTGGTTTCGCGAATAGATGAGTATGTCGCCCATGAAGACAACGACAAACTTATCTAGGGATGGACGAAAGATCCTACTCATGTAATCCATGAATATAGAGGAGTATTCGCCACCCCGAACGGCATTACAAGATATTCGTAGTGCCCATAGCATGTTCGAAACACTGTTCTTGGTACATCTACTGTGTTCATATGAATCTGGTGACAACCCGATCGCAGTCAATCTCGGAGAAAACTGACGCTCTCCTCAACTGATCCATCAAGTCATTTATCCTCGGAAGAAGATACTTGTTCTTAATGGTGAAGTCGTTCAACTGACGATAATCCACGCACAGGCGAGATGTTCCATCTTTCTTTTTCACCAACAGCATAGGTGTTCCCTAATAAGTCCACTAACTGTTCCTTCAAGGTTTCTAAGATGTCCCGAACTGGCGATAAACCTGGTATGTCTTTAGGAAAGACTTCCGGAAACTCGTTAGTAACATGTATTCGTTGAGCTCCTCCTTTCAAAGAAGCATTTTCTTGGTTGGCAGTCCAAATTAAGAATTATTAGAATTAGGGAAAACTAAGGTTTTGTTTGCACCGTCTAATAGGATATGTTTACAAGATAACCAATCCATCCTTATGATCACATCCATTTGGGGAAGAGGCAAACAGATTAAATCAATCAAAAACGTTCTATCTTCTACAAAAATAGAACAGTTCAAACAAACTTTGGCAGTTATAACAAGCTTTGCAGGAAGTGCAAAAATTACCAAATCTAAGGGTAAGGATAGATACAGATAAGGTTTTACCTTCCACGACGATCTGACCATGAATCAAATCTTCCTTTTGAGAACTCTCAGCATCATCCCCAGTATAAACTCTACTCATTGCCTTAGGCTTCGCTACTTGCACATCGTTGACAGAATGTCCAGCTTTTGATTGCACACAGTCGCGTGAAGTATGCCCCGGCTTCCCACACTTGAAGCATATGATCCCCTTGATCAAGCATTCTCTGGTGACATGATTGTTCTTTCCACACTTCATGCACTTCTTTGGGGCACTTCCAGATTGACTAACACCCCCACTGCTTCCTCCTACAGAACGTTGTTGTTGACCCCGCTGTTTTGAATATGGTTTTCGTTGAGATCTATCATCACGAACATTGGTGCCTTTATGGAACCTAGTTGGTCCAGAGTGACGTTGCCTTCCTTCACGAGTCTTCATCAGATCTTTGATTAGGAAGCATTCATCTGCCAACACCGAGAACTCTTCGACCTAAAGAGGTAGCACCGCTCCTCGAATCTCGTCCCTTAAACCTTCTTCGAACTTTGTGCACTTCCACTCCTCATCCGGATGAAGATGGAAATACCTCGAAGACTTCAGCAGAGACTCAAAACGATCATCATATTCTTTCACAGACATTCCTCCTTGACGTAGCTGCAGGAACTCCATGTCTTTCAACTCGTCTTGCACCCGTCGGGAAATACTCGTTCTGAAGAACTCTGTGAGCGACAACTTACAAGAAAGCAAAAACATTACTATCCAGCCCAATATCATTCCCTTTCAGAAATAATAATACGTAGAATAACAAACTGGTGTTGTCTTCCATACAGAAACAAACAACACAAAAGGATAGACCGAAGCCATCATCCTTTCCAACATTGTTTTCTCTTAGAAACAATAACACAGAAAACAATCAGAGAAAACACAACACAAACAAGACAGACCATAACCTACAAACCCCAAAAAGACTCGGCCAGCTCTGATACCAAATAATGCAACACCCTTTCCCGAGTGTCGGCCGAAAATATTTATTAATGCTGAAAATACGGTTTTTTTTTCCTTCTTTTCATAAGGATGTAATGGGATTAGTAAAGGTAAATAATACTAATAAATGAACTTAGGTTCACCATGCATTACTAGAACATACTGTATTATAAATACAGAAACAGAAAATAGAAAACAAAAATAAAAATAATACTGTATACAGACATATGGCTAATGTATAATTGGCATAAGAAATAAAATAAGTACTAGGAGTCGTAGCTCCCAAAAGGTACTACAAAACTGACATAGTCTGGCCGACAAAAAAACTAAAATAGCCAAAGAGTCCACCTCCGAACTCAAAGGGCCTGTTGAACCGAACCATCGTCGCGTCCATTGGTTCAAGCAGCAACAGCAAGTACCAGCAGAAAACATACAGATATGGGTGAGATTCCCGTTCATCAACACAACAAAACAGCAGTAGTAAAAACGAGACGACTCACCAGGTAACAGCCTACCCAACATGTTAAACAGTTAAACAACATACTAAAACTCTCGAGATAAATCATGTTAAACAGTTAACAGTATAATATAATGCATTCTTAAACAGAACAGCGATGTATAACAGTAAATGTAAACATCAAAAGGTATGCAATGCAGTGCAATATACATGACTCGATGCCAATGCCACTGGGTACTACTTTGACCCCTACACCATGGAGCTAACAAAACATTCGGAGAGAGTGAATAGGAGGACATGTTCCGGTTTCTGCCAGCCATGAGCAAGATGCTACAACATTCGTAACATGCACGTATCTGGCTTTATGGTAACACTCTCGACCAAACATGAAAAGTACGACATCTAGTAGAGGATATTAGTGTATTACACGGATTTGCCACGAGACAGAAGAATCACCAACTGGTCACATGTCAGCACTTCCAACCCTGATACCTCCAAAAATACCATTGAAGATCATCACCATAAGATTCCTACCCGCATCAAGGTGTAAGCTCAACTCCTAGGCTCAAGGCCTTACAACTATGCACATGAAATGCCAATGCTTACACAATGCAGATGCGATAAAGAAATGTCTATCCATTCGATAAACCTCAAGGTTCACTAAGGTTCTATTTGTTAGGAACTACACACGTCTTTGTGTTATAAAACAGTTGTCCATCGGATAAATATCTCGTGATTCCTTTGGAACGATTCAGACTGCTTTCAGAATCGCCGATTGTCCCCACAAACCAACATAGGTCTTCTCAGCGTGTTTTGTCCCCGCTCACACGCTTTCTAAGAAACTTCCCAGAAGGTCACCCATCCCATAATTACTCTAAGTCAAGCACGCTTAACTATAAAGTTCTTATGTTCTAAGCTCCATAAAAGAAGATAAATCTTGTGGGTATGGGTAGTACCAATCAATTCTTATATGCCTTCTCTTAGCTACGCAGTGCCATACCTGCATAGCCTCAGGATTCCTTCCACTGTACAGTCCCATACCTGCACAGTCTCAGGATCCCTCTCATTCCGGTTATCACAAGACGGAAACAATTGAACGATTAACCTGGATCCGAATCACCGGTCCATCATCGAACTACTGTTTCAAAACCAAAACGTTTCATGTTTGTGTTTACGTCTTATGAATTAAGTCTCAAGTCCTACACATTATGAATAAGGATTGAGAATCCTCTTAGATAAGTCTTTGAGCCTTTCTAAGATATTACTCCTTGATTTTCAATAAAGGAAATAAGTGTTGATTCACTTAAGTCTTATGAAGTCATTGATGTACTAAGTCATCAATAGTACAACACATGGTCTTGTTCCATCACATACCATACTTAAATTATTCCTTGTCTTCAACTCTAAGTTAATTTCTTAACTTAGGTTTTTACGTGTAAAACTTTTACGATTGAGTTAGAAAACTCCTTTTGTAAACCAAACAACTTTTACAATTGAAAACTCATTTGATTTGAAACAACATTTGAACTACTTACTTTATTTATAACATTTTCTGAAACGCGAAAGTCGCTTAGCGAGGGAACATTCGCTTAGCTAAATTAAGGCAGTGATAACCCATTTGAAATTCCTTTCTTGCAGGGCGAACAGAAGTTTCGCGTCGCGAGGCTGAGAGTTGTATTTGCTTTTTATACAGATCCTCTGTATCACGAGGCGAATATTGTCTCGCGTCGCGAGTCCGAGAACTGTATTTCATACCGACCTTTTGCATCGCGAGGCGATAATTTTCTCGTGCCACGAGGAAGAGAGCTATAACTCTTACTGCTCTGTTTAGCCTTCTGTCTCTCGTGGCGAGAATAGTTCCGCCAGGCGAATGCCTTGTTTTTCCCTCTGTCTCGCGTGGCGAGACAGGGTAGGCCAGGCGAGTGCCCTGTTTTCATTTTTACCTAACTCCTTCATTAATTCGCCTTTTGAAACACATAGTTTGATTGAAAGACCTACGGCTAAAGAAAAGACATTTTTCACTTTGGTGGCACACTTTAAAGGTTAAAACTTCATTTGATCTTTGGATCAAAATCACTTTTCTTAGTTCTTTGAAACATTGGTTATGAAATCATGCTTTTCTTACTTCAAAACTTTTTACTTCTAGACTTTGATAGGTCAAGAACAAAAAATTTTCTTATGTTTCTTCTTACTAAGGCCACAAGCCTAGTAGGAACAAATGTGAAGATTGCTTCACCCTCAAAACAAGTTATAACTCGGAATGAGCATCTAATTATGACAAAAAACAATTACATATTATTGCATCATAATCAAGCATAAAAGTCCATACTTGATCTAGTGATCAGGGTAGGTTTTCAACATATATGAAAATGTTTTTCATCCAATCACATCACCATAGACATATGCTAGGGCACACTAAAGCATAAACTACACTTATTACACATTGTTCTCCAAGAGAACCAAATTAAATGGTGAACCCAAACCAAAGGGTTTCACCCACACATAAACGAAACAACCATCTTCACCACCACCATTTTGGTGTGATGAGGTTCACTCCCCATACCTGTTGAAGAGCAGATTCCCAGATCAAAGTCGGTTGATCGGTTTGTGAACCTCCTGATAATTGTCACCAACTACAACATCACAACAATCAAACATTAAACAACAATCAAAACAAAAATCAACAATTCTACCTAAGGGTTTCGGCCACCCTAAAGAGAATAAAGCTAGGAATTGATTTTGGTTTTCCATTTCATGGATTCAAAGGCATAGGAAAGCTAAGGATGAAATCAAGTGTTAGAAATCAAAAATTGATGAAAAATACTATTCATCATCATCACATAGGGTTCGGCCATATTGGGATTTAGGGCTATGATGAGAGTTGAATCATAAGCTCTTGGGTTTAGGTAGAGAATGATGAAGTGAGTTCAAAGAAATTGGTTTCACATCAAAAGGATTTTTCTACCAATTACTATGGATTTTCAAAGTTTTGGATCTAAGAAATGATTTTCATGAAAATGGATCTTGATCTTGAAATAGAAAGAGATTCAAGAAGCTAAGAGATCATAGAAGTGATCTTACCTTAAAATGAAGGGAGATTGCTCAAGGAATCAATTGTTTCTAACAAGTCATTCAAGCTTTTCAAGAAGAAAAATGGAGTTTCACTTCAAGAACAACAATGGTGTTCTTCTTTGGGCAGTAATTTCGTGAATGAGGGGCTGGAAGGGCTGATTTCAGCCTTTAAAAAGCTCACTTAAGGGCAAAATGGTCATTTGCCAAAAGGGTAAAATGGTAAAAGTGCAAAAGACTAAGGTTAGCGGCATTTTGGTAATTTTGCGTCTAGATTTTTCCGATCATCATGACGACTCTGGCATACTCTCCCAAATGTCATGAGATGATGTGATATCAAGATTATCCTTTGGTGAGTCTCGGTAAGTCCATATGTGGCTCCATTCGTCACCCGATTGAGGATTCCACACGAACGGAGGTCAGGAAGTGATTTTTCTGAAATTTTTTTGAAATTTAACCAAAATGTAGAGAATCGAATTCTAAGACTTACTGTCTCGTTCACGGGTCCATCACACATCACACATCATTTGCATCATAATCAAGTATAGAAGTCCATACTTGATCTAGTGATCAAGGTAGGTTTTTCAACATATATGAAAATGATTTTCATCCAATCACATCATCATAGACATATGCTAGGGCACACTAAAGCATAAACTACACTTATTACACATTGTTCTCCAAGAGAACCAAATTAAATGGTGAACCCAAATCAAAGGGTTTCACCCACACATAAACGAAACAACCATCTTCACCACCACCATTTTGGTGTGATGAGGTTCACCCCCCATACCTGTTGAAGAGCAGATTCCCAGATCAAAGTCGTTTGATCGGTTTGTGAACCTCCTGATAATCGTCACCAACTACAACATCACAACAATCAAATAAACAACAATCAAAACAAAACTCAACAATTCTACCTAAGGGTTTCGGCTACCCTAAAGAGAATAAAGATAGGAATTGATTTTCGTTTTCCATTTCATGGATTCAAAGGCATAGGAAAGCTAAGGATGAAATCAAGTGTTAGAAATCAAAAATTGATGAAAAACACTATTCATCATCATCACATAGGGTTCGGCCATATTGGGATTTAGGGCTATGATGAGAGTTGAATCATAAGCTCTTGGGTTTAGGTAGCGAATGATAAAGTGAGTTCAAAGAAATTGGTTTCACATCAAAAGGATTTTTCTACCAATTCCTATGGATTTTCAAAGTTTTGGATCTAAGAAATGATTTTGAAGAAAATGGATCTTGATCCGGAAATAGAAAGAGATTCAAGAAGCTAAGAGATCATAGAAGTGATCTTACCTTAAAATAAAGGAAGATTGCTCAAGGAATCAAGTGTTTCTAACAAGTGATTCAAGCCTTTCAAGATGAAAAATGGAGTTTCCCTTCAAGAACAACAATGGTGTTCTTCTTTGGGCACTAATTTCGTGAATGAGGGGCTTGAAGGGCTTAGTTCAGCCTTTAAAAAGCTCACTTAAGAGCAAAATGGTCATTTGCCAAAAGGGTAAAATGGTAAAAGTGCAAGAGACTAAGGTTAAGGGCATTTTGGTAATTTTGCGTCTAGATTTTCCCGATCGCCATGACAACTCTGGCATACTCTCCCAAGTGTCCTGGGATGATGTGATATCAAGATTATCCTTTGGCGAGTCTCGGTAAGTCCATATGTTGCTCCGTTCGTCACCCGATTGAGGATTCCACTCAAACGGAAGTCAGGAAGTGATTTTTCTGAAGTTTTTGTGAATTTTAACCAAAACGTAGAGAATCGAATTCTAAGACTTACTGTCTCGTTCACGGGTCCATGTAAGGTCTCTTGAGCAGTAAAATCATACTGTCAGTGTAAAAACGCAGACCAGACTCCGTTTGAGTTTTCGACTCAAAACTTAATCGTAGCTTCCTACGATATCATCGAGCATGACTATGGTCTCGGAATATTTTATTTCCATTCCTAAGACCTCGAATAAAATAAATACGTTAAAATTCTGAAGAATTAGAAAACATGAAAATCGGGGCGTTATACTATGCACTATATTCTTATCTCCCTTTTGTTCGGTTGTTGGTTTGGTTCTTGGTTCGCATGAAGACGAGGAGCCAGCTGATGGACCCGAGGGTAGACCCTTTCATAATGTCGGTACCGAGGATGCCGGTACTGGGACTGATCGAGATCATCTACCATGACAAGAGGGGGTGGCGTGTGGACCCCTCTACTTATTTGACGGTCTACACAGGACCGGTCAACATTCTCTTCAGAGGAGGGGCATCGCACGTGAAGGATCTCATTGGACCGTTCAGAGTTGTCTAGTTTATTCCATTTCCGTGGATCTGGCACCCACCGAGGCCGCGCGAGTAGGACTATTTCTGGGCAGCGCCATTGTCTTCGAAGGTATGTAGTAGGCGATGCTTCGTCTACAAAGGCCAGAGGAGGTGTATCGAGCAATACCTTCGGACATATCGGAGACGCGCATCGTCGTTTCGAGTTCCTCGTCCGAGTACGAGCCTACGTGGGTTTATAAGCCTACACATGGAGAGGGACAAGGTAGCTCACGGCATCCTCATCACTGATGGTGAGGGCCTGCCAGTGCGTCTCTAGGGATGAGTGGTGAGGTTTCCGACGTATGAGCATTGAGGGTCTTTCTTTTGTTTGTGACGTATTTTCGGTTTGTATCTTCAGTTTTTGTATAGACAGTGTGTATATATACGTACAGTGCCCTATTGATAGGGCTACGTTTATGCATGGTTTATGTATAGTTATTTTATGTTGCGCTTTACTCTGATATGTTTGTCTATGGTTTTCCATATGTTTGTATGCTTTCTATGCGCTTGTTTCCGCAACGTTGTTTGAATACCACGCTATCGCTATAATACAGTTAGGCATAGTTAATAAAGTAAGCTTGGGACTAACGGCATTATCGTTCTGAGGAATGAGGGTCGTCTCAAAACCCCTTACAATTTTTTTTTGACAAATTGCTTTGATAGTCTCTTAAGTTTTTTTTGGAAAAAGTTAGCCTTTCGAAAATTAAAAACTAGCATAAAATTCCTTGATTGAAAAATTTTCATTAGATTTAGCTTCTAAATGTGAGACTTGGGCATTTATGGGGAATAAATTACAATGCTAAATTTATTTGATATTAATCCTTCTTCTTTGATGAGTGTGATTTCTCAAGTACATGTTCTAGAACTTGTTCTGAAACCATCTTGAGGCGAATTTGATCTTTATGCATATGGAACTCTGGTTGGGGCACTCTTAGGTATTTTCTAGCCCACATTATTTTGAGCCTTATAAAAATATCTCTTCTTTGGTCCCTATTGTGAAAATTTGAAAATTGTTTTTAGTGACCTCTTAAAAGTATATTGGAGCGTTAATAGGAATATGTTGATGTGAGTTCCCTTTCTGAAAATGAAAGTGTTAGAAATAAGGTGGCAGTAAAAGAAAAAGGTTTCTCACTCTATTCAAAAAGGGAAAAAGAAAAGGAAAAGCAAAAGAAAAATTGGTGAAAATAAAAATAAAGAGAAGAAGTAAGAAAAGAAGAAGAAAAAGAAAAGCTTACGGCAAAGAAAAGGAAAGAAAGGAAAGGTTGAAGAAAAGGTAGTGGATCCTTGAGAATTTTGTGAAAAAGTGCCAATGCACTTTATGCTCTTTTATGCTTCAAGAAGTCACTACTTTGTTTTATGGTTTAGACCTTTGATTATCCCTTTTCTTTCTCTATCATACCTGATATCAATGCCTTGGCCCATTACAACCCGTGAAAGACCCATTCCTTCTTCTGCATGCATGTGGATCACATTGTGGAGATTTGGTCAATGGACAAGCCTATGATAATGTATTTATTTGAGAATCTTGAGTACTTTAAATATCTTTGCCCAATACACTGAAAGATTGTGAGCGGAGCGACCCTTGGTCTTTTGGAAAGTTTGATTGCAAAGAATTCAAAACTCTAATTGAATAATCTCTTGACTTTCTTTTGAAAATTATACTTATTTGACTATCCTTGCAATTTTGAAAACTCTGTTTGTTTTGGATTCTCCTTATTTAAGTTTGAATCTATTTTTGAAAATTCTGAGCCAGATAATTGCTTGAGAGCAAGCAATGTTTAAGCGTGGGAAGTTTGATAAACCTCAATTTTGTGCATTTTATAGGGGGTATTTAGGATGAATTTTGATGCATTCCATGATAAATATTATTGTATTTCACCCCTTTTACTTAAGTTTTGAAAGAATTGACGTTTAGAGGCAATTTGATGAACTTATGAAGAAAGACGAAGGTTTCAGACCTAAAATAGAGAGAATACTGAAGTTCTGAGGTTAGCACGTCCGTGCCATGCGTGAGCACGCCCGTGCAAGCCCTCCAAGTCATCCATCCAAACAAAGCCTTACAAGAATGAGTTAAAGCTGACCTCTGAAGATTTAGCATGGTCGTGCCAAACACCAGCACGCCCATGCCAAAGTGAAGCAAGGCCTGACTTAAGAAAGCACAACCTTACAATAGAAGAGCACGGTCGTGTTGACTGGAGAGCATGCCCGTGCTAATGCCTGTGCACTAGATCGTTGTTTTACGAAGTTGGTACGCCTGTGTAGAATTGAGCACGGCCTGACATAATAAAGAGCACAGTCATGCTAACTAAAGAGCACGCCCATGCTGGCTGCGCAGAAGACCTAATTTTGGGCCCAGTCCTCATATTTTCCTATAAATAGAGGCCCTCAGTACCATTATGAAGATCATCTCTAATCATATCTTATTCTTTGAGTACTATACTCTTTATTATTAGTTTTCTAGTTGATAACGTTTGTTAGTTTTAATTTCTAAAGTAGGATTTGCACCTGGAGGTTAAGTTGGAGACACTTCTTCTTCTAACTCTTCAAGATGCGTTTTCCATTGTTGACTTTGGTTTTATCTATTATTATGGGTAGCTAAATTCACCATTAGAGTTATGGTGGATCTTGTATTAGTAGGAACCTTTTTTTGCTATGTTTTAGCTTTAATTCAAATTCTATTTGGTTTCAAAATTGCGATTTGAATAGTGTTATTCTATTGTTCTTCATCCCATACTAGGGTTGTGCACCCTTTGTATGCTCTTAATCAATTGATTAATATTTTAGCTATCAAGCCCAAATAAATTGGTAGATCTATAGGATAACCGAGGTTTAAATCTAGATTTGAGAGAACGTGATTTACTCTTTTTAGTCATTCAATCTCTTTGCTCTTTATGCTTTCTAATCATTTAAACTCTTTGCCTGACAATCATTGGGTTCGTCTAGGGAAAATAATATTGATTACCTAAAAAACAATTAATAGTTTTCGTAAAGGGATTGAAATTCGAAGAGCAACTACGAAATTGAATAGAACCAGGATTTGGGGGGTACCGAAAGTACAAGTGAAACCATGACTCTAGGCTCTTTTACTCTTGAATTCTCTACTTTCTTTTATTTCTCTTTCACCATCTTTTGCTACTGCTTACTTTATATTATTATTATTATTATTGTTATTATTATTATTATTATTATTATTACTTGATTAGTCCGAATAGCACACAGATTTCTCTACTCCAGTACTTGCTTTATCACCTACATACTACAATTAATCTCTTGGATACGATATCTGTACTTCCATCCTATATTACTTCTGTGATAGGAAACATTTTCCTTTAAGTGTATTTTGGAAGCAACAATGTAAGAGCGTTCTCTGACATAAACTTAGTCAGGATTATTATCTACTTGAAGCTATGTTATGGTTGTTTGCATTCTTGTACTACTTAGATTATTATTTACTTGAAGCTTCTTATTTCACCGAATGCCAAATGCAGTGTACTTACTTTGACTATGATTGAACTGACTGAAATTCTTGTATCGTTACTCTCCTTATTTCCCTTTTTGATAATGTTAAAAGGGGGAGAAAAAGTAAGTTAGTTATATGATACAGGGGGAGTTAATCCATTGCTTATAATATTTCTTGACCTTACTGATGCTTCCTTGAGGGATGAATATAAGAAAGGGGGAGATCCTTTCCATGCATATGAGCTGCACATTCACTCTGATGATTCAGTCACTCAGGCAAAAAAAGGTAAGAAGGTAAGGTTTGTCATTCTCAAAAAGGGAGAGTATGTGAATATATTTTTAGTTATGTTTTGGTGAACGACAAATGCTAACCATATGCATGCAAGGCAAAAAAGAAAATAAGTTGCTGAACAAAGCCGGTAGTTAAAGCACAAAGAATAAGCAAAGACCATCAAGTATCAAGACCGAGGAAAAATGGGTAAATCTTATAGGTCTTAGATACTTTGTAAGAGTGAGATGGTATTTTAATCTTAATGGTTCAAATACTTTATATCACAGTTTTTCAGAAAAATAGTTTTTAGTCCAGAAGGTTTGGTAAGTGATACATTGTTTTCAAATGATTCAAGAGCAAATTTTTTAATGTGTGAAACAAAAACATTGATGTACAAAATAAATACATCAATGTATCCCTTTTGATAAAACTTGGCTCCACGTTGTTCTCTAAATTCAAAGACTCAAAATTGGTTTCAAATTAAGTACATTGGTGTATGAATTTTGCACAACTATGTAAAGCTCTTCACAAGGCAACATGATTGTAACATCCCAATTTTCGGAAAATGTAATTAAGTTAGATCGGGTATTTGTATGTTGTTGAAAATTATTTCCATGGCTTGAAAGTATGTTTAGAGTGTATATTAAGAGTAGGAATGAATTGGATGAGAGAAGAATAAAGAATTAGGGATCAAAACGCTCAAGCGTGATAACGCTTTAGCGTGGGGAGTTTTGGACACTCAAGCGTGGACCCTTTGACTAGTGATTGACAGTGACGGGATGTAAAGTGACACATGTCGGTTACGCGTCGCGGCTAGCACGTGATGGGCGGTGCCTTGGAGGTGAGGAAACATCAACGCTCAAGCATTGAGGAAGCCAACGCTTAAACATTGGAATGCGAAAGCGTAGAGATCCAGAACGCTAAAGCGTTCGCAGTAGAGTTTTACCTCTATAAATACTTGCTCATTTTCACCATGGACGAATTTTTATTAACTTCATGCGTCCAGAGAGTGAGAGAGAGACCAGAGACAGCTTGAAAGCTTCAATCTAAGTTCATGATCCGTTCGTTCGTCTGATTCTAGTTCCGATTGTGTTTTCGTGATGAGCCAAGGGTAAGCTGAGGTTCCATATCTACCTACATCTTACCTATACAATGTTCTCTTTTGGTTTAAGCTTCTTTTCACGGTTTTAAAATATTAGGGTTAATGTTATAGTTTACGTGTTATTTCCGTGATTAGGGCAAGTTTGGAAGTTGCGTGCGAAACCCATTGGAGCAGATGGGCTGCAGCTGTGAGAGCAAGGAGAGGAGTAAAGAGTGCTCGTTGTGTTCGTGATTACCACCACTTTCACTATTAGGTGGGGAGAAAGAGTTACACACGTCGGGGAGGCAAGAATAGTCCATATAGCTTTGTTGTATGTTTTGTGTGTGGGGGGGAACCCTAAAACCTACGTGAGATTGAGCCCTGACAAAGTACCTAAACCCAAGGTTTAGTCTAGTTTGGGCTATCACCATTATATTTGATACCCTAGGTTAGCAGATTTGTGATGCATGATAATATGTGTTAAATGTTGATATATGCGTACCTGCTAATTGTGATAACTGATATTTGCAAGAGATGCATGATTTATTGGTAATAATGGTATGTTGGCATGTTATGCTGTTTATTACTTTTTGGAGCATGTGGATAATTGATGAACTGTTGCATTATATATGGAAATGCATGTATGTATGAGATTCGGAGGTCTAGCACAATTAGGGCTTTGACCCCGTGGTGGATGATTTTGAGCTGATAATTGAGATTTGAGGTATAGTGGAGCTTGGAGCTCATAAGGTTATGATGGGAGCTTGGAGCTCATATGTGTACCCGTGGAGCTTGGAGCTTGTATATGATTACAGTGGAGCTTGGAGCTCGTATGTGTACCTATGGTGCTTGGAGCTCATATTTCTAAGAACAAGTTTGCATGTGTTGTGATATCAACTCAAGAGAGATGGATGACATGCATAGCATATGCATTTGATGCCAAGTGTTGAGCCGTATGTTGAGAGGCATATGAGGTTGGTGCATTGAGTGCGGGTGCGTAAAACGGAAGGGAAGGTCCGAGAGACCTTGGGGATATACTAGACGCAGGTGCACCTACATGAGACCGGTATGGTAGCGCCTATCGTCTCATGGCGGTCCTGGCTAAGTATGGTTATCCCGACTAGAGCCCTGAGTCTTTCCAGTTGCCGGTGGATCTTCCGAGGAGACCCAGTTAACCCTCTTTGTCTGGGACAGTTGAGCGATGATGCACCCTTATGTGCCCCGGCGAGCGGAACGGATTACCGGAATGAACCAACTTGTTGTCCGATATGCGGTGCAACACCCTTTCCAGAGTGTCACATTGCCGAACGTTTATAAGACCGAAAATATTTATTAATGTAGATTAGTAAAGGTAAATAATATTAATAAATGAACTTAGGTTCACCATGCATTTCTAGAATATACTGTATTATAAATACAGAAACAAAAAATAGAAACAGAAATAATACTGTATACAGACATAGGTCGAATATATAACTGACATAAGAATACAACAAGTACTAGGAGTCGTAGCTCCCAAAAGGTACTACAGATACCGTCACAGTCTGGCCCAGACAAAATAAAACAGCAAAAGGAGTCCACTTCCGGACTCAAAGGAACTGCTGAATAGAACCGTCGTCGCGTCCATCAGTTCAAGCAGTAACAGCAAGTACCAGCAGAAAATATACAGATATGGGTGAGATTCCCGTTCATCAACACAACAAAACAGCAGTAGTAAAAACGAGACGACTCACCAGGTAACGGCATACCCAACACGCTTACTAGAATTCTCAGTATAAATCATGTTAAACATTTAACAGTTAATAGCATAATATAAGGCATTCTTAAAAACAAAACAGCGATGTATAATAGTAAATGTAAAAATCAATAGCCATGCAATGCAGTGCAATGTACATGACTTAATGCCAATGCCACTGGGTACTACTCTGACACCAACTCCATGGAGCTAACAAAACAGCGGAGAGAGTGAATGGGAGGACATGTTCCGTGTACTGCCTGTAACGGCCCGGACTGCTTTAAGGATTGCCGACTGTCCCCACAAACCAACACGAGTCTCTTCAGCGTGCTTTGTCCTCACTCACACGCTTCCTAGGAAAACTTCCCAGGAGGTCACCCATCCCAGAATTACTCCAAGTCAAGCACGCTTAACTTTGGAGTTCTTAAGTGATGGGCTACCGAAAAGAAGATGCATCTTATTGGTATAGGTAGTACCAATCAATTCTTATAAGCCTTCCTTCAACTGTATAGTCCCATACCTGCACAGCCTCAGGATCCCTCTCATTCCGGTGTGAATTCGGTTCATTCATATATCCCTCCGCCTAGAAGCCTGCCAGGAGCCGCTCCTTGTCCGTGCCTCATGCACCGGCAATCACTCCCCGCCCTCGTCAACCCCGGGTGTTACATGCCCACCAGCTTCCGCTTGGTTCGTCCCCGAACCACACCGTACTGGGAGAGGTCCGCTCTGATACCATTTGTAACGGCCCGGACTGCTTTAAGGATTGCCGACTGTCCCCACAAACCAACACGAGTCTCTTCAGCGTGCTTTGTCCTCACTCACACGCTTCCTAGGAAAACTTCCCAGGAGGTCACCCATCCCAGAATTACTCCAAGTCAAGCACGCTTAACTTTGGAGTTCTTAAGTGATGGGCTACCGAAAAGAAGATGCATCTTATTGGTATAGGTAGTACCAATCAATTCTTATAAGCCTTCCTTCAACTGTATAGTCCCATACCTGCACAGCCTCAGGATCCCTCTCATTCCGGTGTGAATTCGGTTCATTCATGTATCCCTCCGCCTAGAAGCCTGCCAGGAGCCGCTCCTTGTCCGTGCCTCATGCACCGGCGATCACTCCCCGCCCTCGTCAACCCCGGGTGTTACACTGCCAGCCATGAGCAAGATGCTACAACATTCGTAACGTGCACGTATCTGGCTTTACGGAAACACTCTCGACCAAACATGAAAAGTATGGCATCTAGTCGAGGAGATCGGTTTATTGCTCGGATTCGCCACGACACAGAAGAGCTATCAACTGGTCACATGTCAGCCTTTCCAACCCTGATACCTCCAAGACTATCGAAAACGTCACCGTAAGATTCGCATCTGCATCAAGGTGTAAGCTCAATTCCTAGGCTCAAGGTCTTACGACTATGCAAATGAAATGCCAATGCTTACACAAAGCAGATGCGAAAAAGCAATGTCTATCCACAGGATAAACTTCAAGGTTCACTAAGTTTTTCTTCCTTAGGAACTATACGCGTCTTTGAAATACAAAACTTTTACCCACCGGATAAATCTCGTGATCCCTCCGGGATCGAGTCATCACAAGACTGAAACAAGTGAACAATCGACCTAGATCCGAATCACTGGTCCGTCATCGAACTACTGTTTCAAAATCCAAAATGTTTCATGTTTGCGTTTATGTCTTATGAATTATGTCTCAAGTCCTAAGCATTATGAATAAGGATTGAGAATCCTCTTAGATAAGTCTTTAATCCTTTCTAAGATATTACTCCTTGATTTTCAATTAAGGAAATAAGTGTAGAGTCAATTAACTCTTATGAAATCATTGATGCACTAAGTCACCAATGGTATAGTACATGGTCTTGTTCCATCACATACCATACTTAATTATCCCTTGTCTTCAACTCTAAGTTAATTACTTAGGCTTTTATGCATAAAACTTTACGATTTGAGTTAAAAAATCCTTTTGTAAACCAAAACAACGCTTTCAATATGAAAACTTATTCTGTTTCTAGCATTTTCTAAAACCTGAATTTCGCATAGCTAGGTTCCAATTCGCTTAGCTAACTTGAGGCAGTGATGCCTCAAGTGAAATTCCTCTTAATCGCTTTGCAAAACAAAATTCGCTTAGCGAAATTCCATTAAATTCGCTTAGCGAAGCTTAATTCGCTTAGCAAAATGGAGACAGTGATGCCTAGCTTGGAATTTCTCTGTTTCGCCTAGCGAAATTTGCCTTAAGCAAAACATGAACCTTGCTCTAAAATAAAGGAAAAACTTTATGGGACTATGTTCAATTTTTCATGAAAACACTTCTTTGTTTCACTTTTAAATTACTTGATTAACTAGATTAACTAATGATAAGGTAAAAGACATTTTTCACTTTGGTGAAAACACATAGAGATTGAAACTTCATTTGTTCTTTGGATCAAATCACTTATTGTTTTTCTTTGAAACATAAGTTATTAAAACACTTTTCATACTTCAAAACTTTAATTTGATCAAGAACTACATATATTCTTCCTTTTCTCAAGGTTATGGCCGAAAGCTTATTAGGAACAAATGTGAAGATTTTGCTTCACCAACTAACCAAGTTATGGCTCACAATACTCACATAATTATGACAAACAATAATCACACATCATTGCATCATAATCAAGCATAAAATCCATACTTGATCAAGAGATCAAAGTAGGTTTTTCAACATACATGAAAATGTTTTCTCTACTCAACATCATCATACAACATGATAAGGCATACAAAGCATGACTAACATTATTATACTTTGTTTTCCAAGAGAAACAAATTAAATGGTGAACCCAAACCAAAGGGTTTCACCCACACATAAAGTAAACAACCATTCTCACCACCACCATTTTGGTGTGATGAGGTTCACCCCCATAGCTATTGATGAGAAGATATCCATATCAAAGTCGGTTGATCGGTTTGTGAACCTCCTGATACTCGTCACCCACTACAAACAACACAATAATCAAACATTAAACAACAAACAAAACAAATCTCAACTATTTCTACTCAAAGAAGTTTCAGCCACTATGTGGAAAAAGGGTTAGAAATTGATTTGGTTTTCCATCACTTCGATTCAAAGACAATAGGAAAGCTAAGGATGGAATCAAGAGTTAGAAATCAAAAATTTGAACAAAACACTATTCATCATCACTATATAGGGTTTGGCCATATTGGGGATTAAGAGCTATGATGAGAATTGAATCATGAGCTCTTGGGTTTAGGTAGAGAATGATGAAGTGAGTTCAAAGAAATTGGCTTCACATTAAAAGGATTTTTCTACAAATTCCTATGAAATTTCAAAGTATAGATGAAAGATCTTTTTCATGTAGTCCATGAACATAGTAGGGGAATTAGTCACACCAAAAGACATAACTAGGTACTCATAATGGCCATAGCGTGTTCTGAAGGCAGTCTTCGGAATGTCCTCAGACTTGACCCGAATTTGGTGATAGCCTGATCTCAAATCTAGCTTAGAAAACACACAAGCTCCTATCAGTTGGTCCATAAGGTCATCTATTGTAGGAAGAGGATACCTATTCTTAATAGTCACCTTGTTGAGCTGTCGGTAATCGACACACAACCTCATGCTGCCATCTTTCTTCTTTTCCAACAATACTGGCGCTCCCCACGGAGACACACTAGGCCTAATAAACTGCTTCCGAAGCAATTCCTCTAACTGTTTCTTCAACTCAGCTAGCTCTAGAGGGGACATCCTATAAGGTGCTATGGATATAGGTCCTGTACCTGGCACTAAGTCTATGCTAAAACTCAACCTCTCTCTAGGGTGGCAAACTATAAAAATCCTCGGGAAAAAAACTCAAGGAACTCTCTCACAACTGCCACATCCTTAACCTCAGCCTTTCTCTCTACTTCCAGGGAAGATATGATCATGTACACTTGGGCTTCTTCTCTAATTGAAGCCTTGACTTGGTTGGCAGTCAGAAAACTCGAATCCTTAGGATCGACAGCAGTTCCAAAAACAACAGTTTTATAAAAGCAATTGAAAAGGACATGATTGGCAGATAACCAGTCCATACCAAGAATAACATCAAGTTGTTTAAGGGGTAAGCATATAAGATCAACTATGAAATTTCTACCATCAATGACAATAGAACAATCCTTTACAAACAAGTGAGGTAACAACATGCTTACTGGTAGGGGTAGCAACAACTAGATCATATTCAAGATGGGCAACAGGTAATCTAAGGTACTCAACACAATCGTGTGATATAAGGGATTGCGACGCACCCGAATCAAACAACATTATTAAAAGGGTCCCTTTGATGAGGCACTTACCTTGAATCAAATCTTCAGCTAGCATCGAGCCAAGACGAGAACTATATACCTATAATCCTATATCATTATCAACAATGAGCATAGATAATCATATAAGAGTACACAGAAGAGAACACAACAAACACATACCCCGGCCTGTAGGACAGATCGGCTCTGATACCACTAAATGTGACACACACTATCCCGCATATAATAAAACATAAATAAAATCATACATGTCTTTAAAAATAATATAATAATTAAAATAAAAACATACCCTCAAGGGTAATGTGCATCACATCATCTATAACGTAAAACGTAGGAATATGAAATAATCAAAATCCTTTAAAAACAAACTGTAGAAAACATAAATAATAAACATAACCCAAACCTCGATGTCACATATCAGAGTTGGAATACATATACCGATAATACATCAGAATAAAACTAACCAACTGAACGTAACTCCTAACTACTACTACTAAGAGAGATCTCCATAGGATCACTCCTCGTCGGCATGCTCACCCTCCTCTGCACATACAACACCATATGCACAAGAACAACAAAAGATAGGGGTCAGAAATACGATCATAAATATATGTAAACGGAATGGAGTAGTAATTAAGATGACATACAATATACATCAATCAACACAGATATAATCAATGTAAATATCAAAGATGCATGTCAATGCGAATGCAACATCACTACTCCATATGCATGTGGCGAACAACTCTGACTCTGGAAAGACGATTAGGAGTACATGTCCGGTTATCAACGTGGATGATATGCCAGACCTTGGGCCATCCCCGAACACTCTCACCAATCCTGATAACGTATAGTGGCTAGTCAGGGTACTCAAGCTTATTTATTAGGTCACTCCGACAATAGGTAGCAAGCCCATGTCACCTGGAACTTCCATACCCAATGTACCCTCAAGGCCGGGATAACATCCATTGTGGGCTCCACTATCGCGATTCATCGTTTGTTTTCCACCCAACATATCAACTTCAACGTATATGATGCGTGCAATGTTCATCAATATGCAAACATGTGCTAACCATTCACCACCATAATCAATCATATTGATTATTAGCTATGACCATCCATGATGGTCATCAACAATATCACTAATAATAATTCATCGTTATCATTATTAACAACATCTTCGTTATTATCTTTATTATTTCATGATGTTCTTCTCTAACTCGTTCTATTTTAAACCATGGGGTTACATCCTAGTGTTAAGTAAGAGCAAAGATCAAGTATTATTAAGCTCCTAAGGGTAATATAAAGTCCTTAGATCATACCATACTTACATAACACTATCCATCAAGCATAAGGGGTCAAAACTACTTCCGAACGCGCGAAAATCGATTCCTTAAGTTAGGAATCGATTCCAGGAGTCCTAAATCAATTTCCCTATGATGGGAATCAATTTCCACAAGGCCGAATTGATTTCCACATCATGGAAATTGATTTTGGAGGATTCAAATCGATTTCCATGTGCTGGAAATCGATTTTTGGGTGTCAGATCATGCAGAAATGGGTTTTCTGCGCTATCGGACCCTTCTACGTTCTCTAAATGATATATCATTCAAGCGTAAGATATTTATCACCACTTTGATTAGCCTGACACTCATAAATCATAACGTAAGTGTTCTCAAACTAATCCTTGGTCATCAATCTCACATCGCTTATTTATTTTCTCCCTATAACTATGTTCTTATAGCATAAGGTTAACAAAACACCATATCATGGCATAAACAATATGATCATCATCATCAACTCATCAACAATCATATAAATCATGAACTCATAATTATAAACAAGTTATAACATCAAATTATTCATCAATCAATACTCATATAGCCAAAAAAACATCATAATAACATTCATAGGTACACGCATCATAACAACATTCATAGGTATACATAGGCATACATAGGGATCATGGGTTAACCCCTTCATCTTAACCTATCCCAAAACCCACATATTCATGACCAATTTCTCCCCCCATACCTGGTATGACGATTCGCAGCCTAAGGAAAAGAGAAAAGAGCCAAGTTTCGCTACGATTCCTCCTTATGGGTTCAACATTTGACCACGACCGCAACACTGGAAAGCAGAGTCGATCTTTAAGTTAAGGATTGATTAGATAACTCACCTTGGTTTCTAACTTAGGAAGATTAACTCTAGCAGCAGGGATTGAACTGCCAAGCAAAGGTGTGTTCGTGACGAAGAATACCAAAACAGGATTTGTCTTTTGGGTCTTCTAGAGCAAGAGATTAGTGAGAACTCTTAAGGATGAGAAGAGGCAACTTGTGAGTATAAGCGAGTGTAAAGGCTAGGTTTAGGTCATACACTATGTATATATAGCTGTTAGGGACGTTTTAGGACAAATGGACCGTATACAGCATAGCCCGATAACACAAACATGTTTAAAACGCGAACGCAAGCTCTGACAGGTATAGGAATCGATTCCATGACCATGGAAATCGATTTTCCATTAACCAAATCGATTTTCTTATCAAAGAAATCGATTTTGGCGTTTAGAAATCGATTTCCCCTTATAAAATGTGTTTTTGGTCTAGACACCAGAATACGACCTGTAGATAATTCTCTAAGCTTTCCAACGCATCCAAGATTACCGCAATCGGATGTCTAGAACTCAAGATATGGCCAATACCGTGAAACAGGTTACTTGGACTCGAATGGATCGATTATCCTAAAGGTTGAACTACTTCAACTATGAACTTATACACCAAAAACAAGAATAAACAACATATGCAAAGATCTATAAGAAAGGATTAACACATATAAACATAAGGGGTGAAAATCAGGGTGTTACAATTCCACCCCCTTATAAAAATTTCGTCCTTGAAATTTCTACTCACCTTGAGTAAATAGATGCGGGTATGAATCCTTCATCTTGCTCTCCAGTTCCCATGTAGCACTTTCTTCTATAGCTCCACTCCAAACGACCTTGACCAAGGGAATTTCCTTCCCTCTCAGCTGCTTGACCCTTCGATCTTCAACCCGAAGTAGTAACACCTCAAAGGTCAAGTTATCCTTTAGTGGAATGACATCGAGTACTATCACATGGCTTGGATGATGAACATACTTTCGAATTTGAGATACATGAAACACATTATGATGGTTTGACAAGAACGGGGATAAAGCTATTTGGTAAGCGACTTCACCGACTCTTTTTAGAATTTGGTAGGGGCCAATGAATCTAGGAGTAAGTTTCCTCGCTTTCATTACTCTGCCAACCCCAGTTGTTGGAGTAACTCGCAAGAACACATGATCCCTCTCCTGTTCTCTTATCATGGTAACTATTTTGCCTACTCTGTGCCACTCTCTACTTATCTTGTATCATCCTCACTTTCTTTATAGTCTCTTGCACTACCTCAGGTCCTAACACAACATTCTCTCCAAGCTCATTCCAACACAAAGGTGTCTTACACCTCCTCCCATACAAAGCCTCATAAGGTGCCATCCCAATACTAGAATGGAAGCTATTGTTGCAGGTGAAATCTATAAGGGGTAAGAACTTATCCCAACTACCAAACTGCTCTAGCACACATGCCCTCAACAAGTCCTCTAATGATTGGATTGTTCTCTCAGACTGACCATCGGTCTGTGGGTGATAAGCTGAACTCAATCTTAGCTTAATTCCTAAGGCCTCGTGCAAACTATTCCAAAATCTAGAGGTAAATCTAGGATCTCTATCTGAAACTAAGCTAGAGTGTACACCATGCAATCTAACTATCTCTCTTATATACAACCCAGTCAACTTCTCTAATGGATATTCCATGTTCATAGGAATGAAATGGGGATATTTGGTTAGCCTGTCCACCACAACCCATATGGCATCACAACCAGCTTGAGTCCTAGGGAGTCCAGACACAAAATCCATAGAGATACCATCCCACTTCCACTCAGGAATACTCAAAGGTTGCAACTTACCTAAATGTTTCTGGTGCTCTATCTAAGCCTTCTGACACACTAGGCAAGCATAAACAAACTCAGCTACATCCTTTTTCATCCCGAGCCACCAAAACATCCGTTTCAGATCCTGATACAACTTTGCGGCTCCCAAGTGAACACTCAAACCATTCCTATGTCCTTCCTCAAGGATCAACTTCGTAAGCTCTGGAACATCAGGTATACAAACTCTATCCTGGAACCCTAAAATTCAATCAGTCCCTTCCTTAAAACTGAGATTTCTACCCTGAGCAATCAACTCTCTCTGATCTAAAAGGTATACATCTATCTTTTGTCCTTCTCTAATCTGATCCATCAAACTGCTAGTGATTTTCAACGTTCCTATCCCAATGCTCTTAGGAGTAACTTCCTAAGCTAAACTCAAGTCTCTAAACTCCTCGATCAAATCCATCTCTCTAACCATCAAGGCTGAAACATGTAAGACTTTTCTACTCAAAGCATCAGCCACTACATTGGCTTTACCTGGGTGGTAACTCAACTCAAACTCATAATCCTTAAGAAATTCCATCCACCTATGTTGTCTCATATTCAACTCCATTTGGTCGATCACCAAAGACCTCAAATCTAGCTCCATAAAGATAATGCCTCCAAATTTTTAAGGCAAAAACTACAGCTCCTAACTCCAAGTCATGGGTAGGGTAGTTCTTCTCATAGGTCTTAAGCTGCCTAGAAGCATAAGCTACTACCTGGCCATTCTGCATCAACACACCACCTAAACTTTGCTTCGAACCATTACAGTACACTATAAAAGGTTCACTAGGATTGGGTAGCACTAACATAGGTGCAGATGTCAACGTACTCTTCATCTCCTGAAAACTTTCCTCACACTTAGAGTCCCACACAAAGATCTGACCTTTCTTAGTAAGGCGGGTCATAGGCAAAGCTATCTTAGAGAACCCTTCTATAAACCTCCTATAGTACCCGGCAAAACCCAAGAAACTCCTAACCTCGTTCATTGACTTAGGTGCTTCCCGATGGAGCACGGTTTCTACCTTAGATGGGTCTATGACTATCCCTCCTATAGAGATGATGTGTCCTAAGAAACTCAACTCCTTAAACCAGAACTCACACTTAGACAACCTGGCTTATAACTGCTTTTCCTTAAGGGTTTTAAAGACTATCCTCAAGTGCTACTCATGTTCCTCCTTAGTCTTAGAGTATACTAGGATATCATCTATGAAGACAACTACAAACCTATCCAAGTATGCATGAAAGATCTTTTTCATGTAGTCCATGAACATAGTAGGGGCATTAGTCACACCAAAAGACATAACTCGGTACTCATAATGGCCATAGCGTGTTCTGAACGCAGTCTTCGGAATGTCCTCAGACTTGACCCGAATTTGGTGATAGCTTGATCTTAAATCTATCTTAGAAAACACACACGCTCCTATCAGCTGGTCCATAAGGTCATCTATCCTAGGAAGAGGATACCTATTCTTAATAGTCACCTTGTTGAGTTGTCGGTAATCGACACACAACCTCATGCTGCCATCTTTCTTTACCAACAATACTGGCGCTCCCCACGAAGACACACTAGGCCTAATAAACTGCTTCCGAAGCAATTCCTCTAACTGTTTCTTCAACTCAGCTAGCTCTAGAAGGGACATCCTATAAGGTGCTATGGATATAGGTCCTGTACCTGGCACTAAGTCTATGCTAAACTCAACCTCTCTCTAGGGTGGCAAACTATAAACATCCTAGGGAAAAAAACTCAGGGAACTCTCTCACAACTGCCACATCCTTAACCTCTGCCTTTCTCTCTATTTCCAAGGAAGATAAGATCATGTACACTTGGGCTTCTTCTCTAATAGAAGCCTTGACTTGGTTGGCAGTCAGAAAACTCGGATCCATAGGATAGACAGCAGTTCCAAAAACAACAGTTTTACAAAAGCAACTTAAAAGGACATGATTGGTAGATAACCAAATTATACCAAGAATAACATCAAGTTGTTTAAGGGGTAAGCATATAAGATCAACTATGAAATTTCTACCATCAATGACAATAGAACAATCCTTTACAAACTAGTGAGGTAACAACATGCTTATTGCTAGGGGTAGCAACAACTAGATCATATTCAAGATGGGCAACAGGTAAACTAAGGTACTCAACACAATCGTGTGATATAAAGGAATGCAGCGCACCCGAATCAAACAACACTATTAAAGGGGTCCCTTTGATGAGGCACTTACCTTGAATCAAATCTTCACGTAGCGTCAAGCCAAGACGAGAACTATATACCTACAATCCTATATCATTATCTGCAATGAGCATAGATAATCATATAAGAGTACACAGAAGAAAACACAACAGACACATACCCTGGCCTGTAGGACAGACCGGTTCTGATACCACTAAATGTGACACACACTACCCCGCATATAATAAAACATAAATAAAATCATACATGTCTTTAAAAATAATATAACAATTAAAATAAAAACATATCCTTAAGGGTAATGTGCATCACATCATCTATAACGTGAAACGTAGGAATCTGAAAATATCAAAATCCTTTAAAAACAAAGTGCGGAAAACATAAATAATAAACAGAACCCAAATCTCGATGTCACATATCAGAGTTGGTATACATATACCGATAATACATCGGAATAAAACTAAACAACTGAATGTAACTCCTAACTAATATTACTAAGAGAGATCTCCACGGGATCACTCCTTGTCGGCATGCTCACCCTCCTCTGCACATACACCATCATATGCACAATAACAACAAAAGATAGGGGTGAGAAACACGATCATAAATATATGTAAACGGAATGGAATGGTAATTAAGATGACATACAACATACATCAATCAACACAGATATAATCAATGTATATATCAAAGATGCATGCCAATGCGAATGCAACATCACTACTCTATATGGATGTGACCAACAACTCTAACTTTGGAAAGACGATTAGGAGTACATGTTCGGTTATCAACGTGGATGATATGCCAGACCATGGGTCATCCCCGAACACTCTCACCAATCCTGATAACATATAGTGGCTAGTCAGGGTACTCAAGCTTATTCATTGGGTCACTCCGACAATAGGTTGCTAGTCCATGTCACCTGGAACTTCCATACCCAATGTACCCTCAAGGCCGGGATAACACCCATCGTGGGATCCACTATCGCGATTCATCGTTTGCTTTCCACCCATCATATCAACTTCAATGTATGATGCGTGCAATGTTCATCAATATGCAAACACGTGCCAACCATTCACCACCATAATCAATCACATTGATTATTAGCTATGACCATCCACGATGGTCATCAACAAAATCACTAATAATAACTCATCGTTATCATTATTAACAGCATCTTCGTTATTATCTTTATTATTTCATGACGTTCTTCTCTAACTCGTTCTATTTTAAACCATGGGGTTAAATCCTATTGTTTAGTAAGAGAAAAGATCAAGTATTATTAAGCTCCTAAGGGTAATCTAAAGTCCTTAGATCATATCATACTTTCATAACACTATCCATCAAGCATAAGGGGTCAAAACTACTTCCGAACGCGCGAAAATCAATTCCTTAAGTTAGGAATCGATGCCAGGAGTCCTAAATCCATTTCCCCATGGGGAAATCGATTTTCGCAAGGCCAAGTTGATTTCCACACTATGGAAATCGATTTCTGGGTGTCAGGTCATGCAGAAACGGGTTTTCTGCACTGTCGGACCATTCTACGTTCTCTAATTGATATATCATTCATGCCAAAGCTATTTATCACCAATTTGATTAGCCTAACACTCATAAATCACAACCTAAGTGTTCTTGAACTAATCCTTGATCATCAGTCTCGTCTCGCTTTTATATTATCACCCTATAACTATATTCTTATAGCATAAGGTTAACAAAACACCATAGCATATCATAAACATCTTGCTCATCATCATCAATTCATCAACAATCATATAAATCATGAACTCATAATTATAAGCATGTTATAGCATCAAATTACTCATCAATCAATACTCATATAGCCAAAAAAACATCATAACAACATTCATAGGTATACGCAGGCATACATAGGGGTCATGGGTTAACCCTTTCATCTTAACCTATCCCAAAACCCACATATTCATGACCAATTTCTCCCCCTATATCTGGTATGACGATTCGCAGCCTAAGGGAAAGAGAAAAAAGCCAAGTTTCGCTATGGTTCCTCCTTATGGGTTCAACACTTGATCACGATCGCAACACTAGAAAGCAGAGTCGATTTTTAAGTTAAGGAATAAAAGGGAACCAACTCTAGGATTAGATAACTCACCTTGGTTTCTAACTTAGGAAGATTAACTCTAGCAATAGGGATAGAATTGCCAAGCAAAGGTGTGTTCTTGACAAAGAATACCAAAACAGGATTCGTCTTTGGGTTTTCTAAAGCAAAAGATCAGTGAGAGCTCTTAGGGATAAGAAAAGGAAAATTGTGAGTATAAGCGAGTGTAAAGGCTAGGTTTAGGTCATACACTATGTATATGTAGCTGTTAGGGACGTTTTAGGATGAATGGACCGTACACAGCATAGCCCGATAACACAAACATGTTTAAAATGCGTATGCAAGCTCTGACAGGCATGGAAATCGATTCCACAACCATGGAAATCGATTTTCCATTGACCAAATCGATTTTCTTATCAAAGAAATCGGTTTTGGCTTTTAGAAATCAATTTCCACTTGCTGGAAATAGATTTCCCCTTAAAATACGTGTTTTTGGCCTAGAAACAAGAATAAGACTTGTAGATAATTCTCTAAACTTTCCAACACATCCAAGCTCAGCTCAATCGGATGACTAGAATTCAAGATATGACCAAAACCGTGAAACAGGTTACTTGGACTCGAATGGATCGATTATCCTAAAGGCTGAACTACTTCAACTATGAACTTATGCACCAAAAACAAGAATAAACAACATATGCAAATATCTATAAGCAAGGATTAACACATATAAACATAGGGGTGAAAAGCAGGGTGTTACAACGAGCTGACATGACAGGACCATACAGAGTGGTTAAGTTTCTTCCGTTTCCCAAGATGTGGCACCCACTCAGGCCACGAGAGCAGGATTTTATGTGGGTTGCCCCACCATCATCTCACGTGACAAGTCACAGAGGCTTTGTGCTGAGAGGATAGGGTCGGAGGTCGGAGCGGCATCTGAGAGCCGTCAGGCGCAGGCGGATGGTTTTGTCTAGTTCTTCCTCAGATTATGTGCCCCTACGGGTTTATAGGCGCACCTATGGGGAAGGACAGGGTAGCTTTTGACTTTCACGTTATTAAGGACGTGACATCGCCAGTGCGTCTGTCATAGGATATGAGGTGAGGTCTTTCGATGTATTTTGAGAGGGGATGGGGAGAGCCTGGGAGCTTGAGCTGAGTCCCTTTTGATGTTATGATGTATTTTCGTTTTATCATGTACTTCTGTTTGTATATTTTACTTAGCCCTACTGATATATATATATCTACACCATGTGTATGTGTTTTCGTTTACCGTGTTGTGCTTAGTCTGATGTGTGTGCTTTTAAATTGATCATGTGTAATCGTTGTTTTAACAAGCGCGTAATAATATCGCTAGGTTATATTTAATAGTATTTTTGGGTTCTAAATAATGGGATTTCCTCGAGTGGGACTTGGGGACGTCACAAAGATCCAAGTGTTGGGCAGTTAAGTGGAGACTAAAATGAGGGAAAGTTTTTATTGGTTGTTCATAAGAGAGAAATCACATTAAGAAATGTCCTTCAATTGATTCACAAAGTTTTTTTTTTAAAGTGAATACATCAGTTTAGCAAATGTGTACATCGATGTACATGCTCTAAAAATACTTAGATTGACTTTTATATTTTTATACATCGATGTATTTTATTGTGTACATCGTTGTATATGAGCAAAATAAATGTGCAATGTACATTTACGAAAAATCAGCATTTTTGCTGTTCTGTTTACAACGTTCATATTTTACATCTGTTATAAAATGGATTTTCAGATATATGAAAACAACAAGAACACGGAACCTATCTTTTGGGAAAATCATTTTGTTCTTGAAATAATCTTGAGCCATCTCTATTCTTACTCCATCTCACTCATAGGCTTTCAAGTTGTAAATCTTCACTGTCAAGAGTGTCTCTATTCTTCTACTCTCTTTGTATCAATTGAGAAATAGGATGAGGTATCCCTAGGTTGAGGGTGAGGTATCCTTATGGTTAGAAGGTTAGGTATCCTTCTGTTCCAAAAGGGTGGGGCATCCCTTTGTGTACATCTTTAGGCTCAGAAGCGCGGGTGAGGTATCCCGTAGGCATGAAGGAGAGTGCTAGAGGTTGTTGAGGCTCTTACGCGTGGCTGAGGCATCCCAAAAGACATGGTTAGAGTGCTGTGTATTGTAACGGTTTTTCAAGCGCACATTAGTGGACAAAACCTAGAAACATATTTTGGGGACTGGACATAAGTCACCAACGGTGGTGGACTGAACCAGGATAAAACCTTGGTTTGCATGCTTCTCTTCCCTCAATCTCTTTTATATATTTATCTTATTATAATTGGTTGATTGTTCTTGCAAATTAATTTGAGAAAACTAATTTTTTGATAATTAACAAAGATTTTTTAAGACTTAATTCATCCCTCTCATCTTGAGTCGAAGCCACCTCTTCTAGCAAGTGGTATCAGAGCTAGACTCTTGCATAAAGAGCTTAGCAGCTTCAAGAAAAATGGCTTCAGATAGTGACTTCTTACCGGAAGGAGCCTCCTTTGGCAGACCTCCTGCCTTTAGTGGACAAGAATATGTATATTGGAAATAGCACATGATTATTTTTGTTCAATCTATTCACTGGAATGTCTGGGATGTTGTGGAAAATGGACCTTATATCCCTAAGAAAGAGGTATAGGGTAAATTAATTGATAAACCTAGAAATGAATATACAGTAGATGAGCATAAGAAAGCTCAATATAATTTGGGACACACTTCAACTCACTCATGAAGGGACGAGCAACGTCAAAGGTGCTAGAATGAAGAAAATGGTTGGCGAGTACGAGTTGTTCATAATGGAGCAAGGAGAATCAATTCAGGATATGGCCAAACGCTTCTAGCACATTGTCAAGCAGCTTGCTGGTTTAGGTAAGGAATTTAAAAATAAGGATTTAATTAACAAAGTCTTACATTGTTTGACTAGCGAATAGCAATTGAAGGTGACAACAATTGCAGAATCAAGAAATCTTGAAACTATGGACTTGGCCACATTATTTGGCAAGCTACAGGAACATGAACAACAATTAGCCTGCCTAGCTGACATGAAGGGAAAAACAATAAAAAGAGCTTGGCACTGAAAGTATCTATCTCTAAAGGCAATGATGAAAGCGAAGACGAATATGATGAAGAGGAGAATTCAGAAGATGACATGGAACTTTAGGTTAACAAATTCAAGAAGTTTTTGAAAAAGAAAGGCTACCAAAGAAATGCTACATCACCGGTACCTATATGTTATGAGTGCGGCAAATATGGTCACATCAAATTTTCGATTGCCCCAAAATACAAAAGAAAGAAAAAATTAGAAAGGACAAAAAGCATAGAAGGGCATACATAGCTTGGGATGAGAACGACATGGATTCTTCAGACGACTCAGAAAAAGAAGAAGCTAATTTGTGTCTCATTGCCAACCACCAAGACAATGAAGAAGAAGAGGTAGAGTACACTGACCCTTCTCCTTTGTATGATCAATCATAAGAATCATTTGGGGAATAATGAATCTATTAGGCTTGCAAAAATAGTTAATTCCTCTAAGAAATTAATTTCTAAATTACAAACTGAAAATGCTTCTTTGATGAAAATGTTAACGAACTAGAAAATGAATATAAGATTCTTCATTCTAAAAAATTATATTCATGCAAGGTATGTAAAAATGGATGTATTGAATGTAAAAAATTAATTACACAATTAGATGACTTAAAGTTTGTGTTGGCAAAATTTACAAATGGATGAGAGAATTTAAACGTACTTCTAGGTAATCAAAAGGGTGTTTATGATAAAGCTGGTTTAGGCTACAAACCAAAAGTGCATGAAAAATCTTTTAAAAATTATTTGTGACCGCTAACAAATCAACTAGCCCTTTTGTTAGATGTTTTTATTGTGCTAGAAAAGGACATACTGCACCTGCTTGTAATATACGAAAAGCTGTAAATGTTGATTTAAAGAAAATATGGGAACACTTGTAACAACTGACTCAAAAGGACCCAAGAGAATTTGGGTACCGAAAAACAAAGCATAAATTCTGTGTTTGCAGGGGTGCCTAAAAGATTAAGCATGTCAAGAATAAGTAACAGGCACTCTGGAGGGATTGGACAAAGCAAGTTATGCGACAAAGGTAATAAAATAACTTCTGATTATAAGTATGGGTTAGCAAACATCCTAAAGGGACATAAGAATTCTTGATCCTCCATCATGTATGAAGTTATTTGATAAATTGATATGCTCTATCTCTGTGCTCTATGACATGCCTCATTTCTAAATTTACTTGGATGCAAGATTGAAAACTCAATTTGCATTTAAATACATCGATTTAGATTAAAAACTACATCTATGTACACATGTCATCTGCTTACAAATTTTAACAGGAAGTAAAATACGTAGATGCCCAATTTCTTACCTTGATGTATGAGTGTTCAGACTCGGTCTGGATTATTATATACTTGAAGCTATGTTATGGTTGTTTGCGTTCTTGTACTACTTAGATTATTATTTACTTGAAGCTTCTTATTTCAATGAATGCCAAATGCAATGTACTTACTTTGACTATGATTGAACTGACTAAAATTCTTGTATCTTGACTCTACTTATTTCCCGTTTTGATATGCTAAAAAGGGGAGAAAAAGTAAGTTAGTTATATGATTTAGGGGCAGTTAATCCATTGCTTATATTATTTCTAAACCTTACTGATGCTTTCTTGAGTGATGAATATAAGAAAGGGAGAGATCATTTCCATGCATATGAGCTGCACATTCACTCTAATAAATCATTCACTTAGGTAAGAAAAGGTAAGAAGGTAAGGTTTGTTATTCTCAAAACGGGGGAGTATGTGAATGCATGTTTAATTATGTTTTGGTGAATCACAAATGCTAACTATAAGCATCCAGGACAAAAAGGAAAATAAGTTGCTCAAGCATGTCGGTTGTTCAAGCACAAGAAATAAGCAAAGACCATCAAGTATCAAGACAATGGCAAAATGGGTAAATCTTATAGGTCTTAGATACTTTGTAAGAGTGAGATGGTATTTGAATCTTAATGGCTCAAATACTTAGAATCAAAGTTTTTCAAAAAAATAATTTTTAGCCCAGAAGGTTTGTTAAGTAATACATTATTTTCAAATGATTCAAGAGCAAGGTTTTTAATGTGTGAAAAATTTACATTGATGTACAAAATAAATTCATCAATGTATTAAATAAATACATCAATGTATAAGAAACATACATCAATGTATCCATTTTCATAAAACTTGGCTCCACGTTGTTCTCTACATTCAAAGACTCAAAATTGATTTCAAATTAAGTACATTGATGTATGAATTTTGTACATCTATGTACAGCTCTTCACAAGGCAACATGGTCCAAATGTTGGGCGGTCAAGTGGAGACTAAAATCAGGGAAAGTTTTTATTGATTGTTTATAAGAGAGAAATCACATTAAGAAGGAAATGTCCTTCAATTGATTCACAAAGTTTTCTTAAAAGTGAATACATCGATGTAGCAAATGTGTACATCAATGTACATGCTCTAAAAATACCGAGCTTGTGTACATCGATGTACACAAGCAAAATAAATGTGCAATGTACGCTTAAAAAAAATCAGCACTTCCATATTTTGTTTACAACGTTCATATTTTATGTAACATCCCGACTTTTCTGTAACTCTAATTGAGTTGGTTAATCTCGATTAGGGCTTTGGTTGCTTGTATGGATTGCTTTGTGTTAGTTTAAGACCTAGTTGGAAGCTTAGGAATAGACTTGAATACTATTGGAAGTGCCTGAGGTGTTAAACCAGAAACTGGGGGAGTCAAGAGTTTCGGAGGCTCTTCCTAGCTGAGCAGCATGCTCAAGTGTGGGAAGGGAGCACACCCTAGCGTTCTAGCCCTCAAGCATTGGCCTTGTGCACGCTCAAGCATGTTGAGTGCGCATGCCAGCTGTCCTGAGTTTTGATGCGTGTGGGACGCATGTGGGACACGTGTCAAGCCAGGGTGAAGGCAGAGTGGACGAGGCTCCACGCTCAGGCGTGGAGAGAACCCCACGCTCAAGCGTGGGCATGCTCAAGCGTGGAAAGTCCTAATGCTTTAGCGTTCTTAGCAGGATGGTTTAAGTGAATTTCCTTCACTTTCTTCTCCACTTCACCATTCCACCATCTTCAAGCTCGAGTTCAGAGAATCTGAAGAGAGGCCAAAGCGTTTTAGTGAGATAAAGCTTGTTTCATGGCGATCGAAGTACCGAAACACGATTCTGACTACACGGTTGTGATCGCGGTAAAGTTTTCTACAACTTTGACGGATTCGTTTCTCGATTCACCAAATGTAAACTCGAATCCCCAACACGTGTTCTTCGTGGTTCTTTGAGTCTTTACCTTTCTTCTTCGATCTTTGAGCTTGCTCGAGAGCTAACACTATTGTGTATGTGTTGTGCTCGTGATTAGGGAAAAATTCGTGCTCGTGATTATACCGGTTCTTGGAGGTGAAGCCGCGGCTAGGGAGGATGTTCTTGGTTCGTGGCTATGCATGAGGGATTGTCGGTGTTCGTGTTGAGTTTCGTGCCAACTTTTCAGGTGGGGAGAAAGAGTACTGCTATCGTAGGAAAGGCAAGAGTAGCGTAGATGTGGTTGAGCCCCGACAAAGTACCTAAACCCTCGGTTTACCATACTTTGGGCTATCACCGTTAAGTTTGGAAACCCTAGCTTAGATAACTGTTGATTGAGGATGATCTGCTTCGTATAAATGTTGTGGTGTTGATTGTGCTACATGCTATCTGTATACGTGCCTACATGCTATTTGATGTACGATATTCCTGTTGTATTGTTGATGTTGATATCATTGTTGTTGTTGTTATGCTATATGTTGTAATGTTATGTTGTGGCGAAATGCCGGTTAGCGTTAAGTTTGGCTGTATGTCGTGTTTATTGTCGGGTTGATACCGTTCATGGTACCGTTACCGTTGTGCTGACTGTTTGAGGCTTTGGCCGTGTTGTTTGAGCTGTGGGTCGTGGACGCGTGGCGTTGAGGCTATGGTCGTGTTGATGCGGTGGCATCATGTTGTTTCTAATTGAGCGTTAGGCATGAGGTCTAGTGTCAAGCCCGTTGAGGATGTTTGTTTCATATCATCAGCTGCCAAGTGGTGAGGCCGTATGACAGGTAGTATGGGCTGCCAATGTCATACGAGGTTAGTTGTACCTGAGTGCGAGTACGAAATGCGGAGGGGCGGTCAAGTGAGTGACCTTGGGGATGTTTCCAGTCTCGAGAATAGTTTACAGTGACGGATGAGGTAGCTCCTATCCTGTCGTGACGCCCGATCCAGTCCGGTTTGCCCGATTAATCCCTGAACTTTCCTAACATTCCGAGGTGACCAAGACACCCTGGTTCCGGTGTGGAAGGGGGATGCACTCTTATTGGTCACGGCGAGCGATTTGGTTTCTTGGACAAACTAACTCTGTTCCGACACAGAACTTGTTCCGTTGTGGACCTGTTCCAATGTGGAATCGTTCCGGTGTGGAACCAGCTTTGCAAGATTCTGCCAACATGCTGCATAGGATTAGTATCCAGTCTAGAGGATTGATTTGAGAGTGAGACTGATGGAGATGGTTGCTATTTGGATGGGTTGTCTCGAGACACATGTGGATGTGTGAAATATTTGTTGGTATTGTTATTCATGCTATTTGTTACCTGCTATATATTGTTGATACGATGCTATTGTTGTCATTCTGGTTATGCACGCACTGTATTCTTATCTCCCTGTTTTTCTTTGTTGTCAGTTTTGTTCTTGTGGTTCGCGTGAAGACGAGGAGCTATCTACATTTGACGATGGACCCGAGTGCGCACCCTTTCATCACATCGGTGCCGAGGATGCCGGTGTTGGGCCAAATCGAGATCATCTACCACGATGATCGGGGGTGGCATGTGGACCCCTCTACCTTTCTTGCGGTCTACACTGGGCCGATGAGCATACTTTCCCGAGGAGGGGCGTCGCACAGGGAGGACATCATGAGACCTTTCAGAGTTGTGCAATTTCTACCTTTCACAAGCATGTGGCAGCCGCCGTGGTGCCAGGAGCGGGACTACACTTGAGCTGAGCCAACGACATCTCACTCGTCTAGTAGGAGAGGCTTCGTTTACCGACGACAGGGACGGAGAACAGAGCAGTACCTGAGAACCTACCGCTGGCGTAGGGTTGTAGTGTCGAGCTCGTCGTCAAAGTATAAGCCTTTAGTGACATATAGGCGTACTAATGGCAAGGGCCAGGGTAGTTCAGGGCATCAGCACCACTGATGGTGGGAGCCTGCCATTGCGTCCAGGTTGTGAGCTGAGCGCTTTATATGTGTTTTTGAGTGTGGGACATGTAGTTCTAGCGAGCTATGAGGGTTCTTTCTTTTTGGGTTTTGATGTATTTTCGTTTCTCTTTTAAGTTTTTATGTACAAACCATTTGTATATCTATGTACAGTGCCCTACTGATGGTGCTAATTCTTATGCATGGTGTCGCAACCGTCCCGTCCGGGCGCCGCGAAGAAAGACGATAAAGATCAGAGGCGTCGCCACCAATGTTTTTATTTTAGGTAAAACGTTGGAAAACCCTTTTTTATAATGAAAGGCAAATGGTCTCATTTTGATAGGGAGTTTAGGGTTCGGGAGTCGATTATGTTTAGGGAAGGCATGGGGATTTATCCTCACGGCACCCTAAAGCATCCATCTATAACGATGGTTACCCTTTGAACTGTGCAAATTATTATTTTAACCCCTTTTTCTTCAAAAATATATTTTTTCGAAATATATTGTATTGAAAATGAGTCATGAAACTGTTTCAGTTAAAATGACTCAAGCCGCAGAATCAACAAGCTGTTTCAGCAAAATTGATCCCTTTCACTATTTTCAAAAAAGGATTTTTATAGTTTTGTATTTTTTGTGTAAGGAAAAAAATTATTTATTTACAAAAGGAACTTTTGAGAGGCCAAGTTGCAAGAACTTAGACGTTTCTCAAATGATAGAGGAATCAACAAGTTGTACAATAGATTGATCCCTTGTATTGAAGGATTTTATTTATTTCTTGAAGAGTAAAATTGTAAATATTGATCGTAATTTTTGAGTTCTATTATAAAAAGAAATTGATTGTTTACGTAAAAAAAAGGAACCAACAAATCGTTAAGATCAAATTGGTCCTTTGTATTACATACTAGTGAGGCTTAGCATATAGCCAAAGGCATCACCAAAAATTTAATTACAAAAATAAAATATTCCTTAAACAACTATGATTTCATATTTACAAAATAAACACCATAAGAAAAGGGGGGGAAAACTTATTTTTTTTTATAATGAATTTTTCCCATTTTTAAAGCCTAAAGAAAAAAATTATGATGTGAATCTCCATATCAGGGCTGCAAACCCGCAAACTTAGCTTAGTCATGTCATCAATTTATACTCAATATATGAGCCTAAAAACAGAAACGCAACTCAGTAATTAAACCTGGCTAGATGGAAGCTTTATTTCAATAGATCATAGGTAGAAACAACCAAATTCGCCAATGCTCAATTGTCAAATAACAGGCATTCATATGGCTCTAGAAAAAAAAAAAATGGGAGAGAACTCACATGAACACAATTGAATTTTCTGCACACATTATGACAAATGAAATGCTTGATGACAATGATAGCATGCACAAGTATGGCTCTGGAATACAAGGGTGGAAAATTTGGATGAACCAGATAAGTAGAAACTCTCACTCTTATGCAATGCCATAAACCACAGACAAGTTTCTAAAAAAGAATTTCTAGGCAACCTGTTACATTATGTAACATTCCAGCAAAACAAATAGCTCATGGAACTAACTTCATCAATTGGGAAAAGAAAAAGGAACCTCATAGAGCAACTAGAACATTTATCAAGAGCTAAGGTAAATGAAATTCCTAAGCTAAAGAAGTCAATCATAATCAATTCCAAAAGTACAATATACATCCACAATTCACCATGCCCACTTACTGATGAAGGAAAAAAAAAACTCATCATGTTGCTAGACATAATATGCATACAATGATCAAACAACAATCATATCTTAACTCAAATTGACTTGCATCTTAAATATCCATTAACGCATATAGAAAGCAAGCTATATCAAACCATTTAAACACTCAGTAGCACTCAAGAAGGAAGCAAAAAATTGCCTAAACATAAATAAGTGCATGCTGTCACAAAGTAAAACACACAAAACGTCCCCTGTTTCGTAAAAAAAAACTGGCGCCAAATCAGAATGAATTTAGGCCTGAAATTTTATGGCTTGAAGATTTACATGTTAACTTTCAAGGAAAAAAAACCGTGTTTGATTTCGATTTGTATAGTCAAAGTTATGACTCTAAGAACACCTGCCATCAGAAGCTGAAATTATGCAGAGTGCACACGAATTTAAGCACAAAACTGACCCAGACTTTAATAAAATGAATCCAAGATTTTTTGTTTTGAACACATTGTATCTCAGCCTTTTAACAAGACAAACGGAACTGAAATCCGATTTTTCTAGCTCAAATTATGAAACCAGTAACAGGAATGGCTAGACAATATAACATACATATGATCCATAAAAATCACACCAGCTATCCTTCAAAATCACACCAGAGAAATCGTGCTCTGCACTTTAGAGTAGTTAAGAGGTCCATCATGCTAGAAAATTATTTTGCATCTTGCCTACTGAAGTGAAAGTTAATGAACAAATAGGAAATCACATAGCAAATGAACCCACGCGATGGAAGATAACACATGTGTTTACCAAGAGACATAATCATCGTTCAAAGAAAGGATAAATCCTACGAATAGCAACTCAAGCATTCTGACAAACACTTAATATGCAATCTGAATATGAGCCAGAAACAAGAAGTAGATATATCAGTCCATGAACTCATTTTTATTTTATTCTAGCCACATATCAAAAAATAACCAACACCTGTTAATCTACATAACCAAACTTTTCAATGAAAATGTGCATTCATATACATACAGATCAAAGATTTCCAAAATTCATTATGTACAAAATTCGCTTCCTACTCTGAAATGAGCATCACGAACATCAGAGGATAAAGAAGAAAAATACAGGGTTGCCTTCCCTTTTGTTTCTGAATTTTTAAAAAGAAAGAGTCATACCCAAAAACCAGAAACTTTTTCCCCAGAGAAACCCCAAATTCCAAAATCTCCCTCTTTTCTCTCTTCTTCGCGTTCTTTATATAGAGGAGATTCAACCACGATTTCTTCTTCTACTTGCATCCCTAATGATGGCGAATCTGATGCCAATAAATGCTCTTGATGCAGCAATCTTTTTCTACTCTTGCATATCTAAAGTTTGTTCTTCATCTCCTGAAGTTTGTTGCGTGTCCAAGTCATCCTGAGCCGCAATCTCTGACTTCCTCTTCAATATTGTGTCAGAAACGAGATGATTAAAGCACATAGGAGAGGAGTGCGAGGAAGGTGGTTTGGGAGGAAAAAGGAGACAAAGGGGCGGTGGAGGTTGGAGATAAGGTAGAAATGTAATGATGAAGGTGCATGTGGGGCGGGGGGCGCTTCAGCCATGGTTTGCAGAGGTTGAGAGATGACGGAGATGAAGTGGGAGGTGGCTAGGGTTGTGAGGAGAGGAAGAGAAAGGGGAAAAGAAAAGGTATGGGTCGCAGGTCATGAATCGGGTCGCGAGCGACCCGGTTTCTGATGGATAAGGAACCGCGGGCCTGGTTAGTGAGGGGGAGAAAGCTTGGGCCGCGAACCGGGTCAGGAGCGACGCAGTTTGCTTATATGGGTCTAGGCTGGTTTTCAGTGAGTTGGAAAGATTTTTTTTATTTTTATGGTGGGATTGGGCTGGGGTTGTAGCCCATACTTTTTCTTCTTTTTTTTTATCTTCTTTTATTTCTTCAATTCCTTGTTTTTTTTTTTTTTTTTGGTTTCTTCACTTATTTTTATTCTTGAAAAATAAAAAAAAAGGGAGGACAAAATTTGGTGTTCACAGCTGCCCCTCTTTACTTGCTTCTTACTAGGTAATAGGCATAACCAAAGTTTGCATATTACCGTAAGTAACGAGTAAAGATGTGAACTCTAATTTTGTCCAAGAATATGAGAAAGAAGCTTGCAGAGTTGAATATCTGCCGGAGTTTAACATGAAAGGGTAAAAAGTTTGCGGAGCCGAGTATCCGCCGAAACTTGAGAGGAAAGATTGAATGCTTGCGGAGCCTAGTATCTGCTGAAATTTGACATGAGAGCTTGTGGAGTTGATTATCTGCCGAAGCAAAGAAAAGTATCCGAAGGAGCTGGACGAGATGGGTAAGAACCTTACGGAGCATTGTATCCGCAGAAGCCTTAACAAGAAATGTAAGAAGCTTATGGAGAATTGTATCCGCAGAAACTTGACAAGAAAAGTAAGAAGCTTGCGCAGAATCGTATCCGCAGAAGCTAAACAAAAAAGATAAGAAGCTTACAGAGAATTTTATCCGATGAAGCTTGACAAGAAAGGTTGAAAGCTTACGGAGAATTGTATCCGCAGAAGCTAGACAGGAAAGGTAAGAAGCTTACAGAATGTATACGCAGAAGCTCGACAGGAAAGGTAAGAAGTTTACAGAGACTTGTATCCGCTGAAGCTTGACAGGAAAGGTAAGAAGCTTACGGAGAATTGTATACGCAGAAGCTCGACAAGAAAGGTAAGAAGCTTACGGAGACTTGTATCTGCAGAAGCTTGACAAGAAAGGTAAGAAGCTTACGGAGAATTGTGTCCGCAAAAGCTAGACAGGAAAGGTAAAAAGCTTACAGAGACTTGTATCCACAGAAGCTTGACAAGAAAAGCAAGAAGCTTACGGAGAATTGTCTCCGCAAAAGCTTGACATGAAAGTTAACACGCTTAAGGAGAATTATATCTGCAGAAGCTAGACATAAGAGGATAAAAAGCTTGCGGAGACTTGTATCCGCAAAAGCTTGACAAGAAAGGTAAGAAGCTTACGGAGAATTGTATCCACAGAAACCTGACATGAAACATGGAAAGCTTGCAGAGCCGATTATCTGCTGAAGCGTGACATGAAAAGTAAGAAAGCTTACGGAGAATTGTATTCGCAGCAGCTTCACAAGAAAGGTAAGAAAGCTTATGGAGAATTGTATCCGCAGAAGCTTGACATGAAAGGTAAAAAGCTTACGGAGACGGGTATTCGCTGAAGCTTGATGGAAAGGAAAAAAAACTTACGAAAAATTGTATTCGCGGAAGCTTGACATGAAACATGGAAAGCTCAGAAGCTTGCGGAGCCGATTATCCGCCGAAGCTTGAAAGGAAAGATGAAAGCTTGCAGAGCCGATTATCTACTGAAGATTGACATGAAGAGCTTGCGAAGTCGATTATCCGTCGAAGCCTGACATGGAAATTTAAGAAGCTTGTGGGGAGATTATCCATCGAAGCTTGAAAGGAAAGATGAAAATGTGAGTGACAGGTGTAAGAACCCGAGACGACTCACTTGGAATTTTGAAAGGTGTGTGTAACATGTATTGAGAACGCACGATAGTTCATTGGGGAAGAAGTGGGGTGTGAAAACTTGGCGTTTCCACTGGGAATTGACTTGTTGGGTAATGGAGAAAAAGGGTTGATGATAAATGTTGTACATGAGTGATGCTTGTATTGTGTATGATGTTCTACAATCTTTGGTTCCTTGATATCTTGATTGCCCGAAAGATTCAGAGATGAACTAGAGCAAAACTTGTCTGTCTCATTTTGATAAATTCTGCATGGAGTGACTTCATTGGGGTTTTATGGCAAATCCGATAACCTGATTAGTCTTCCTTGAGGATTTAGCGATCTTCACTAGGGACGCTTCGATCTGTACCGAAAAAAAATTTGAGCTATGCTGAGTGAAAGACTTCTTGATGACTTCTCGAGATTTGAAAGGAAGAGTTGAATCGTGTTTCTTTTCTTTGATGCTTCCCTGAGGATATCATCGAGTTCCCATGATGTTGGACCAAAGGTGCACATGTCTTTGAGTGACACTCTTTACAATGACCAACATTAGCTTTCTGAACGTGATCTTGAATGCCCATCATTGAATCTATGAAGAGTTGAACTGTTTTCGGTCTCTATGGGTTTTGTGCTTTTTTGTCACAAGTTTATGCTTTTTCTTTGCTTTGCATCCCAACCATTGGATTGTTTTACTCCCGTTTGGCTGTTTGAGAAGGCTTTTGTTCTTTGACCCTAACTTTTGCATAGCCCGCTCTAATTCTTGCCTAAACTGCCCTTTTGAGTTTTCAGCTTAGCGAGCATGATCTGATTATATTTTTTCTTTTCTTTTGCTTTTGCATGTTTTTTTTGTTTTTTGTGAGTGGAAGATTTTTTGCCATTCTTATTTATGAGGATCATTGCTTCTGCTTGAATTGCCAATTGAGGATGCCACTTTCCTCCTTATATTCAGAAATAGGAAATCTTCTTATCAGAGTTGTTCATCAAGGAATTATCATCACACTAGTGGAAAATAGACTTTTCACGTCAGGCTTTTAACATCTGTTAAAGAAAAACAGATGTTAACAATAGACGCGGTGGCAAACTTATAAATAAATCGCGTATGGAGCAAACTTTTAACATCGGTTATAAGGAACCGGATGTTAAAATGTACTTTTAACATCCGTTTCTGGTAAAACCGATGTTAAAAGTTTCTTCCCTCCATTCCATATAACTTTTTAACATCGGTTCTTTTTTAACAGATGTTAAAAGTAACTTTTTAACATCGGTTTTTTATATAACCGATGTTAAAAGAAATTTTAACATCGGTTTTTTCTAACAACCGATGTTAAAAGTTATTAAAATTTATAACGTTAACTTTCTTAAACCTTCTCTGTCTCGCGCCCTACATTTCAACGTTACAGTGTTCTCACTCCCGCGACCTACTTTTCTCTTCTCTTCACTGACCTCCTTCTCCTCCGTTCGTGAGCCACCGTAGAACCACCACCATAACTTCCTTTTCGCAAAGGTACGTAACTCTCTCTTCCCTATTTTTATTTGCTCAAACCCTCATTTGCTAAACACCATTTTTGCTAATATTTGCTTAGAACCATTTACAACTGAACCATCACAACTGAACCACCCCAACTCCCTCTCTTCTACAACTGACCACCGCATTTGAACCGCCCCAACTCCCCTTCTGCTTGGTAATCCTTCTCTGTTAGTTACTGTTTAGCATTGTCTCTGTTTTAATGATTTGAATATTTCATGAAATAATGAAATGCATTTTGAGTTTTTTTTTATACTTAAACACTTTGATGTTACATAATATTGAGCATAGACTTTTAGGCTTTGCTTATAATCTCAATAGTCAAGGGGTTTGGGTTTAGTTAAAAAGTTAGGTCATCTGGATTGGTTTGATCAATAGTCGAGGGGTTTAGTTTCTATTATAGGACTTAAAGTTTAGGCCTATAATTTCAAATACTACTCTTTGAGAGTCTCCCCTCTTGTGCTCATATTGTATAAATATGTGTAAATCTACAGAACATGGATATGGACCGTAGTTGGATGGTTAGTAAACGCACAAGTGATGAGTATCGGGAGGGAGTGGAAGAGTTTCTAGAATTTGCTCAAAGAAATCTTCCTGATAGTAATGGAAGATTTAATTGTCCTTGTGTTAGATGTTTGAATATGAGGAAATGTGAAGTTAAGCAAATACGTGATCATCTTATTTGTGAAGGAATTTGTAAGAGTTATACAAGATGGATATGGCATGGTGAAGACTTGTTAAACATGCCAAGTGTGTCCCAAAGTGAAGAAGTTGATGTAGATATGGAGGACGATCGACTAGAGGACATGATCCGTGATATTGGACAAGAGTCATTTCAGCGAGCACGTGTGTATGATACTTTGTGCAGTGATGCGGATACGCCTTTGTATCCGGGGTGCACTACTTATACAAGGTTGTCGGCGGTCTTAAAATTGTTCAGTGTGAAGGTGAGAAATGGGTGGAGTGATAAAAGCTTCACCGAATTGCTTGAGTTATTGAACAACATGCTTCCAGAAGGCAACACACTGCCAGATCGTAACTATGAGGCAAAGAAGATACTCTGTCCGATGGGTATGGAGTATAAGAAGATACATGCATGTCCTAATGATTGCATACTATACAGGGGTGTGTATGAAGGGATGCATGACTGCCCCAAGTATGGGGTATCGCGGTACAAAGTGAAGGATGGTGATTCTAGTTGTGATGTGATCACAAAGGGTCCTCCTGCAAAGGTGTTGTGGTATCTTCCAATAATTCCAAGGTTCAAGCGATGGTTCGCTAATGTAAATGACGCAAAGAACATTAGATGGCATGCAGATGAGAGGAAACGTGATGGAATGCTTCGCCATCCGGCTGATTCTGTGCAATGGGAGAGAATTGATAGCTTGTTTTCGAATTTCGGAAAGGAGCCAAGAAACCTTAGGCTTGGACTTGCTACGGATGGAATGAATCCGTATGGTACCTTAAGTAGTATCCATAGTTCATGGCCTGTTCTCCTCGTAATTTACAATCTACCTCCTTGGTTGTGCATGAAGCGCAAATACATGATGTTATCTATGATGATTTCGGGCCCAAAACAGCCAGGAAATGACTTAGATGTTTATCTAAGTCCCTTGATTGAAGACTTGAGAAAGCTGTGGGTGGAAGGCGTTGATGTGTTTGATGGCCATTACAAAGAGACTTTCTAGATGCGTGCCATGTTATTTTGCACCATCAATGACTTTCCAGCATACGAGAACTTGTCCAGGTATAGTGTTAAGGGGCATAAAGCATGCCCAATATGTGAAGAAGGCACATGTTTCACACAATTGCAACATGGAAGGAAGACAGTTTACCTTGGGCATCGGAGATTTCTCAGACGTGATCACCCATATCGTAGACTGAAAAAAGATTTCAATGGATTCCAAGAGAATGGAATTGCTCCGACGGCCTTTAATGGAGAGAAAGTTTATCAAAGGGTGAAGGACATTAATGTTATGTTCGAAAAGGCTCAAAAGAAAGCTATTGAGAAAAACATATGGAAGAAGAGGTCGATCTTCTTTGATCTTCCATACTGGTGCAAACTTGATGTCTGACATTGTATTGATGTCATGCATGTGGAGAAAAATGTATGTGATAGTCTAATTGGAACGCTTCTCAACATTCAGGGTAAGACAAAGGACGATGTGAATGCTCGTCTAGATCTGGTTGCGATGGGTATACGAGAGCAGTTAGCTCCACAACCAAAGGATGGTAAGCGGACATATTTGCCTCCAGCATGTCATACCTTGTCAAAAAAAGAGAGAACAAGTTTTTGTGAGTGTCTACAGGGCGTCAAAGTGCCACAGGGTTACTCTTCAAATGTCAAGAGACTTGTCTCAAATGATCTAAAATTGGTTGGCTTAAAGTCTCATGATTGCCACGTCTTGATGCAACAACTACTACCAGTGGCTATTCGTGGTAGTGCTCCTAAAAATGTTAGACATGCCATAACTAGGTTGTGCTCATTCTTCAATGCTATATGTAGCAAAGTCATTGACCCCCAGAAGTTGGATGAGTTGGAAGATGAGGCTGCTATAATCTTATGCCAATTGGAGATGTATTTTCTTCCTTCATTTTTCGACATCATGGTTCACTTAATTGTTCATCTAGTGAGGGAGATTAAATTATGTGGCCCCGTTTATTTAAGGTGGATGTACCCAGTTGAGCGATACATGAAGATCTTGAAAGGGTATGTGAAGAATCCACACTGTCCTGAAGCATCTATTGTTCAAAGGTACGTTGCAGAAGAAGCTATTGAGTTTTGTCAAGACTACCTTTCAGAAGTGGACGCTATAGGGATTCCTAAGCCTCGTCATGAGGGAAGATGTGCCGGTAAGGGTACACGAGGTATAAAGGTTAATAGCAAGGCTCGGGAGGAAGTGTTTCAAGCCCATTTGCACATTTTGAATAACACTGATGAGGTTGCACCTTACTTATGTGCTCACAAACAAGAGGTCAAGGAAGAAAACCCTAGAAGGAACGAAAAATGGTTGTTGAACCATCATAACAAGACTTTCGTAGCCTGGTTTAAAGAAAAAATTACAAATGATCATACAGCTTCCGATACATTACAATGGCTAGCACAGGGGCCACGTCTTGAAGTCATATGTTGGAGTGGATATGATATCAATATGTTTTCCTTCTATACAAAGTCCCAAGATGACAAGAGTACCATGCAAAACAGTGGGGTTATGATCGTATCTGAGTCGATGCACTTCTCTAGTTCAAAAGATACAAATCCCACTATGGCATCGAAATCTTACTTTGGAGTCATTGAAGAGATTTGGGAGGTCGATTACACTAAATTTCAAGTGCTTGTTTTTAAGTGTATGTGGGCTGACAGTAACAGTGGTGTACAAACTGAAGAATTAGGATTTACATTGGTAGACCTTGACAAAGTAGGTCACACGGAAGAGCCTTTCATCATGGCTTCACAAGCAAAACAAGTGTTTTATATCAATGATCCTTCTAACAAAAGGTGGTCAGTTGTTCTCCAAGGAAAAAGCATGCATAATGGTATCCATGAAAATCAAGATTCAACTCTTGATATTCCAGAAACTCCTTCTTTCTCAACACAGATGCCTATTTTCGTCGAGGAAAATGTAGTTGACGATGTACTTGCCACTCGTGATGATCATCATGAAAGGATATTGATCTAAACTTGACCATAGTGTAAGTTATGTTTAAATTAAAGTATTCTTTTTTTATTTATCCATGTTAAAGTAGACTTATTTTTATTTATCCATGTTAAGTTAGACTTATTTTTATTTATCCATGTTAAAGTAGGCTTTTTTATCCATGTTATAGTAGACTTTTCTTTATTTATCCATTCTTATATACTGACCTAATTTATTACTTTTTGTCTAAATAGGCATACATGACTGATCCAGTAGGCATTCCTCCTTCTCCTTCGCATAGCGGGTCAGGTGGTGCACACCCCAAAAAAAGGGGTAGAGCAGCCACAAAGTTATGATCGTTGGCCCTGAGTCATTACGGTGATCAGAGGCTTCCGGTTGAGTTTGATACATATGGGGGGCCATAGGGCCGAATGCTGACAAATTCACCGGTTTTATGGCCCTGGAAGCTCGAAACAGGGTTAGCATTCTGATTGAGGAATGGGCTCAGGTACCGAGTATGGTGAACGATCAAATTTGGTCTTCAATCTTGATATTTTACTTTTATCCTCTCTATTTGTATCTAAATTGTATTTACTTATATTATTATCATACTCTAAAATATTTCCTCCATTTTGTTTTGTACTATAGTTGACCTTTGATGTCCCAAATACTCCTGAATGTAAGAAGAAATGGCTTTCTTTTGCCGCGAAGCGGTGGACAGGGTTCAAGACCTATTTGGGAAAGAGATATATTTTTGAGAAGAAAGACGACAAATCTCCACTTGACACATACTCTTTCATTGATAAGGAGACGTGGGATAGGTTTGTTGTGAGCCGACAAGACCCTGCCTTTCTGGTTAGTTTCTCGTTATATTTTTTATAATAGGCCTATCTAATTTATTTATTTAATTGAATTGAGTACGTGTTATTTGTAACAGGAGAAAAGGAAAAAGGCCAAGGAAATCCAGAAAAACAATGTACACCCACACCATATGTCTCGTGGTGGCTATCGTATGGTTCGGCAGAAAATTATGAATGAGAAGATAAAAAAGAAGCAAGAAGCGGCCAAAAAGAAGCAAGAAGAAGGTGGAGCTGATGAAGAAGCCGAAGCCGATGGAGAAATAGTTATTAATCCTCCATCTCCACCCGAACGTCATGAAACATGGATGGAAGCCCGAAAGACAAAATCGGGAGCTTTTAAAGCCGATCACACACACATTGTCACTGAAAAGATTGTAAGTAATCAATAGATTACTTCTACTTGTAATTAATACAGTTAAGTAAACACTATCTTACACATATTTTGTGAATTTCCCCCTTGTAGACATCGCTGGTGGAACAAAGCTCGCAAGGATCATTCGTTCAACATGGACGTAGGGATATCCTGAGCACTGCCCTAGGTAAAGATGACCACCCTGGCTTTGTAAAGGGTGTTGGAGGGCTAGTGGGCATTTGGAAATATCACGGACGACGAGTCCATGTTGGAAGCCGAATCAGAAGCCACGAGCAGGAAAGCATTAAGGAGGAGCTTAAAAGAGAGATGTTTCCGGAGCTTATGGAATCATTCATAAAGGAGATGTCATCTAGGGGGGTTACAATTTCCCAACCAAGCCCAATGAGTCAACCTTCTCAGCATGTGAGCACCGTTGGGAGCTGTGAGGATGCACATAAGCCAGTTGAGATGCCTTTATCCCAGGTATGCATATTAATTTCATATTAATCATTTAATTACTTATGTCTTATTTATTTACAAATGACATTACTTAACTAATGCCTTATCTTTGTTGCTTAGAACATTGATAAAAAGCTAAGATTGAATGTAGCTCATTTGGCCGCATTTGCTGCGGTTCCCTTGGAACACGAAGGCGCTTGCGACTTGCCAGCCTTTTTTTCTCTGGGAAGGATATAGGTGACATATGTCTGCCGGGTAATTGGCTAGCCAATACCGTTCTGAGTATATGGTGCACGTAAGTATACTGTTGACATGCATCTTAGGTATTTTAATTCTATAATTTATTTCAATGTCTTAGGTATTTAACATTATTTTATTCTAATATCTTAGGTATCTTCATCGCTTATGTATGGAAAGAGGCAACCAGAATACGTATGGATTCTTAGACCCAAGCGTAATTCAGGGAAATTACTGCACTAATGGGGATGCGATGAAGACATACATCCTGAAGCTACTTGGTCAAACAAAGAAAGATATTTATCTGGCACCAATACTTAGGAGTGGTCATTGGCAGTTGCTCATACTTCATCCTAGCCAGCATCGTGTCGTCTTCTTATGCTCGTTGCACTATAGTCCGACATCTGAATTGAAGGACGCGATTGACATGTAAGCTTTAATTTAATTTGTAATTCAAATTGCTTTTGCTTTATTACATGAACATAATTGACATTATTATTTTTAATCATAGAGCTATGGTTGCAAGTAGCATGGCTTGTGCAGATGGCAAAAGTAGGCCATCCAAGTCAAAAAGAAAGCCTAAATGGATTATCCCACTCGTAAGTAGTTTATTATTTCTCACAAAAAAATTACAACAGTAATTATTATTATATTAGTACTGTACTTGATATTCAATTTCATATTGTCTTGTAGTCTCGTAGACAAGCTGGCGGCTGGGAGTGTGGATACTACGTGATGAAACATATGTTGAACGTGGTCTCCGCCACTATTATTGACGGATGGCAACAGGTAATAAATATAAAGTTTTGCACAAGTTAAATTATATTTTGTTTTGGTTGAAGATTTAATGTTGAGTTTATTTAAACTTGTGCAGGCTTTTGACGATCAAACTCCACTTGATAAAGAAGAGATGAAAGACCTGAGGGAACGTTTTGCTAATTTCTTTTATGAGTATACTAGGCAGCATAATGTAGATTGTATATGATTTTTGCACTTGTATGTATTGCATGTGACACATTTTGGACTTTAGGTTATTGCACTTATAACACTGTATATATGTAATGTCATTATAATATAGTTTAATTATTCTGGACTTGTGTAACTAGTACTGTAATATATATTGTAATTCCAGAACAGCAATCTAGCTATATGAGTTAATTACATGTTTGAATCTGTTTCTGGCATTATGTTGTGTATTGAATTGTGGATGATACACTGATGGATATGCAGGGTGGGAAAGAACTATAAATGAAACAACCATATATAAAAAAATTACTTTTAACATCGGTTGTTCTAATAACCGATGTTAAAAGTAAACTTTTAACATCGTGTGTTCCTAAAACCGATGTTATAAGTACTTTTAACATCGGTTTCAGATACAATGGATGTTAAAAGTGTACTGAACAGAGCACAACTCTGATTGAGACCACACTTTTAACATCGGGTGTTATATAACCGATGTTTAAAGTTTACTTTTAACATCCGATTTTTTATTAACCGATGTTAAAATTAAACTTTTAACATCGGTTTACAACCGATGTTAAAAGTCACACTTTTAACATCCCTTTAATTAACGTCGCCACTATAACCGATGTTAAAAGTGTTTGTTAACCGATGTAAAAAGTGCTTTCTGTACTAGTGTCAGATGGTTAAATTGTATTATTGAACTTAAGTTTACTTTATCTTAAGCATCTTGTAATGAACATGCGTGGATTCAAAAGTATGACAGGAAAGGAAAATACTGACTGAACAACCTCCGGCTCAGTGTTGGAAGTTTGATAACTCAAATGGTGCTTAGAAGAAGAAACAAAGTCAGAATCACCAGAAGTGATGACATGGAGGTCAAAGGGGTGTTGCCCCGACTTGAATTAATTTGATCTTCAATATCATGGTTATTATTCACCAAAAATTTGGAAATAAAAATGACCAGATATATGTTGCTTGAGAATGAAATTGCCCTCGAGTAAGAACTATGAGAATGGAGTTGCCCCAATGTCGGGCATCCGAAAATTGAGAACGAAATTGCCCTAATGTAGGGTATCCAAGAATAGAATCTAAGACTGGAATTAGCATAGAGCCCTTAAAAGAAAATTTTTTCCAATGAATGCCATCTTGATCTTGGCCTTACTTTTGTTTAGACTATCACGAGCCCCCCTTTTTTTAGGAGCAATTATCTAAAAACTCAAAAGCGCACAAACCGATTCGTCTCAAAATTAAAGTTAACAAAAATGCAATCATGCATTGATCAGAGTGGACTTTTTGAGGCTTGTAACGTGGTTAAGGTTGAGGTTCATGAATAGAAGGATATGAGGCTCAAACATATGCTTTGGGGTTGAATTGGATCGAGGAGTCATGCTCTTTTATTACGAAAATGTACTCAGTGAAATTACTTCTACATTTTCAAGAATACTTGCTTTTCGCTTTTGTCATGAACTTTTCTTCCTCATTTATTCATTCTTTTTCTTCTCTCTCTCTCTCTCTCTCTTTTTTTTTTTTTTTTTGAGGTTTCCATCTTCTTACCATTTCTTTCATGCTTGCCCCTAGTTTAGGGGTGATCCTTGTCCAAGGTTATTTGAAGAGAAATTTCAAGCTCAAAAGGGGTAACAAGGGATATTAATGATATTATGTGGAAGATAAAGAAAGATGGCCAAACTTCATCTCAAATTATGATTGCTTATTTGTGAATTTTAATTTTAATGACGAAAGATGGTGCACATCAAGTGATTACTTAATTGCTCCTTTTTACTCCTTTTTTTTTTCTTTTCGGCAAAGGGTATTTGCAAAATTGGGCTTTATTAATGTCCACAAAGGATTTCATTTCTTTGAATATATTCCCTATGAACCAAACAAAGGATGGTATTTGGATAAGAGTAAAGGAAGATAAGAGAGTAGGACGACAATATGAACACTATGATGTGGATGGGGATGTAAAGAAAAGGTGAGACAATGTATGCATGCAAATCCATTACAATAATGCTTCAAGAAAAGTGAGCATAGTTCAAAAATCAAATGATTGGATAGACTGTGGGTCAATACAATGTAACCATCTTTCAGGGTCAACCTTTGATGAACAAATCTGGTCTTGGTTATCGGAAATCCCCAAAACAGGAGGACCACGAAGTACTTCTCCTTCTCAATCGTGAAACTCTTACGGTGACAAGATATTCTTGAGCTCTCAATAGTCCATTGGCCACCAATCTTCTCACAGTGGTATTGAAACCTTCACAATTCTGAATAGAGTGACCAAGTAACTCCATGGGAAATCTACAGGCGACATTGAAGTCATATCATGCTTGAAATGGACACTCCTTAAGGTGGATATACATTTCATTTTTTTGTTTGCTCCTTTCGCATCTCATATGGAGTAAAAACATGACTGTTTTGAGTCATTCCACTTATTCATGATATGTTGGTAAATACAATTAGAAGATTTTTGGCTGATTATCCTGGAATTCCCCTTGAAGGCTCTTCTTATCATATCAACAAGCTTTTGCATCATTTACGCCACTTGTTCTTTGACCTGGGCAACTGCCTCTCTCAACTCGTTTTGCTATAGTTCATGCATGGATCTCACTTGCAATCAAGTTCTACAAAGATGACGATGAAACCTTTTGTAGGCTATGTTGAAAAATTGTGGTTATGGCATTGTATGTGTTACTGTTGTGTATGGATGACTGGTCAAAAAATCTTTGGTGATAAGTGAATGTTTCTACAACCGTACGTTAGGAAGTACATTAAAAAGTATTAGGTTGCAAAGTTAGGAGAAAAAGGTCTCAATTTGAACATTGACTTTTGACAAGTCTAGAATCGTCTTGCAAGACTGAGGCGTTGTAATAAGATCGAACTCAGTGCTTTGATGCTAACTGCGGCAGTCTTTTTGCTTGGACTAAAAACGGTCCCCATAGCTCTAAAGATTGATCTCATTTCATACTCCATGTTCCAGGTATATGGGCTTATCAAAAATGATCTCTTGACCAAAACGCATAAAGAGAAAAAAGATGATAATTATATGAAATAAAGAAAGATAAACCGGTGTGAATTATGAGAATGCCCCCATGTGTCCTGATCTTCGGGTTACCCTACAGGATCTATGGCTTTTTTAATGTGTATCCTCACAAAGGTGGTTAATGTACATCCTAAAGGATTTGCAGGCCACTAGGACTAAATCTCCATTCTAGGATGTAACCACAACAATAGGGATCTATTAGATATGGGACATCTTTTGAGGAGGAGTTCGTCCTAGTTGAGGTCTTCATGATAAACCAAAGGAAGTACGTCCAAAGGCCTACCATTACACAACCTCAAATCTATTCCTAGGTTTGTCTCTCAGACCCGAGTATAGGGTCATACTTGGTGTGTGAATATTGTGTGTGGGGGCAAACTTACCTTTCACCACCTTAATCATAAAAACCTGCAAAAGAAAATAGAGCAACAATAACAAATGTTGTTGTCTACCCTATGGTTTAAAGGGGCTAAAGCAACACATAATAAATAACGTTGTCTACCCTAAAGATTTAAAAAAAGGGTTAATAGAATAAACAATTGCACCTTCATTTGATTGGACTTGACTCTCTTATAAGCATCCCCAATAGAGTCGCCAGCTGTCGCAACCGTCCCGTCCGGGCGCCGCGAAGAAAGATGATAAAGATCAGAGGAGTCGCCACCAGTGTTTTTATTTTAGGGAAAACGTTAGAAAACCCTTTTTTATATTGAAAGGCAAATGGTCTCATTTTGATAGGGAGTTTAGGGTTCAGGAGTCGATTATGTTTAGGGAAGGTATGGGGATTTATCCTCACGGCACCCTAAAGCATCCATCTACAACGATGGTTACCCTTTGGACTGTGCAAATTATTATTTTAACCCCTTTTTCTTCAAAAATATATTTTTTCGAAATATTTTATTGAAAATGAGTCATTAAACTGTTTCAGTTAAAATGACTCAAGCCGCAAAATCAACAAGCTGTTTCAACTAAATTGATCCCTTTCACTATTTTCAAAAGAGGACTTTTATAGTTTTATATTTTTTGTGTAAGGGAAAAATTATTTATTTACAAAAGGAACTTTTGAGAGGCCAAGTTGTAAGAACTTAGACGTTTCTAAAATGATAGAGGAATCAACAAGTTGTACAATAGATTGATCCCTTTTATTGAAGGATTTTATTTATTTCTTGAAGAGTAAAATTGTAAATAATGATCTTAATTTTTGAGTTCTGTTATAAAAAGAAATTGATTGTTTACGTAAAAAAAATGAACCAACAAATCGTTAAGATCAAATTGGTCCTTTGTATTACATACTAGTGAGGCTCAGCATATAGCCAAAGGCATCACCAAAAATTTACTTACAAAAGTAAAATATTCCTTAAACAAATATGATTTCATATTTACAAAACAAACACCAAAAGAAAAGGGGGGGAAAAACTTATTTTTTTATAATGAATTTTCCCCATTTTTAAAGCCTAAAAAAAGAAATTATGATGTGAATCTCCATATCAGGGCTGCAAACCCGTAAACTTAGCTTAGTCATTTCATCAATTTATACTCAATATATAAGCCTAAAAACAGAAACGCAACTCAGTAATTAAACCTAGCTAGATAGAAGCTTTATTTCAATAGATCATAGGTAGAAACAACCAAATTTGCGAATGCTCAATTGTCAAATAACAGGCATTCATATGGCTCAAGAAAAAAAAAAAAAAGTGGGAGAGAGCTCACATGAACACAATGGAATTTTCTGCACACATTATGACAAATGAAATTCTTGAAGACAATGGTACCATGCACAAGTATGGCTCTGGAATACAAGGGTGGAAAATTTGGATGAACCACATAAGTAGAAACTCTCACTCTTATGCAATGCCATAAACCACAGACAAGTTTCTAAAAAAGAATTTCCAGGCAATCTGTTACATTATGTAACATTCCAGCAAAACAAATAGCTCATGGAACTAACTTCATCAATTTGGAAAAGAAAAAGGAACCTCAAAGAGCAACTAGAACATTTATCAAGAGCTAAGGTAAATGAAATTCCTAAGCTAAAGAAGTCAATCACAATCAATTCCAAAAATACAATATACATCCACAATTCACCATGCCCACTTACTGATGAACAAAAAAAAACTCATCATTTTGCTAGACATAATATGCATACAATGATCAAACAACAATCATATCTTAATTCAAATTGACTTGCATCTTAAATATCCAGTAACGCATATAGAAAGCAAGCTATATCAAACCATTTAAACACTCAGTAGCACTCAAGAAGGAAGCAAAAAATTGCCTAAACATAAATAAGTGCATGCTGTCAAAAACTAAAACACACAAAACGTCCACTGTTTCGTAAAAAAAACTGGCGCCAAATCAGAAGGAATTTAGGCATGAAATTTTTATGGCTTGAAGATTTACATGTTAACTTTCAATAAAAAAAAAAACAGTGTTTGATTTCGAGTTGTATAGTCAAAATTATGACTCTAAGAACACCTGCTGTCAGAAGCTGAAATTATGCACAGTGCACACGAATTTAAGCACAAAACTGACCCAAACTTTAATAAAATGAATCCAAGATTTTTTTGTTTTGCACACATTGTATCTCAGCCTTTTAACAAGACAAATGGAACTGAAATCCGATTTTTCTAGCTCAAATTATGAACCCAGTAACAGGAATGGCTAGACAATATAACATACATATGATCCATAAAAATCACACCAGCTATCCTTCAAAATCACACCAGAGAAATCGTGCTCTGCACTTGAGAGTAGTTAAGAGGTCCATCATGCTAGAAAATTAATTTGCATCTTGCCTACTGAAGTGAAAGTTAATAAACAAATAGGAAATCACATAGCATATGAACCCACGTGATGGAAGAGAACACATGTGTTTACCAAGAGACATAATCATAGTTCAAAGAAAGGATAAATCCTACAAATAGCAACTCAAGCATTCTGACAAACACTTAATATGCAATCTGAATATGAACCAGAAACAAGAAGTAGATATATCAGTCCATGAACTCAGCTTTATTTTATTCTAGCCACATATCAAAAAATAACCAACACCTGTTAATCTACATAACCAAACTTTCAATGAAAATGTGCATTCATATACATACAGATCAAATATTTCCAAAATTCATTATGTACAAAATTCGCTTCCTACTCTGAAATGAGCATCACGAACATCAGAGGATAAAGAAGAAAAATACAGAGTTGCCTTCCCTTTTGTTTCTGAATTTTTAAAGAGTAAGAGTCAAACCCAAAAACCAGAAACTTTTTCCCAGAGAAACCCCAAATTCCAAAATCTCCCCCTTTTCTCTCTTCGTCGCGTTCTTTATATAGAGGAGATTCAACCACGATTTCTGCTTCTACTTGCATCCCTAATGATGGCGAATCTGATGCCAATAAATGCTCTTGATGCAGCAATCTTTTTCTACTCTTGCATATCTAAAGTTTGTTCTTCATCTCCTGAAGTTTGTTGCATGTTCAAGTCATCCTGAGCCCCAATCTCTGACTTCTTCTTCAATATTGTGTCAGAAACGAGATGATGAAACCACATGGAAGAGGAGTGCGAGGAACGTGGGTTGTGAGGAAAAAGGAGACAAAGGGGCGGTGGAGGTAGGAGATAAGGTAGAAATGTAATGATGAAGGTGCATGTGGGGGGGGGGGGGCGCTTCATCCATGGTTTGCAGAGGTTGAGAGATGAGGGAGATGAAGTGGGAGGCAGCTAGGGTTGTGAGGAGATAAGGAAAATACAGGGGAAAAGAAAAGGTGTGGGTCGCGGGTCATGAACCGGGTCGCCAGCGACCCGGTTTCTGATGGATAGGGGACCGCGGGTCTGGTTAGTGAGGGGGAGAAAGCTTGGGCCGCGAACCGGGTCAGGAGCGACCCAGTTTGCTTATATGGGTCTGGGCTGGTTTTTAGTGAGTTGGGAAGAATTTTTTTATTTTTATGGTGGGATTGGGTCGGGGTTGTAACCCATACTTTTTCTTCTTCTTTTTTTGATCTCTTTTTTTATTTCTTTAATTCCTTGTTTTTTTTTTGTTTCTTCACTTATTTTTATTCTTGAAAAATAAAATAAAATAAAATAAAGGAGGACAAAATTTGGTGTTCACACGCGGTATCTGTATAGTTGTTTTATACTTGCGCTTTACTCTGATTGTCGTCTATGCTTTCCGTATGCTGCATGTCTTATTGCGTTCGTTTCCACAATGTTGTTTGTATAGCATGCTATCACTATAATACGATTAGGCAAAGTTAATAAAGTAAACTTAGGACTAATGGGATTATCCTACATATGTGGGGTCGTCTCATTATGGTGGTATCAGAGCAGTTTGGTTCTATAACAGACTGTGGAGGTCTAGAACCATTACTGCGAGTTTAAAAAGTGTAATGGCTTCAATGGTTGATACCCCCGTTGTATCAATTGAGTCTGCTTTTGGGTAGAGTGTCTGATGCGCGAGTTATCAAAGTGTGATAACTAATTTCATTCAAGAGGCATATGATATGTTTAACTGTTAAGTGTTGTTATATGTCTTATGAATTGGAACTGGTAGCTCCTTTTTACAGGAAGCTAAATGGCTCATGGACGTGGAAGAGGAGGCAGGCCGGTTGCAACCGAAAACAACAGCAATGATAACAGTGACCACTCAGGTACAGGAAGCGGTGGTGACATCTTTGAAGCAATGAAGGCCATACGGGACATGGCTACCGCAATGATGCAGTAAACTCAACAGACTGCCCAGTACATGCAGAGGCAGGCAGAGAGATAGTTAAGGCTGACCCAATTACAAGCTATCTGAGGAGACGAGACCGTGGACACAGATCTCAATGCTTTCATGAAAGGGAATCCTCCTCAATTCCACAGGGAGTACAATCCTGAAGCTGCAGAGATGTGGCTCCAAGAGATAGAGAAAGTATTCATGGCTATACATTGTAGAGAGGATCAGAAGGTGATGTATGTTGTGTTCATGCTAGTAGGCGCAACAGAGGCTTGGTGGAAGAACAAGGTCAGGCTATTGGAGACAGAGGGCAGAGTCATCACTTGGGACTTGTTCTGGGAGTGCTTTTTGGAAAAGTACTTCCCGAGGAGCGTGAGGCAAGAGAAAGAGAAGGTGTTCCTGAGTCTGAAACAGGAGCAGATGTCAGTTGGTGAATATGCAATGCGATTCGAGGCATTGCTGAAGTTCTCTCAGTTTTATCTGGTCCATCCCGATGAAGAATGGGTCTACAAAAGGTTCAAAGATGCGTTGAGGCTCGAATTTAAAAGGACGATGCTACCCTTTGGCATCTGATCTTTTCCAGAGCTAGTGGAAAAGTGTACATTGCTTGAGAGACATGACAAGATGGGGACAGTCCAATCACAACCAAAGAGTGGTGGACTTGACCGCAACAGTGGGCAGAGAGGTAGAGGAACCAGCAGAAGGCGAGGCCTTATGATTGCCCAGCATAGTTTAATATCACTAATGCAGGGAGTAGCTTTAGTAAGGGACAACAGGAGATCGGGGCTTGCTTCCGATGCGGGGGACCGCATCTAGTCAAGAGCTGTAACACCATTTCCAGTGGCATCACATAACGGACATTTTATAAAACTATAAGGCCGAAAAAACGGGTTAATTAAAATCATTTAAGAAAGATGGGGTAAATGTTTCCTTTTCACAAGGCATAACTGTAAAAACATGTAACCGTTCATGCATGTAAGGTAAATAGAAACATTTCATAATATAAGTTCGTAAAGCCTTACATAAAAACCCAACCCGACTATAGAAAGAAAACAGAAAGATACAGACTCATCATAAAAGATTGGAGACGCAGCTCCTAAACATAAGATACTTGGAGACGCATCTCCACAAAAGATAAAAGAAAGTTACATACTCTCTAACACACTACACTGGCCATCAACATACTACACAGGAAGACATACCTCGGATCAACCACTGAATACTTGTTCTGACTTCTCCTTTTCGGAGAGACAAGCGAAAGAAATAGGAAGGTGTGGATAAATCACCTCACTCCTAGTCTCTTCACTCATCGCCTTCTAACCAAGACCCGTCAAACAAGACCGAACAGGAACCATAGCAAGGACTACCACTGGCATTCCTATAGAAGACATAACAGAAGTTGACTTATAAACAACTTTGTTAACAAGCAGCCTATCCCTAACAGACGGAGAAGGCACAGAACGCATCAGTGGAAAAGTCCATCTAACATTCCACTTACAAGTACAACCTTGACAGTAGATGACATGAAGACAAGCGATGGAGTGGTCAAGAACTCTTCCTCTGCGACCCTTGCGGATGGTGAGTGTGGCTCTTCCCATGTACTTTGCTAGAAGCTCACCATGACTAGATGTCCAAACGCCAAAACCACTAGGAGGCTCAACAGAGAGGTGCATCCAAAACGCCGGGTGAAGTCTCGGTAACACGACCATCTCGGGAGACAACTGGAGAAGCACACAACAATGCAATACAAAGTAATGAGGTGAGATTCTCATTCATCAGCACAACACATGGCAGAAGTAAAAATGGTACGACACACAAGACAGTAAAACACTAGTCATGCATATCATACATCTCAATATCTCATAATAGCCAATCAACAGCACAAGACATCATCAACACAGGATAATAGTGTATAACACGTAAATGTATCCATCAACAGTCATGCAATGCAATGCGATGTACATGAATCAATGCCATATGCCACAAGGGTAAAAGTCTGACCCCTACCCCATGGAGCTAACAAAACATCGGAGAGAGTGAATGGGAGGACATGTTCTATCTCCGCCAGCCATGGGCAAGATGCTACAACATTCGTAACGTGCACGTATTTGGCTTTCACGGAAACACTCTACACCAAACATGAAAAGTATGACATCTAGTCGAGGATATCAGTGTATTGCTCAGATTCGTCACGACACAAAAGAGCTACCAACTGGTCACATGTCAGCCTTTCCAACCCTGATACCTCCAAGACTCTTTAAGATCGTCACCGTAAGATTCACACCCGCATCAAGGTGTAAGCTCAACTGCTAGGCTCAAGGCCTTACAACTCATGCAATGAAATGCCAATGCTTACACAAAGCAAATGCGATAAAGCAATGTCTATCCACCGAATAAACCTCAAGGCTCACTAAGGTCCTCTTCCTTAGGAACTATATACGTGTCTTTGTATTATAAAACCTTTATCCACTAGATAAATCTCGTGATCCCTCCGGGATCGAGTCATCACAAGAATATACAGTTAGACGATATCCTCGGGTCTGACTTACCGGCCCGTCATCGAACTTTGTTCCAAACCAAAACGTTTCATGTTTGTGTTCGTGTCTTATGATATATATCTCAAGTTCTAAATGTCATATGAAGAAGGACTGAGAATCCTCTAGCTAAGTCTTAGATCCTTTCTAAGTTAAAGGGTACTTGTCTTTCGAGTAATGAAATACACCTTGATTCATTAAGACTTATGAGTCGATTGATGAATGAATCATCAATGGTGTAACATATGGTCTTGTTCCACCACACATTACACTTTCTTATCTCTTTCTTTCACTCTAAGTCAATTATTTGACTTAGGGTTTTAACGTAGGAAAATCCTTAGTTTTGAGTTCAAGACACTTTTGTAAAAAGGTGAGTACAAAACACTTATTAGCTTTATACCTTGGCAAAGTGCCTTGGTACCTTTGATTCAAAATATTATACTTTGAAAACATTATTTCAAAAAGCTTGTAGTTTCAATTAAACTTAAAGTCGGAAGTTGGAGTTTAAAACTCTTTTGTATAAAATAAAGAAGAGAAATCTTCTTAAGTCCAAATTCTTTTTAACTTGAAATCATTTATACTTAAATTTGGAACTAAACATTGTATTGGAATCAAAGATTGGTTTTACTTTCAAAACCTACTTAGTAACCGAATGTTACATAAGATTTTCTCAAAGTCGTTTGTTTTTTAGAACATTTGATTTGTTAATTTTCCAAAACATCATGTGATTTACTTAAGCCATAACTTAAGATTAAAATATTTTTTCTCTTGTTCTAAGAATCTCTTGAATGAATGTTATGTTTCATTCAAATAAGGTTTCTTTGTTTTGTTTTGGTTCATCGTTCCTCGATTCCATTTTAGAGTTGTAAAATCGTTTGAGTTTCAAAGATTGAAGTTGAAAATCCTTTTTGTTTATGCTTTGGCCGAATCCTATATTAGATTTAATGTGAAGATTTTGCTTCACCAATATCCATCATGAACAAGAGCAATCATCAATGCGTCAACATGGATAATAGCATAACAACCAATTCCAAAAACTAACATCAAACCCGTATACAGAATTTTCAGCATGTCAAGCACCAACTTGTGACAAACATTTCATTGACCAAACGAACTCGGATTTGAGAAAATGAGGACTCATATGAAAGATTACGATGTCTAGTTTTTGAATGAAAAATTCATTTTCACAAACAGTAACTGAATTAGTACAGTTTCACTAACTAATTCACTGTAGTCAGAATCCGAGACAGAATTTTATGCTTAGATTGAAACAAGTTTTTAAGGGTCAAATATTTATGAAACCACACGAAATTTGTGCTCAAAATGAAGCCCAAGATGTCTAGTTTTAGGATCAAAAACATGTTTTGAAATCCAAGGTGTAGGTTGAGAGAAAAACCAAAATGACTCACACAAAGTCAGATCCGAAAATCACATTTTCTCAAACTCTTGTCAACAAAAAGATGGAGGAAACTTAGATTAGGGTTTTCTCACATATAAAAGTTATTTTCAACCATTCAAACACATCAATGAACACAAATTAAGCAACAAATAATTATTACAACATTGTTCTCATAGGGAACCAAATAGACAAAATGGCAAAACCCTTGGTTTAGGGTTTTCCCTAAGCCAAACCCATAAACCATTTTCACCACCACCAATGTGGTGTGATAAGGCTCACTCCCCCATTACCTTAATGAAGATCCTTTGTGAATGAGGCAAATCCAACACCAAGTACAAGGAGGTAGCCGAACCTTTAGTGAAGAACACCTTGAACATAAAGGTTGGTGTTCTTGAAGGTCAAGAACAAAGTTGCTCCAAAATGGAAGATCCTAGCAAGTCAAACACTTAAGCTTTAAAGAGGGCTTATTTTCGAAAATCACTTGAACAAAAATGATTGCTTTTAACTTCTAAAAATAGAAATGAAAAGGTTTACAAGTGTAGAAGACTTATCCTTGAAGAACAAACTTGAAAAGATGAAGTCTTGAACTTGAAGCTTGAAAATGAAGTTGCTCCAATGTGAAAACTTTCTTCACCAAAGTTGTAGTAGAAGAGATGGTGATCACAAATATGTGGTTTATTTGATGAGAAGAAGATTGGCTCATGGAGATCAAGCCATGGCCGAATATGAATAGGTAGGAGAGAGACGAGAGAAAATGAGTTATGTTCTTGAAGAACCAAGCTTGTTTTTTGTGAATGAAATGGAAATCAAAATGGTTTAGTGATGTTTTCATCACTTGGCCGTATGGCCTCTAGCAAATGGGCATCCAAATTGAATAAAAGTTTATGACATAGGTGATGTGATTATGTGTAAGCAAATGGAAGGCTTGGATTAAACCAAGTACATAGGTGTTGATTATAGGATTAAAGGGGGCAAGATTAACCACAAGTAGATTAATTTGCTTTCTCCATAAAAGGAAAAGATGCTAGGTTATTAACCAAGAGTCATAAGAATTTCATCCATTGGTTAAAGGAATGAAAAGGTGATGGATTGTTGACAACGTCTCGTGAAGCGTGAGATGCAGTCATGAATTACTCTCGACTCTGGACCAAAACAACTTCCTCGGCCTGGCATGCATCCCAAGGTAAAGCGGTTCAGATTAAAATAATAATATTTTTATCGGTTCCGACTCAAAACAGCACACTGTGCAACACCCTTTCCGAGTATCACATTCCCGAACGTTTATAAGGCCGAAAATATTTATTAATGCGGAAAATACGATTTTCTTTTTTTTTCTTTTCACAAAGATGTTATGGGATTAGTATTCATCATGCATTTCTAGAACATACTGTATTATGAATACAGAAACAGAAAACAGAAAACAGAAACATCAACATTACTGTATACAGACATAAGTCTAATGTATAACTGACATAAGAAACAATAAGTGCTAGGAGTCACAGCTCCCTAAAAGGTACCACAGAATACTGACACAATCTGGCCAAGACAAAATAAAATAGCAAAAGGAGTCCACCTCCGGACTCAAAGGAACTGCTGAACCAAACCGTCGTCGCGTCCATCTGTTCAAGCAGCAACAGCAAATACCTACAAAAAACATACAGATATGGGTGAGATTCCCGTTCATCAATACAACAAAACAGAAGTAGTAAAAACGGGACAACTCACCAGGTAACAGCGTACCCAACATGCTTACTAAAATTCTCAATATAAATCATGTTAAACAGTTAACAGCATAATATCATGTTAAACAGTTAACAACATAATATAAGGCATTCTTAAAACAGAACAACGATGTATAATAGTAAATGTAAACATTAACAGCCATGCAATGCAGTGCAATGTTCATGACTCAATGCCAATGCCACTGGGTACTACTCTGACCCCTACTCCATGGAGCTAACAAAAGTGTCGGAGAGAGTGAATGGGAGGACATGTTCCGGTTTCTGCCAGCCATGAGCAAGATGCTACAACATTCGTAACGTGCACGTATCTGGCTTTACGGAAACACTCTCGACCAAACATGAAAAGTACGGCATCTAGTAGAGGATATCAATGTATTGCACGGATTCGCCACGACACAGAAGAATCACCAACTGGTCACCTGTCAGCCATTCCAAACCTGATACCTCCAAATCACCATAAGATTCGTACCCGCATCAAGGTGTAAGCTCAACTCCTAGGCTCAAGGCCTTACAACTATGCACAGGAAATGCCAATGCTTACACAAAGCAGATGCGATAAAGCAATGTCTATCCATTGGATAAACCTTAAGGTTCACTAAGGTTCTCTTTCTTAGGAACTACGCGCGTCTTTGTTTTATAAAACATTTATCCATCGGATAAATATCTTGTGATTCCTTTGGAATGATCTAGACTGCTTTTAGAATCGCCGACTGTCTCCACAAACCAACACAAGTCTTTTCAGCGTGTTTTGTCCTCATTCACACTCTTTCTAGGAAACTTCCCAGAAGGTCACCTATCCCATAATTACTCTAAGTCAAGCACGCTTAACTATAAAGTTCTTATGTTATAAGCTCACGAAAAGAAGATAAATCTTGTTGGTATGGGTAGTACCAATCAACTCTTATATGCCTTCCCTTAGCTATACAGTCCCA